>JAFELO010000324.1:276922-300960 GCA_017140195.1 Eumaeus atala | reverse complement strand
CCCCCCCCCATCCAATGGGCCAGTTGTCTCTTTACTGTCGTAGAGTGACTGCAATGCTCGTTGCGTTTCGTAGCAGACCGTTACAGATCCCAATTTCTACTATTTTTTATAGACGTTGACCTGTTGGTTTAAAAAAAACATTTGACAATCTCTGTTTATCTGGTCCTGGATATAATCATAGACACGAGCGTCAGTAATAAACAAAACACACGCGTCAACAATCACGTTTTTCAAATTTCGCCTTTTTGAGATTGTAAGTGTGTATCTTACTAACATTTTAAATGCGAAATTTATTATTTATGTTTGATATTCTTCTACGCAATACGCTAATAATAATAAGCTCAAGCTATCTGAATCAGCTCACTGCAGTGGTAATGGGCTGCTGACACACTCAGAAGATCAGATGGCAGATGGGCCAATAAGATTCTTGAGTGGAGGCCGCATTTAGGAAAACGAAGTTTTGGTCGAGCGTCCACCAGTTGGAATTATGATCTCCTTGCAGTAGTTGGTCCGCTATGGCTGCGTATAGCAGGAGATCGGCTGTCTTGGCGTTCATTGAAAGAGGTCTATGTCCAGCAACGTACCGATAAAGGCTGATAATGATGACTATGATGATAATTCTTTTAGGCTACAGCTAAACAGATTTGGATGAAATTAGCATAGACGTAGGTTACACATTTGAATAACATGAACAATCATTTAATTCCAGAACAACGTATTGGAATAAATTTTACGCGTGGTGGTTGATAAAAAAGTTTAAAATTTATGTTACACAATGTGACCCGTCTGAAGTTAGGTGGAAGGGAGGGCAACGCATCTGTATGTCAAAAATACTGTTAGCAGTCGTCGAAAGGATCGTTTTCTCGGGACTGTTCGTGCCAGGCCGATATTAATATTTAAGAAACATTTCCGTTTAACTGTCGTTTGGTTCCGTTAGCCTGTGTAACTTTATATTGAGATCCTCCATGAACTGAATCCGTTAGTGATTGTTAATGTTAAGTGTAGCGTGAGTTCTCACTCCGACTCCAGGGTTTCTCAACTTAATTGAAATTCTATTATACACAATATTCAAATCAACATAAATCTTGATCAAAGGAATGGAATCAGAAAGTTCTAAATACTTTGACTCAATTTCGGTAAAGACTGACGTGAATATGATTAACATTTTACGCAATATATTATAAAGATTCGAGGCACTTTTGAGCATTATCCGTTATTGTGTAAAGCTGAAAAGAACCTTGATAAGAAATGGTACAATTCTCAATAAGAATATAGTAGGTCGTTTATTTCAATTGGAACGCCTTCAGAGCTTTCAAGGGTTTTGTGATCTCGTAGTCAGTCAAGAGCACATTTTATTTGGAATAATGTATCACAATTCGAGAATATGTATATGAACACATTTATAGATACATAATAAGTATATTTATAGATACTTATATTATAAATAGGAAACATTTGATTATTTGCATTGAAGGGGCTCCGAAACTACTGGACCGATTAGAGAAAATCTTTAATCATTAAAACATTACATTACATTATCTTTGATGAAAATAGGCCATGTCACATTTTCTAGAACGTTATAGATTATGAAAGCTTCGATAATGTAACTAAAGCTGTGAAAAAAAAATCAAAGTAACTCCTGGTATAGCTGCAGAAATTGTTGACAAATAGCTGCCACGACAGATGTTGTTCTGTCATATATTGAACTTGTTATCGTGATACCGTGTAATGCATACGAGGACGAAATTAAAATTAATAATTTTTGTATTTTGACATAAATATTTTGTCTTATTTTGTTAAATATCCGCGCGCTTCTATTTAAAAAAATCATAAAAATACAATTCGGCAAACTAACTCCTTATGAGCTACTTGCTTACTCCTTACGAATGAACATGATTCAGAAATGAAAGGAAAGAGACGTAAGAACAGGAAAGCGTAATGCTGAGTGCGTTTCAAGCGATTTTACTCTTGTTATTTTTAATACCGCACCATAAATATGGTTCTATACGGAGCGTTTACTGCTGTAGTATTCCAATAAATATTAGAATACGGCCAAGAATTCACTACCTCGTGACGTCATCGTGTACGTAAACAAGATGTGTCTCCAATTGTACAGCGGGTGGGAGGATAATCTCATTGATAAAACATAGTTCCGAAGTAGTAAACTGCCAGCACATTGTAACAGTAGATAGGTGCAACGTGTGTTAGTCCGGTGGTACTTACCACCTACCTAGTGGCTACAGTCAGGACGTTACAGGTAGGCAGATAATTGAGATGTTATAATACGGGAAACTATTTAGATATTGGCCCGTTTGTAATTATTGGCCGTACATACTGGCTGTCACTAGCTGGAAGAGGTAGTGTCATGCTGCATAAGAGGAGGTATTGCCATGCATGGTTTATGACACTACATTCTGCATTGCAACGGAACTGGGCCGGCACGACCGGGGAAATACCTCTCGTTCACTCGATACCGGCTTAAAGAGACAGCGTCGATGTCGCTTCTCGTGCGGTTTGTGAGTAGCCGGTGGCCCATTGGAGATGGGTGATGATAGGATGCCTGCCTATCATCCCCCATCTGCATCTGCATAACTTTCATGCGAATCTCTATTACTCCCATGCCTCGTCTGCCCCATTATGCAATAAGAAAAAAAACAAAATTCCGCTACATTAATTGGATCTACTGCGACGTGTGATGTTTTGGCGGAGGGACAGCCCTTTATACGTTATAAATGTATTAAAGGTATAACGTACCTATTTACATCGTAAACTGAAAACTTCGTAGTGGCCAAAAGCTGCCACAAATTGTTTGAATAATTTATAGCAATTGGCCTCCTATGCCAATAACCGTATTAAAAAAAATGGTAGTCTTCCTTTTATCAAAGATAACATAAAGATAAACAATTTCTACAAATTTTAAATTATAAAATTTACTATACAGTTTTTGGAGTAAAATTTAGATAAAAAAATATTTGCTTGTTTATATCGGGCACACGAGAATAGAAAATACGGAAGATACCCGAAAATTCAAAGGATGCGCCCCGTGACTGTATTTGGGTAATAGCATCTTTTATTATTGAAATGAAATTTTGTACACCGTACCAACACCGTGTCTAGTGAGGAAGGAATTACTATCACGCATTGGTTTATTAGTATGGCTCGTAAACATAACGCCATCTGGTTTCCTAGTCAGATGACGTTCTGGTCACAGTTCAACTGAGAATCCACGCGTTACTCTTTTTTTTTAATAATAGGTCAGTTGGTCAGATTAGTGCCAACCTTCTACTTCCGTCTCTGTAACCCTTATATCGGAAACTGCTCATTTTAATAAGTCACAAAATTCCCAAGAATATAGAAGAAAGTGTATTCGAAAAACAAAAATATTCCCATTACCTACTTCTGCGAATTTTAGCTATCGAAAAAAAAAGCTATGGAAAGCAAAAAAGGACAATCATCAAAGAAAAAGAGGAGAGAAGGCACATAATGAGATAGTCGTGATTGATGTTTATAATATGTATAGATTCATTACTAAATAATTGATCTATACATATTATAAAGTGAAGTCCCAAAAGGCTGTCTGCCAGTATGTGATTAATTGTCTCAAATTCTAATAAAAGGATTTCCATGCGGTTTTCACCCATGGATAAAGCGATTCCCGAGTATAATAGTAGTGTATAATTTGTTACTCACAGGCGAAGCCGGAGAGGTTCGCTATTGACATAATAAAAACTCATGAGATTATACTGCTATGTTTTAGCCAATTACAGCAATTTTATGTTTTATACTTTTACTTTACTTTCTAATATATTATTATAAAAAATATGTAAGGCGTTTTGTGAAGTTAATACAATAATTCGAAACATATTTAATGACTTCTACTTATTTTTAATTTATATATTTCTTAACGATTTACTTCTTATTGTGTAGTCGCTTAAATGGCCAATAACTATACCGTTTCCCCTATTGAATCTATTCTTTTATTATTATTTTTATATTTAATAATAATATTTAAAGCTTTTACTAATAGAAAATCTTATTATCATTATATAAAAATCCACGACGATTCGCACCCGTGACCTCTGGCGAACGCGGGAATTGACCGCCACGTTACCATCTGAACCAGCCGGTTGTCAGTTCTCAGTACAAATTAACAAGACCTTGTACGACATACGGTCTTGTTAATGTGTACTGAGAATACTGTAGGTATCGTTACTGTGAGACGTCATGCATCTTAATGCTCGCAGTATTTTTTATTTATCAATGAAAAGGAACGGTAATAAAACTCCTTTAACGGATCTTATCGCGGTTTATTAAGTAGTTCACGATGCCGACGTATCAGAAGCTTTACAGCAACTATGGTCACGGGTGGACTGAGATGACAGATGCCCTGATGTCATGAGTTATTAAAGGTACCCGAAGATTTTATAAAATTAATTAGTTGTTCCGATTAACGCAGAAAACGCTTATTGTATCATGCAGCTGTTAGGTGTTAAATTTGGACTTCGGTTTGATTATGGTTATGACTGGATCAAACTCAGAAAAAAGCATCCTGCCCTCTTCCCCATTGAAATTGGGATGTTTTTTAATTTTAATAGCCTCACGGATCATCCTTGGACGGAATCTGTGTGATTTGTGGTTTTTTGGTTATCTAAAACCGCAAAAGTTCGACCTGGTTACAGCAGCCGTGGTCACGAGCCGGTCGATACATCGAGCAAGGTATTTACAAAAACTTTGTCAGTAGCTTGTAATAAGTATTTTAAGTATCACGTTGAAACCCGTGAGATGACTGCAAAAAGTATAAGAAACGTGAAAGTCTCAAACGATTTGTGCTTTATTAGGTCCAATGTAATGATAGGGGCCAACATCAGTGTGTTCACACGCTGCAGATTTTTAAACGTTTAGTGTCTGCTACGTGATCTTTGATGTGAGATTTGATTTATCATTTTGTTAGTCCTATATAAGACACCACATTCACAATCAAGTTTATATACTCCTAGATCTTGTAGGGGGACGTCGCATTTCAATTTTTCAATCACAACAATCACACAATAAACTTTATGTACTTTTTATAAATAAATTATATACAATTGTGAAAATAGTATATGTATAATAGTTCATTTATTTATTCAAGTGTTAAAGTATAATAAGCAAAAATAATTTGATTTTTATCGCCTTCATTAAATGACCAAATACGTTGGAAAATTAGCTTAGTAAGTATATTTTTATTATGAAGGTAGGATTTAAGTTGTAATGCTGTGACGAAACGTATATTTTGTAATCCAAACAAACCCCTGAAAGTCACTCAACAAACTGTCATCAGGACAGTGTACGCATTAGAGATGTTTAGACTTGGCAGTCCGACGGTACGCTTGTTCTATATGAACATACCAAATGCTATTGATTTCCATCACGTGATACATGTAAAAATAGCAGAGTTCTAATTTTGATTTCATGGAATCGTCATTGGCGACCGTTGATCGTAATATTTATGTTTATTTCAACACCAATATTTAATTCTTTGTTTGGTTTATCAACACAAAAAGCTAAATACCAAATTTTATTCATGGAACTATTTTCAATTGTCGCACACGGAAGGTCAGGGCAATAATTTGAGTATTTTTATTCTCATCCCGCGCGAGGCTCAGCTAATATAATATCATATTTAATGCTTTTTGGGATATCAACAATAGAAGTGTCCTTTATGGAGGTAATAAATATTGTGAAATATCTATAACTCCCTGTCCCACAGTACAGTACACATTAGGTTGTATAATTTTTATCGGCTCGTTTCTAAATATTTCATGCCTAATTGATAGTCTATGGACTAAAATAGATGAAATGGACATGGAAAATGGGATGGACGTGACTAAATATCTCGTCCATCTTCCCATGTCTGATAACACAGAGATACGACACTAAGAAAACATATTTATTATAAAATGAATATGTTTTTTATATGATAGGCGGAAAAACAGGCAGTCCGTACTTTATAATAACCACCCATGAACATCCGAGTAATTACTTTGCTGTGGTTTGCCCTCCTTTACTCCTCTCCTCCAATGAGCCACCGGCTATTTCATGCCTAAATGATTTCCTGTCTACACTAAAATATATGGATAAATGTCCCGTACGTACGATACAAAGAAAATTTATTTATTAAAAAATTAATATGCATTTATATGATAGGGGGACAAACGAGCAGCCCATGCTTTCAGATAACTACCCATAGACGCCCAAATAATTACTATGCTGTTGGTTGCATTACCTTCCTTTCCTCCTGCCCTCCTATGAACCACCGTCTACCGCCAAACGGCACGAAACGCGGGACTCAAATTATCCCTTTACAGTGGTATCATGTAGGCGAGAGATACCCTGGCCGTGATAGCCCAATTTAGCTACAATGCCATAGTATACACTACCAAGGGGTTGGTAAGAACTAAATCTATATAGTTTTAGTTTACTATATTTGGTCATTTCTAATTCTACTTCTCTTTGTGAATGCGTTCGGGTTCACGGTCAAGCGAAAGTTAAGTTCCTAACGTCTTCTGTTTATTTTTCTGTATAAAAATAATAATTATTATTTAATTAATAATGGTTGTTTCTCTTTACGACAGAATTCATAACGAAGTCATAACACAGAGAACTAAAGTATCCGATATCACGCGACGAATAGGCTCGCTGAAGTGGCAATGGGATGGTCACGCACTCAGAAGAACGGATGGCAGATGGGCCAGTAAGGTTCTGGAGTAGAAGCCGCGTTGAGGAAAACGAAGTGTTGGTCGTCTGTTCACTAGATAGGAAGACGACCTTCGTGCAGTAGCCGGTCCGGGGTGGATGGATGCGTCTTGGCGTTCATTGAGGGAGGCCTGTGTTCAGCACGGGACCGACATGGGCTGATAATGAAATGGGAATGAGTTCGGGAATATTGGGGAGGGTCGTGAGTCAGGTTAATCATTAAGAAGATCAAATTTGGATTGATGAAATGCCTGATCTTTTCTGTTTTCTTCTATGGATGAGAAACATGGAATCTTGTCGCAAAAACAATGCACTGGGCACTGGCGGCTTCTTTTAAGAATAACATAAAAGGCACTTTGCACATATATTTGAATCTTAAAAGGACTTCCGATCGCACGGACTTGGGCGGGACACGAACTTATAACCATCGGCATGCCATGCTGATTATACCCGCTACGGAAGCTGAGCCAATCGCGTACTGGTATAAAATTTAGTTCTTGAAATTTGAATTATTTTTATAATTATATAAGAATGTTAATTTTCGATACGGGACAATGTCTGTCGAGTCAGCTATTCTCAATACTAGTATTTAGATATTGCAAAGGTAAAATGTTATCAATAAACTTTGCTGATGTCATTGATACTTCGCCCATTGAGGGGAGGGGAGAATGAGCGCAAAAAACTTCATGATTATGACGTTTTTATTAAAAGTAAGTTTCAAAGGCATCTTTTTACATTTCATTTGTTTGTCGAAACGTGATCCTATAGGCAACAAAATATCGGCTTACAGCTGTCGTTTGAAAAGAAAACGGCTTAATGTTAACACAACGTTGAAACTGCGCTGAAAAAAAATTGTTCAACGCAGTCGGCAGTTTATAGACATTTAAAGAAAGTGACCTTTCGTCCTTCGATACACTCTCAATTTGTGGGATCTATTTTAAGATAATAAAATATAATGTTCACTATTCTAATAGATGCGGTTTACAGATACCGTTTTTGGTTAACTTTGATTTGTGGACCCAAACTGCCAATGTTATTTGCAAAATCACGAAACGTCAATGCGTAGTTTATTTATTGCTGACGAGGCATACCAATTATCTGGTAAGTTAATAATGATTTATGATACCCGTCATGATACCTCAACGAGGTCCTCCAGCACTCACAATAATGCAAGGCCACGTTTAACTGCCACTTGTGGGAAAAGGAAAAGTAGGGCAACCTGTCTGATGTCATAAAAACTCCTCCTTTTGATATTTAGGTCAATTCTAGGTCGGAGTAGAATTTTTTTGTTAATGCATCTTAAACTTCAGAAATAACTAGATGGACATTATTTTAAGTGATAGCGTAACTCGCAGGCGCTTTGGGCTGCAATGTAATAATAGCACGATAACTTCAATAACTGATACTCTCAAATATCAGTGGTTTCTGTTACAGTAATCTTATAACTGACTCCATATCGAACTAAAATGCTACTGTGTTTGCTACATGTCTTCCCTGCGTTGTGGTAGTTACAGCAGGCTACAATTCCTGTAAAGATAACATTTTTATCAAAAACGATCTTATCCTTGTTGATGCAGTTATTTTTTGTTTGTAATTTCACTTTTGTTGGAACACCTTTTGTAAGAGTAGTAAGTGTAGAGCCAGTGGAGCATTGTCACTTCTTTTGGTGTCTTCTGATCTTCTGATCAGACAATTATGGATATTGGCTAACCATCTGGTCACACGAATAATCGTCATCATCATCATTGTAATCAGTCTAATGACGTCTAATGATGGACACGAACCCTCACCATAGAGGGCTTTAGGAGACGGCCACGTGCCACGGTCGTCATAATTCTGTCTGTCAAAAGTGATGACTGAAGCTTCTTAAGGAATAATAAAACAGACTGCGCGTTTCTGGTTCGTCGGTTAGGATTATTCCATGGAAAGATGGGTTCATAGAGCGTATGTAATATAAAGTAAGCATGTATAAGGTTATGAAGCCTATGTTTGTGAATTAACTACGTATAATATTCAGACATGAAGTGTTCGCCTACGCAGTACATTAACACAAACAATTCTCAGTCAAGACTATCAACATAAATTAACATAACATAATACGTTAATAACAATATATTATAGTTTTAAAGCTCAATTAGTCAGATATTGTAACTAAAATGTTAATTATATATGTAACTGCATGATTACGCATGATACCTAGCAGCTCGGGTAGACCCTATGTTGGACTCGGCCATTGGGTAGCAATATCAACTAAACCACTACGGGAGCTTCAGCCGCTATTAGTGGACGGTCCCGGATCTGCAAGCAACAGGACCCCTCCAGCGACAGGCTGGCCTCGGCGAAAAGGCCAGGCTTCACCTCCTCGGAGACTGTCCGGCTACGCTACGACTGTCCCCACGACGCCGTGTCTTTATGGAGTGGACCTGGTTCCCATCCCGGCCCAAAAAAGGTTTGAACCTAGGCGGTGGCAGCGGGAATTGGCCATTGCCCATTAACCAGACATACTCCAAAAGTTATAAGAATTATCAATAATATCGACAAAGTAGGTACTAGAAATATTAGAAATAGAACT
Organism: Eumaeus atala; assembly: GCA_017140195.1. NCBI lineage: Eukaryota > Metazoa > Arthropoda > Insecta > Lepidoptera > Lycaenidae > Eumaeus > Eumaeus atala. The sequence continues at coordinate 291,653 of JAFELO010000324.1, read as the reverse complement.
CAAGATGATGTATGAATGATTTAGAATCTGCGGTTTGATGAGACGCATTGGAAGAGGTACTGACATTATACTTGCCACGCCAATATCGATAAGATTTTAATTACTATTTATATTATTAATCCTTAAATTTCCGTTTGTATATATACTTTTAAATTTTAATTTTATTTTAATTGAATTTATATGAATTGATTTGTGTGTTGAATTTTTGGATAGAACTTCGTTTTAATTTGTAATATTATTCTAATTCATCTGATAACTATGTGTAATGTAAATATTTTTTTGTGATTCTCAGTAATCAGTTCTTTTATGCGATTATGACCTGAATATATATATTAAATTTTTTGAAAATACTAGTGTATATACATGCGTCATGATAGGAATTCAGAAACGTCGTTTTTATCATGGTACAAATGCATTTTAGTAACTGTGTAACGGTATACGAACAGTGGCCGAACAATAGAATAGAGAATAATCGCGACAGGACCGCAAAAACAAAAAAGACAAAGGACCCTGGCGTGTAGAGAGGCCTCGGCCAAAGAGGGGTGTGACCAAAGTAGGCCGCATTTCTTGTGCTTCTTTATTTTGAGAAGAGAGAGTGCCCCATCCAATGAAAACGACAGCCTCAAATGTTCATAGTCGCGCTCCTGTATATGAGCGGAGGCATAATATTTATCAACATTAAAGAAGCCGGACTGTAATATCATCTACGTATAAGCCTTAATAACATACACATCTATGATGCAACCACTAGTGTTGACACTTACATTGCATGAACCGAAGATTTATACACAGGAAACATCAAGAAATATCCCGGTGGTATCTATTATAAGAGGTGATTTTATGACATCAGATGAGTTGCATTCAATTTCCCCACACGCCCATTGGGCCATGTGAGTCTCAGATACAGATAAAAATGAAACGGCACAGTCATCACTTTATGATGGTCTTATGTGTACCTTGGTCGTGCCAGACCAAATCGGCAGGTACTATTTCAAATTCAAGAAATATATTTCAAGTATTATTTGTCTACACAAAATGCTTGAGAACTATTTTCATTATTTACGCTATGTTGAATTATATGTTCACTTACCGAATGTAGGCTTTTAGGATTAATATAGTATTTCAGCATTACAAAAGTATACCTAAATTATACATGTCCCCAATAGCAATTTCCCCCACTCAGTAATTTACTAATTTTATCACATAAACTACTATCAAGCTGAAATTGGGTGTGCAGCCAGATTTTACAACAACCGGAAAGAATGGAATTCCTAAAATGTTATTCTGAAGAGTAAAAATAGGGGTTGAAATATGTATGAAATACGTGGGTGTGACCGCAGGCTGTATAGTTATAGCTCTACCGACAAGACTAAAAGCATACGATCAGTTGGATAGTCTGATAATGGCGCCGACTATGACCATAGAAGACTTGAGAGTGTGCGTCTTACAAATCATCGTCATTATCAGTCCTTATCGGTCCACTGCTGGACAAAGGCCTCTTTCAATGAACGTCAAGACGACCGATCTCCTGCTACTCGCATCCATCCCGGACCGGCTACAGCATGGAGAACGTCTTACTACATGGTGAACGGTTGACCAACACTTCGTTTTCCTAAACGCGGCCTCCACTCCAGAACCTTACAGGCCCATCTGCCATCTGTTCTTCTGCGTGTGTGACCAGCCCATTGCCACTTCAGCGAGTTTATCCGTCGCATGATTTTGCAACTTTTTTATTTCGACCAGTATGTGTTTATTAGGTTTGAAGGCGGAAAGGGGCCTCCATATCTGCATAACATCCGCAAATGTTTATGGCCGCTGATAGTCACCAAAAGGTTTCGACATCCTTAGGCTATATAAATGCTAATGCCTTAGCATATCCTTTATGCTTCAAATAAAGAATAGGAGGTCAAACGGGCAGGTGGACTCCCTCCCTTCGTCCCTAATGGGCCACCGGCTCGTCACAAGCTATAACACATACAAAAAGTAATTAGCAGGAGTAATAGCTGTCACTTTATGGCAGTGTCATGTCAGTGAGAGGTACCGCCCGAGGCGAGAGGTGGTGCAGTCCCGATTCAGCTGCGATGCAGTAATGCTCTTACTTAAATAATTTTTTCTAAGTGTATAAACATTAAAGTGTTGTAAGGTTTTATTTCATTAAAGTTAATGATCCACGTTTAAAACTTTATTGATCCAATTTTATTAGAATATTATATTAGCAGAAGCGTATAGGGTATTTCAAGGACGTCAGATGCACCATATATGGAAAGATGCAATGCGTCCTGTCGAGATCCTTTATAAAGTTTTATACCCCATTTTGGGTTACTGAACGATTCGCATATTTCGTGGGTTAAAAATTAATGCTATTTTTTTAAATCACTTGTGATCTGAACTTCGACTTATATACAGTAGCAGAGACGTTAAAAGTTCAATAAATAAAGTCGCACAATAGCGCTTGCTGGTAGATGCGAGTGATAAACTATTCTCCAGAAAATAAATTACTATTGACACACGAGAATACACAATACACATCACAGGATATGCAGATTTATAGTCCTCTACCTACCCAATCATAATCCAGTGATCCGGAGGCTGGCGGCTTCACGGAACGATACGCGATGTCCTACACACTCCAGCCGGGAGTCGCGAAGCGATCCGTACCATTATCTACAAAAGACCTATTTTAAACCATAGTGGGACAAGTGAGCAATAAGAGCGGTTTCTAGCCGTAATAACCAATAACCATTAACATCGATGTATACTTTGACCTCCTTTACCTCTCTCTCCCAAATGGCCACCGGCTACTTACAAAACGTGACATAAAAGCTATCGCTTTGAAAACTTGGCTACAATGCTCACGGCATAGTAACTTCTTAATTTACATGATTATTATACTCATTTCTAAGGAAACGCCGTCAACTTTCAGTGTCGGTAGTGATGCATTTATACGAGCGACGTGCGTTTCCCACTGCCAAGTTCAGAGTTTATACCCAGTCAAGTTTAAGCCTCGCCCTTGCGAGAACGCGCCGTTCGCTCTTGTGTCTAGAGTGTTCATTCCCGAATAAATAAAAACAAACCAACGAACAACCCAAAACATACTTCATATATAGAATAATCTATGTGAATATTTTAAAAATATTCTTTATATTATTTTTGCAAAATTATAAAATTTATTTTTGTTAGATTTATTAAAAAATACCAGTCGTCTGGTCGTCAATAGGCAGTCTGGAGTTTATTTTTAATTATATGCATATAAGCGTAATAGGCACATTTTGATTATTAATATTTGGCGGAGGTATCCCTCACATTTGTTGTATAAATATACAATTAAGTGGACATATTATATTCAATTAATATCTCAAGTGTTTCGGTAAGTTTTACGTATGCATATCTTATATTGTTATAGTAATATTTTTTACATTCTAATAAAATAATAGTATTAATTTCTGTTACAAGTTTAAATACAAAGTAAAATTCGATTTCTTGCTTATTTATTCATCATGCAATAACTAACTAATGAACGTTAAGTAGTCATTTTTTCCACCGCAGACACCAATTTTTGGGCGGTTTACTTGAAATATGTAACGATTAACGAATGCTGTTTATATATCCCAACTTAATAATATTAAAATTTAAAGATGTTAGATTAGTCAATATTTTTTTTTGTATATCGTAAAATAGTACAAGTATTAAGTATAAATTAGACATATATATTTAAAATAAATAAAATGTTGAAATTTTTCCCCTATTCCAGTGGGTATATTTACACTTAAATCTCCCCATGGAACTACGTCTCGGCGACCTTCAAAGCATTTCTTAAGCTCTTTCTCGTCCTGACAAATCCACTTTATTACATTCAATGCTTGAAAATTTAAAGAAGAAAAGGACAATAAATTTCAATGTAATTTTGTAATTTGCTGTGTCAATACTGCTAATTGGAATGAGCTTTCGATTCGATTTAACCACGACAGAAATCACTCTTCAGTCCTGTCGTCTATTATAAGTTGCGTGTTCCAGGGTCCGTTTTGATGTACCGTAGACCGTCATTTGATAATATAGAGAGTAATCAGTGCCGAATAGCTTTTCACATTACAATAGGCCCCTTTTTTCCACGTGTGATGAATTTTTTATCAACAAATAATCACCTGTCATCTCAGTCCTTCTGAAACGTCGCTGCTAGACGGCAGACAAATAATCAAATAAACCGCGATGAAATCCTTAAAACTAGTTTTACTCTAATCAACAAGTAACATTAAATTTTTGAAGTCTGTTTCCCATGGTTGTTAGTGCTCTCGGGTAGGTGCAACATAATTGATACTCTCAATCTTCAAATTGAAAAAAAAGCTTAAGAACGAACTGACATTTTCGTAATAAAATTCGAGTGGTCGGTAAATCACGTAGGTGCGACAGAGTATAATTCTTCCCGCCCGAATAATTTCTGAGCGATGTAAATAACAAAAAGTGTTTATTTTTTGTCCTTTGGTATAAAGAAATAAGCTTAGCAATACTGATTACATACTGTACAGTATGATTTGTAGGTTCGTCACGTACTAGCTGTAGTTTGTAGACTGAGCCGATTCGATACTTATTCAGTGTCATTTTCTGAGCTGCATACATATACCAATAACTAAAGGTATCCACATAAGTGTTGCTCTCCTTCCCGATTCACCCTGTGGGCAACTGGAAACTCACAAAACACACGGAACGAGACTGAATATCCGTTAATTTACGCCGGTATTATGTAAGTGAAGTGTATCGACCCGGTAACGCCAACATTGGCACTACCTACCGTTTTTGTGTAAGGTAGTACCCCCTTTAATATAAAAAGACTACCTCTTAAACGTCCAGAATATGAATCACACATAACCTGCTATACGGAAAGCAAAGATATGAAACGTTGTATGTAAAAGTAAAGAAACATAAAAGTAACATGATATAAAAGCTAGAACCATCCTTTCTGTTTTCACAGACCGCGGGCTTTGTGAATAGACGGAACCTGACAGGAGCTCCACTTAAACACAGCAGAGAGTACAATATGTAAAGAAGCCGTTATTAAAGCAATTTAATTTTATAATTTAGGATATCTTTAGATAGTATAGTATAAAGTAAAATATAAATATCCAACTGGTGTTATAAACGCGGAAGTTTGTTGGATGGATGGATGTTTGTTACTTTTTGATGTGAAAAGTACTGAATGAATTTTAATGAAACTTGACAACACTATATCTTATGTATCGGAATAACAACAGATATCGTGGTTTTGTCTGTAGTCCACGCGGAGTAAGAAGAGTGTAACAGCTAGTAATAATTAGTAATAGAGTCTATACTTAGTAATGTTTTTTATATAGAATAGGGGGCAAACGTGAAATCAGATCCTTTTTACGCCTCCTCCAACCACCTACGACGGATTAGAACTTATATGGTGTCGTCTCATTCGTGATGGCAACGCGAGTGAAACTGGATAGGTTAAAATATATTTCGAGATTATTATTTTTTAAATTAATGTTAGGTTCCGCTCATTGGAGAGAGGAGGAAAGGGCAACGTATATGGGCGTAGGTGGTCGTCAAAAGGCTCCCCTTTTCTGGTATGTCCCCTATCATATAACATATCTCAGCAGATACCTGTCCGCTCCGCTCTGAAACTGTTTAATCGATTAAACTTTAATTTTAGAAATGTTTACGGATGATATACACAATATAGCACTAGCTGTGTCCTGCTATTTACGGATGATATACACAATATAGCACTAGCTGTGTCCTGCTGTTTTGTCAGCGTAAAATTAGAACCATTCACTTCCTTTGGGATATAAAATAACATTTTATTGTTGTAAATCTACACACACGAATCTCATTCTTGTACTCGAGTATAATTTTTTTAAGAGTTTCCACGCTACCTGGATGGGTTCGAATGGGGTCTGCCAGATTCGGCCTATTTTATATATTGTTGGGGAACAAGCGAGCAATTGGAGCCTTTCTACGACTACGGACGCCCATGATCATCACCATTATGACTATGCCGATGTGTTGCCAGCCTTTTCACTCCCCCTTCCCCCGATGGGTCGCCGGCTACTCACAAACCGCACAAAACGCGACACCGAAGATGTCTCTATACGGCGGTATCATGTAGGCGAGCGGTATCTCCCTTTTTTTTGTTGACGCGGGGAAACGCATTTACACGCCTTCGCCGGCCCTGAGTGGGGTCCAGTGGTGCTCGCGGCACATGATAGTGCCGAATAGTCACAAAAACCACCGCGAGAGCCATCAGTGCCGCCCTTGGTGAAGTGCCCCGGATCAACAATAATCAGGGCACCTCGACGGCTAGTCAGCCCCCTAAGGGACCAACTCCACCTCCACAGATGGGGTTGCCCAGCACTACAGGACAACCCCACTGACTTTGTGACAGTGCAATGGGGTGAGGTTCCCATCCTCGCCCCTTGCCCCGTGCGCAAAATCGTCACCTCCTATTGCTTTTAGGTCCCCTTTTCTTATGAGAGGGGTTCCGAGAACGATTCCTCCTGATCTTTAAGCATGATGATGATGATGATCTCTGCACCCCTCTTCTTATAAGAGGGGTGCAGAGATCAGCCTCGGTTTAATTGGCTTCGCCTGGCTTGAACCATGGTGGGGAGCGGTATCTCCCTGGTCAACACTCTGGCATTGCCTCGGCAAGAGTTCATCTCCTCGGTCGTACTGGCTCTATTCTGTTGCAAAGTAGCATTGGTACTATATTTGGAAAAACATAAATTTTAAATTTATGTTAGACCTGCTGGTCAAATCTCCAATATTATTACCAGAGTAGAGCTTAACAATAAAGTAAACTTATAGCACATACTGGCGATCCGCTCCTGATTCGCCCGTGACTAAACTCTCCATATGTGAAAACCGCAGGAAAATCCGTTCAATAGATTTTGAGAAAAATGATCACACACACAGTATAAATTATAAATAATAAATTCCGCCGTGATAATATATTTTTTGTGCAAAATTAAAGCCTCTAGCTTTTTAGTTTCTTAGCTCAGACTATTCATTTGATAAACTATGTTGGTTAACACTTGGGAAAATAGTTTCCAGTCCAGTCAGTCAGTATAAACAACAAATGTAATAAGTCTCAGCGTCGTGGACGGAATATTCTCTTATTGGAGAAATCGACCATGAACAACATTAAGTATCCTACTCCAAAGTTTTAACGGGAGAAAGTATCATTTTATTTAATTTGTTAGTTCTGTTTTAGTATAAAAAAACTTTATTTCAACATGGCCCGTCCATACTACAAATAATAACAAAAGTAATATAAAAACCGTTACATTTACTAAGCAACACTTGTAGTGGTGGCTTGTAATAATTATAATTATAAATAATTTCTTGATAAATGGACTGTTCAACACAAAAAAAAAATCTATTCGGGCCAGTAGTTCCTGACATTAACGCTATATGAATCGAAGAATGAAGGGTTTCCTTATTTGAAATAAGCAAACTCGTCATTCTTCGATTAATATTCGAATGATTATATAAAATTAAGAACATTAAACATTGTCAAATTTCATTTCACGTCCAGATACAGTACTGAGAAAATAACGCAAAATTTGAGTTAACTTTATTACTTAATTCATAATTGCAAGAGCTAATTCCTATGATTATCATAATAAAAAGGGTCAAGTTTTGAATATTCATTTCTCTGATTGTCGCTTGCTCTAAACTTTCTGTCTATACGCACTATAAAGTAAAGTTCCCACAAGCAGTCTCTCTGTATGTGATCGATTTCCTCTAGACCTTTTCAACGGATTGACATATGCGGTTTTCACGAAAGTAGAGATCGATTCTCATGTAGATTTTAGTGTATAGTTTGTAAAATTAACAATTCGTCCCCTGTTATTGTATATTACAAAATATCTAGCGTATATAATATAAACAATATATTTGTCTCTATTAGTTAAAAGAAAGCGAAAAAAATAACACCTAAGAAAATAAATGTGACTGAAATAAAATGTGACTGAATGTGCAATAACGTCTTATAAACTCTTGTTAAGACAGCCAGTGTATATGTGACTCCTGTGCGCTGCATAAAGTAGCTATGAACTCCGAAGTTGACATCCAGAGCTTTATTAACTGCACGCAACAAATTTTGGGACGAAATCTCTTTGAGGAAAACTTGAATGTCACACAACTCTTGGAATCACTACCCGCACAAATAATTGAAGATATTAAACTCAAGTAAGTTTATTGTTATCTCACTATTTTAGTCTGTATCTCATAGCTTTAGTAAAATACAACTCTTTACTTTTTATTTTGAAGCAACCTAAAAGAGGGAGCACTGGTTTATTCTAAGTGACAGTTTTACGAGTAGTTTATTGCATTTGTGTAAATCGAAATATTAGCTTTGTACTAAATAAGTTTGAAGTGTATTCGTGAATTTAGTAAGACGTAGTGCCAAACTGCATTGCAGCTGAATTGAGCCGGCACGACGGAGAAGGTAACTCTTGTTCACATGCCACCGCTGTAAGTGATGCTGTCTCGCGTTTCGTACGGTTTGTGAATGCATGGTAATAATATGGATGTCTATGAGTGTTTGTAGTCCAAACTTAAAAGAAAAAGAATATAGTAGACATGAAGACTAATGCAATGATTGTGTTTGTAATGTTTCTAAAAAATATAAGATACGTTATTACAAATTTATTTTTCGCACTATCTCACGAATATTTTTAATCTTTATACATTGACAGACGAACTGACGAGGGTACAAATAGAGAAGGTGGTCGGCAATTCGGCATTTTGAAAGTATGAATTTATATATCTTTAGAATTAAAAGAAAACATTTTCTATGCAAAACGCAATTTATCGAATGTATCAAAACGCTTTAACTTGCGACCTCAATTTATAGAAAAATATATACGCATAATTTTCCAATTGATTTCTTCTTACATTTCCTTGATAGATATATTTATTCAATAAATATTGTTTTATATAGCCGAAATATTAATGAACATCACAAGGTGTGGATGTTCAATCAAACGGATAAAATGACTGTATTAATGAGAGCACATATTAATGAGAGCACATATTAATGAGAGCACATATTTGACCTTTTCTCGAGCACTTGTTTTTACACTGTTGAATAAAAAGAAACAATAGACTTTCCGAGTATTTACTTCAATGAGTATTTCGCATTCATTCTTCTTAATTTCGCAATGAATTATTACTACTTGTACTTCTGTGCATCAGAAGGAAAAACGGAGCTTTTAAATGTGACTTATTATCAAAAGTTTTATTGAAATCCTGGTTTCGACTTCAAAAGTAATGATAAAAAAATTAAAGAAAACTCTTTAGATCAGTAACTTCTCAAATTCGTATGAGGGAAATCTCAACCCCAATGTCTAGTCTTTTTAGTAAGTTATCTTTCTAGAAAATCCCGCTAAGCCATGAAAATGGTCGTATCCCACTAATTACTAAATCAATTTGAACAAATGCGTTGGCTAGTAGCTAGTAATCGAAGTGCATATTTTCATTATTTTTAAATTCTGTGTGTGCGTGACAAAGGCAAAAAATCACCGTTGTTGATAATTATTGTGAAAATTGTAAGCTACTAAAAATTAATTTACAACAATAATGCAATAAAAAAGTGCGCTTTGCAAAAACAAAAATTAGTGGCTGATAAAGAAACATTAGTAGACAAATGAAAAAAAAATTATGCTTGTTTACGCTAATCTCTGGAAACAATAGACTAAATTTGAATAACACTTTTCTGTTATATAGCTAATAAGCCTAGGGAACACATAGAGTGTTATTTGTTTGGAAAACTGGAACATCTGACGTAGAACCTTCAGAGACTAGACAAACCATAAGAAATATAGAATAGACGCCTCAACAAAAATTGTTCAGAATGGGTTTTCGGTGATTTTCGGTGACCTCTAAAAATAAAGATCTGGATCTGATGACATCTGACTTAGAACCGAGAAAGATCATCTAAACATACGGAAAGTCCAGAAATTTCTCTCCCACGAGGTGAAGGCGGTAACAGTTAATATCTACTTTTAAATGACTGCGGAAGATTCATATAATTAAAGCGTAATGTTACTGGGCCTCCCCGTTATAAATGATTTTTTGAATTACCTTGTATACTGAGCGTAGTGAAGACGCTATGTTCGTACTGCAATAATAGCCGATTATCTCCTGACCTCAAAATTAATTAAGCTATTGATATTACAGAATCATACCATATTTTAAACTTAACAAATTATAGGATGCAGGGGCGTAGCGCCGGTGGCAAATGGAGCCCTCCATAGGCCCCTCTTTATAACAGCTAATATATGTATAATATGCTGAGCGTAGCACTGAGAGTAGGCGCTATATTCATGGTGCAATAATGGACATTTACTCGTCATGTCTTCATGAGATGTGTTGTTCGAGCCTCGTCAATACGAGGCTGTGGTCGATGCGAGGTCATGATGGACATTTATCGCCCGCGTGTCGTCTATTAAAGTAATGAAGCAATTGGTAGCGTAGGGTCATATCATATTTAAAACTTAACAATATTGTGGTGTTATCCCGCTCCTGCTTTATGAAATCATATATCTTCTATCTTTACATATAATAAAGTAGTTAAAATAGTGTCTCTGTATGTCACACATAATTCCTAAAAAATCGCTGAGGGTCATATTTAAAATTCAATAGAACACAATTCAATGACATTTTTTAAAACGACATCTGGATGTTCATCTATATTGTGGCAATTTATGAGCGCCAATTCTTACAGTTTTAATTAAAATAAATTCTATAAAAGGAGTTCACATGGGGTTAACCAGGGGGGCAACCAGGGGGGTATGAAGTTTATTAAACTTTAGTATACATTTATTTGATTGGTCTTTCCACATTCACAATTGAGAACAATCGTAATAAGAAAAAGACAATGGAAACAATTATTTTTTTAATTAGGGTTAGTAAAAAAGTAAAATAAAAGGTATGAAGTCTTATCTGGTAGTTGTCCGAGACTCCCAGCTGTAACTTGGATGGTCCTTTATATATATATATATATATATATATATATATATATTATTCTTGTTGCGTAACCACAAATTTTCACATTCATGATTGTCCTTCATTCCTTATATTCACTATATTTGAAGAAATACTACATTCTTCAAATATATATTTTTTATAAACAAAAAGATAAAAGGAAGGAAAGTTAAATGGAGTAAAGCTCCTTTTTTATGGATACATTATTCTATATATTATTGATTCGTACATTGTGACATGAATATGTAGGTTCCCGGCGGAAGAGACAAAACTATTTAATTATGATTTGGCGATGACAGATAGCGTCAACCATCGCAAATATATCCACCCTCGCCATTGCCAAAAGGAAAAAGAGTCACATTTCTTCAACACAGTGAACATTAAACCTTACAGTCAAAGATGACAGATATATATTTTTTTTAAATATTGAAGTTTTAAAACATAATTGTTTCAATATGGCTGTTTGTATATACACGTAAATTTTTCCTTTCTTTGCTATTGCTATTAATCCTAGAATTTAGTTTGGTCTACATCATATTCTACATGAGACCCTGGAGCCTGTCGTTGTGTAGCTCCCAGTGAATGGTATATGAGGAGTCATTGAGAATCAGCATTGTATCATTATGTATATTGGTGTAGTATATCCTGAGTTTCTACAGATATTGATTACAGTAATACAGTATAATAAATTAATTTGTAATGTTACTAATCAATGTTATTGTAATCCATAAAAATCTGACTCCCTTTCTTTCTAATTACCGAGGGACGTGCAAGTGGCGCTGTAGGAAATCATGGTGAGCTAGATGAGTATTTTCTGTTTTTTTTTGTATATATAGTGCTTAAGGGTCAAGATAACTGTCGTGGAACTCTAGAGTGTCGTTGTCGACGTGTCGACGATCGAAACAGTATTTGTCTTATAATAATAATTAATTTAATTAATTTAATTTGGGCTTATAATTTATAGGTTCATAAATACATAAAATGTAATTGAGACATCTGACAACGGCTAGTAAATTATTAGTAGGAGGTAGATGCTGCATTGCCTGAAATGTGCCTACACAACCGAGGAATTACCTCTCGCTCACCCGACGCTGCCGTAAATGACATTTGTTTTTCAGATATGAACTTATTCTGTGGAAGCGAAGAGAATCCCAAAACAGTTTCATAGGAAGCTATGAGCGCTTGTCTGACAACGAGACCAGGTTTGGAGTCGAAAGAGGGACCGACACCACTCTCTCGTGCAGATGGTGAGATGTATCCCGATATGAGACTGTTTGTTACAGCTAATTTACTATCACGGTCCGCAAATAACAGCTAAACTGTCGCGTTTCGTGCGGTTTGTAAGTAGCTGTTGGCCCATTAGATGGCAGGACGAAAGGAGGACAACGCGTCTGCATGTCAGTAACGTAGTTGTCTATGGGCGTACGTATGGTAACCGTCAAAAGGCTCCGATTTCTCGTTTCCGCCTATATACCATAAAAAGATTCTAATTATATGCCATACGAACTTGACCGTTTCAAAATGTTCGCTACAGCTTCTAACTTTTTAAGAACTAAAAAGATTACATTTACATTTACAAATACATTTTGCAGAAGTGCAGTGGCAGCTGCATTTTATCACAATATGTTACAAAGCACTTAAGTGAGTTTGTTAGCAACAAATTTACATGGACGCTTTCCCGGAACTAAAATTACTGCCCTGTATACATTGGGTTTTAATTACAAATAATTGATAGACTATTAAATTATATGACAAGTATTGAACATCGCCTATGACGTCAAAGGCTATTCTTCTCAGTCGTAATCTTCATTGCTGAAGGTCGTACCCGTCCTGCAAAGCCTACACGAATCGCCTCCATTCAGGTCTATCGTCTGGTCTCAGGGCAGAAGACACTGTGTGTCCCGTTATTTTGTTCATTTGGTCACACCAACGGGTTGGTGGTCGCCCCTGGGATCGCTTTTCCTCTATGTTACTTAATACAACCAGTTTCTCTTCTCTTCTGGGTTGTCTTCTGGCATTGTGACCATCAAAGGCTCACTAAGTCTTCAATACACTACCTCAAATACAACGAAGAGCAGACTGTTGTAAAGATTGCAATAAGGAAAATAAATATTGTAATTGTGAAACCTTACCAATTGCATTTCATACTTTTGTATAAATTTGTAAAAGTAAAGCTGGAATTCGTAAAAAACATCGCAGGATTTGCTAGCCTGACAAGACGACATGCCCACAGATATGTTTGTCTAGCTAATAACTAGATAATCTAATTTCCCGAGTCGCTACAACGTACTACTATAGGATGTATCAGTTTGTCTTAGGACAGTTTGGCAACTAAATAGTTGCCAAACTGAGCAGTGTGCAAATTAATATGGCACCACAAAAGCAAAAAAGTAACCAAGTTTTTTGAATTTGATTTTTGTTTCTATAATTTTTTTTCAACATTTCTCCTTAATCGGCCTCTTAATTTATTTCCGTAAGATTTTATTCTTAATGAAATATTGATCACAATACAACAAACCTGGAAGCCTGGAATTCGGGAATCAGTCTAGTGAATTCCACGTTTCGAACAAGTAGGTCATACTTTTTTTTTGTTTTCGCGGGAAAATGCTTTTCGTACTACCACCGGTCCTGGGTCCCAACAGTGGGTGTGTGGGGCTTGCGTCTATATAGAACCAATACAACTAAGGACGGAAGCAGTTCATACTCACATGTTACGACAGATGCTTGACATATGCCAATTGAATTGACAAGGAAAACTAAATTCATATCTTTGAATAGCCGTTCATTAACATGAACCGTATGCTTGGCACAAACGAGGAGGAATATATATAGGATACTGCGTTAGAAGTGGTGGCTACGCTCTGTTATCTCTGCAATGTTGTTCTCTAGCACATTTTTGGGTTTGTGTTGGTAATACGGTGTATGTTGCTAGTGGTTTGTGTTTGATCGCGAGCTGTTGATTGATATATTTGACTGCTTTATCGTGACGGAGACCTTTGTTGCCGGGTACACTGGTGACTCCTGTGATGTGGTCTATTGTTTCCGTAGTCTGGTGATATAGTTGACATTTGTTGATTTCCATTGTTTCTTTGATAATTAATTTAGAACCGTTTCTTGTTTTTGTAGCTTGGTCTTGTATGACAATGAGGAATGCTCCTGTTTCGTTTTTGTTTTAAAGTATGATCGTAGATTATCTACTTGGGAATAATAAAGATTTTTTTGTGTCAATACAATGCAAGTGTCAGACCATTTAATTATTCCAAATCAGTATATTAGTATTAGGGTGGCGAACGTGTTCATGGCTTTTATTCAGTTTCTGTCTGATAATTGAGTGTTGAGAATTTTATTAAGTATGTGTTTCGATTTTGTTTTAGCGTCACCTCTATATTGGTGCGATCTAATGTTGTACTTTGGTAGTATCCTAGACTGTATAGATGTCCGTCTGTTCCATGATGTCTACTTGTCCTCCTTGTGGGTATAGTTTTTTTTTTCTGAGAGACCTCATCCTGGTTGGCGGCGCTTGTAAGCCTCAACGGTTCGACTAACTACGAAAACCGCAGATGGGAAGAGATGTACCGGATTGATTGTGGGCGTACTCTATAGCAATCCCACACTAGTGGGACGGCGCCCACGATGCCGTTTAAGTAGCGATGCCGTGGATAGTATAATGGAGCTCGTTTAATGTTTGGAGCATGTTATCTGAGGAGGCCGGCCTTCTCAACCT
>JAFELO010000324.1:243781-276910 GCA_017140195.1 Eumaeus atala | reverse complement strand
CCCCCCACCTCTGACGGAAGGAGTCGATTTGCGCTACAAAAAAGCCGTATTCTTGATTTATTTATTATTAGAGCTCTCTAAAGTCGCGTTATTTTATTTCTACAAATTTAAGCTCTCAACTTACGGATTCGAACCCGGGCTCGTTTCCGTAAGCGGTGTGTGATTTTATCATTCTATCAGTCATATGTTATAACTGTGTCACTATATGTAAGGTTTCATCGCTCGAATGGTACGAGCGGCGTATATGATATTGGTTCTAGCAGGGAAAATGCATTTACGCACCATCCAGCCGACTCAAGGGGCCTGAAGTGTGTGTCGGGCTGAGGTCATGAAGCGATAGCTACTACCAACTGAGGGTCTACTTCTCATACATCGGGTTTTATGTAGCCCTCAGACGATACCGTTTATTTCGAACTTATTTGTTCCTGATTTCAGTTTTAATTTGGTACTGAATTTTTCCGTTACTTTGAGCAGGTTGTCCAATTCATATCTATATCCTACAAAAAGTTTAATGTCGTCCATGAAAAGTAAATGTAAGAATTTGATGCCGTTTTCTCTATGAATTGTATATCTACAGTTAGTACAATTAATTATTGTAGAAAGATTTTATTATTATAATAAATTAAACCTAAATAGTTCTTTTGGTTGTTTCTTATCCCTGGAACTGCAAGATCGGATTTAGAAAGTATTTTTGATTATGATAGCTACAGTCATTACTTTATAATATGACGCTATGTACAACAGGACCGGAGTTACACGGGTAGTAATTATATAAGAAGATAATTGACAAAGTAACCGTTCCTTAATATCCAAGCGTATCGGATACCGCTTTTCTGTCATATACTGATTACATGTCTACTTTATCTACTATGTAGGTTAGTGTCATAAAATATATGTATACTATTTTCGCTTTATGTAATTAAACTGGAAAGATTTAAAGAAAAAAAAAACACGATAGGAATTTTGCTGTCCTAGGCTTTTATGAAAAACACACAATTTTACCTAGTAGTCACATACCGTTAGAAAATTCTATTGCGCGTTCGCTTATATAGTTATAAAAAATACGTACAATATCATGGACTAAAGACGGTAAATATTGATGGTCTAATCTTCTGGTCTCTGATAAATCCAATAAGACGAGGGTACTTTTTATCGCTTGTTTCCTATTTAGTTTAAATCAGATTGATGCTTATTGGTGTCAGGTGTTTTAAACATGCTGCTAACTTACAAAATGAATTAATATAGTATATAAAATAAATAAATGAATATTCCAATGAATTTGTTACACGCGATATAAAGAAACGTTAAATTTTATACAGAATGAATTTAATTTAGATACTATTGTAATTTATTATTAATTTTCTATTGGTGTGAGTTTTAATCTACTTGAATGATATTTTATATTTTCTTTTACAACTTTTTGGTATATAGGCATGAATACGTGTATAATATGTGTTGGTATAATTCATGCCAATTTACATATCTCTCCCTCTCTGATCTAAGCTGCAGCTGTCAAAAGAGACAAAGAACGTGACGAACGTACCCGTTTCTGGATTTCTATGGATTCTATGAATCCTAAAAAGATGCAGTGCCCTCCGTCATTCCTTTCCTGGAATGCTACATTTGGATAAAACATTTTTGCCAGTAATATACAACAACCACACGTCGTAAGTAAGCGTATTATCCTCATTTAACCTCTTTACGCCGGTGATTTCTGTTCGTAGCTACTCCGCAGGAGACATGTCAGCGACAACAAGGAAGGGGACTACTTCCAAAATGCGCAACTACGAGTGATCGTGGTGACTATCGTGTGGTTCTGGTGCTATACAAATGTGAGATGAAGAGAAAGGTGTGATACTCGTTCGAGTGACGAGTAATAATCGGTATAAATACATCGGGACACATGAAGCTTTTATGAAGAGGTTGTGCCATGCACAGTGCATGACACTACATCCTTCTATGGAACGGAAGTGGGCTGGCACGACCGGGGAGGTTCATCTCGCTCACATAGTACCGCCGTGGAGTGACGTTTTTCAATGTTGCGCTTCATACGTTTTGTGAGTAAAAGTGCTCAACGCGAGTTTCCACGTGACGAGACAAAAATCATGATGATGACGCGACTGTGGACGGTGTAATAGTGCCCGCGCTACAGCGCGGTGGTACACCACATCACGTTTTTTGTCACCGAATGTAGCTATACGTTCGATGACGAAAAGCATGACATGACAAAACTTGCGCTACGCGTATGTCACGCGTGACGCTCTAAGAGTGACGGCGCTTGACGCGTCGCAATGGCACAAGTTCTACGATATACTTCACCCAAAAAGTGCTTGACGCGCCTAAATAATTTTTCTCTTCAATAAATCAAAAAAGAGCTTCGTCAGTGCATTTAGGATATCCTACTTATATGAGTAGAATTCGACCATTTTAGATTTTTATCTATAGTGAAATACTACGATCGATCGAAGCCCCCATAACTAAAATTGCTGAACCTGCTGAAATTAAAAGCTCTTTCATCATTAGTTGCACCACCATAGCCAGTAATTTTTTCATTTTGTTCTATTCATCAGTATTTAAGAATAATAAGGATGAATTATTCGAATGAATATTCCAAATTGCAACGATTAACAAGCGAGATGCGGGTCGTAGAGTATTGTGGATCGGACCGGAGGCGCGTGGAGTGATTTGTTCACTTAGCCGGTCCTAAATGGAGATTTCTGTCGTTCTGCGATGATTGATTATATGTGATGACTGGCATCAGAACTTCTGTATAATACTGAAAACTGTTAGAAGAATTTGATTTAATTGTTTCGTTCTGAGAGTATGTGCTGTATATATGTGAAATGTGCCTTAATAGACATAATTAGCTGCTCGTTTACCTCACTTATATAATACTATCGATCCGCCTCAGCCTAGCTTGTGTCACCTTCATAAATTATACACTAAAGCCTTTCTCGGAATTGGCTCTAACTATGAGGTTTTACCCGCCTAATATTTATCCCAAGAGAGCCATACGTTTTTTCACTATGCAATATAAATTTTTGCATTATTTCAAGCTGTAATTATATACATTTCATGTCTGTGCTAAATGTCATTCGAATCCATGTCCTTGCGTAAAAGGATAACCAAAGTTAAAACCTTCGCATTTAAATACTTGTAGGATAGTCAATCACACCGCTACGGCTAATAACAGGCCCAATATAAAGATACATCCTGTACCTTGTGAATAATAAAGCAGTCTTAACTGTTTTTGTAGTTGTACATTAAGTAAATGTAAAGTCCTCTTTAAATTTTATTCCCACAAAAAGCTGTGAGAGTTGTAATTCATAAAAAATAGCGCTCAGCGAGAAATTCAATAGAAAAAAATCAGTTCAACAAAAGAAGTAAGTAGAATAATCGAAAAAACTGGAATGAAAAATCATAACTTTATATTTTTGATATAAGCCGAGTTAAGTAACCTAAGTGCTCTTGTCGCGTTAGAAATCCATCAAAGCAGGTAGAATGGTCTACATACCCAATGCTTCTCGAAAACTTTAACCCTCCCTCTTTCTCAGATGAGTCAGCACTAGTTTTTAATAATACCTTCTCAAATCGAGAGCGATTATTACTTTATTATTTAAATGAATCCATTATAGGTAAATGGGAAAGTTTGTGTGTCTGCTTGTTTTTATTTCCCGCAAAAACAACTAAACGTGTTCGGATACCATCTGGCGCAGATATTGATTTGGTAATACAATTTCTTTTATCCAAAAAAAAAAAAAATCTTAGGATAAGTTTATTGCGAGTGAAACCGTGGCACACTCAACGTTTCGTTAGAAGATCTTAACCTTTTGATATTTTCACATTTCTGGGCTTTTAGGGGCCATATCATGATCTAAATATTATAAAAACTCCTCATAAATTGTGTTATCAAATACGAAAGTTTTTGTGTGGCTCAAGAGATAAGTGCGTTCTAACATTTAATTAAAATATTCATCTTTATTTTTTTAAGGAATAGCAGCAGCTTATATCTGAATTTGTATGTATTGTGCATCATAATATTAGCAGATGTTCTATGGTTTGAGGGATCGACTACACTTTGCTTCTTTACAAACAGATGTAAGTAGACACGGGTGCTCACTTCAACATTTATATCTTCTATCACCAGCTCTTGTAGAATATTCTTGTAGTTCGAACGGAGTCGCTTATGGGTTTATTTTTAATATGTATAGATTATATGCGTGGAAATTCTTAAATTTATGAAAATTCAAAATAAGCTTTCCTTAAAATTTTCAGCAATTTGTTGGTTGTGCGAATTTAGGTCGATGAAGATGATTTAACTCAGTTTTATTTTCACTAATTATCGCAAACGTTTCGGCCTTATGAATATCGAGTTGGAATATGGTGGAATATAGATGCCTGACAGGACATCGAAGATAATTTCTAATCCCGATAGTTATCCATATACTCACTTGATACCGGCGTAAAATGACAGCGTCGTTGTCGCGTTTCGTGCGGTTTGTGCGTAGCCCATTGGAGGGAACGCATCTGCGTAACAATCATGCGAATATCCATGGGCGTTGGTATTCATCAAAAGACCCCGACCGCACGTTTGCACTGATGCTATGAAAAACAATATACATATCATAGACAACGTTAAATGTACCTGCTTATGAAACATATTTTGGTCATAAGCTTTTCAAGCCACACGACGTTCAACTGTTATTACGATAAGTAGTCTAAAAGGAGGTGGAAGCCTAGTCCATAATAATGTGAGGTTAGCCATTACACATACACTTAGTTGAATTGCAGTAAAAGGCTGACATGACGTATAATATGACATTATTGTTATATTGTATTACGACATTATTGTCGTCCTAACCCAATTACGGCCACAGCGACCATCTCTACAGAGACTATCCAACAGCGCAGGACATATTATAGTATTTAAGTGGGTGTGTAGGCACAAGTCACTTCCTATTCTCTCCTTCTCCTCATTACAATGGGGCTATATTCTGACCGGATATCAACCGGAGAGAAATGAGACGCAGGATCAATGGCTTAACGCGTTCTCCGAGATAAGGTGGTGTAAAAACGCAATATTCATTTTGGACTGTTAATATAACTTAAAAAAATCCCAGTAACATTTTGGCCCGTCCCGGTACTGAACCTCTCGACTGTGGTAGAACATGCTTACCAGTAGAGCAGGGTATACATATTAGCTAATATGATGTACTGCCTAGCCGGTTCGTTAACAGTTAAACTGAACTATATTAGTCCCTAGCTGTGGTCCGCGATTTAAAAACTATCCTCGGGTTTTTTCTAGAGGAAACAGTATATTTATGTTTCTTCAGATTTTTATCTATGTTCTTTTATCTATCTTTTGAGAGGCACCAAAAGTCATTCAGATTCGTCCTAAAGTTTTTGCCTGAAAATATAAAAAAGCATAAACACACTTTCTAATTTATAACATTAGTAAGATGTTGACTGTTGACTCCGAATGATCCGATAGCTAAAAAAAATAATGGTAGAATTTTCGAAACCAGGATACGACAAAACTTTGAACTCGTAATCTTAATCAAGAACACAAAAAAGGTTAGCGAAAAATCAGTCTAGTGCTATTTAAGCATCCACTTTGAAGCCTGTTTAGTCGGTGTAATAATTTTATGTAAATGTCTCTTCGATCGAAATCACGAATAATGTTTCAAGGGAAATTGCTTAATGCAGTAACTTGGGGTAGGTCTAAACCTACTTTAGTTCTTTATATGTACTAGGAATTGTTTTTTAATGCTTTGGTTTTCCTGCGTCATTAAAGAGATCACATTATATTCGCTCATCCACGAATGAAATGTGCGAACACGTGAACGATAAATATATGTATATTTATGTGTATGCCACTTTGCGAATTTATTTTATTGGATTTCAGGTGATCCAATATATAGAGCGGGATAATAAACGTCAGTAACTGATAATAGCAAAGTTTCTGTGGCAAATATGACAAATTATCCAAGTATCAGCTTCTTGGGTTTCACAAGATAATGTTTCTCAGGTGGTCTAAACCACGCAAGTTGCACCGCAAATCGCGGTACAAGCTCATCATCATCATTATCAGCCCTTATAGTTTCAATGCTGGACATGGCTGACTATGTCTTTCAATAAACGCCAAGACGTCCGATATCGAGCTACTCGCATCCATCCCGGGACCAGGTTCTGCTCAGAGATCGTCTTCGCACGTGGTGAACGGTCGACCAACACTTCGTTTTCCTAATCGTGGCCTCCACTCCAGAACCTTAGTGGCCCATCTGCCATATGATCTCCTGACTGTGTGACCAGCCCATTGCCACTTCTGCGAGCTCATTCTTCGCGTGATATCGGACACTTTAGTTCTCTACCAATTCCATTATCCTATTATTTACAGCGTTACAAGTTACACGTATAAAAACTTACATAAATAGTTTTACTATTTTTTTTAATACTTCGTTATATAAGCTTTTATTTATTATACATCACTGTTTTTCTTCGGATATTACCTCCGTGAAACGACAGATTTGGTATCGTGTAGCCTGGCTATAAATACTGTTACAATTAAAAATAAAATAATGTTGCATTGAATATGGAATCTGTCATTTATGTACGACTGGTTTATTGTATTTTCTCATGCTAGAGCCAATACATTGTACAACATTTACGATGTTAAAATGGAGTGGGATGACAGAGAGAACAGAATCGCTGTGATTGCATTGCACAAAGTAGGTAAAATGCAATTTTTAAACTCTCCAATCACATGGTACAAGCCAAATGTTTGTGTACCGGGCTATTAATAGTTACAATGAGACTTTCTCTGTTTGTGACAAAGAAAGATCTAGCCGTCCATATAGTGTTCGTACGAAAAAGTTGATCAAAGCAGAAGAATTTGCAGTAATCCAGTCCGAAGGTAATAGATATTATGTCCGGAAATGTAAAAAGCCATACTACGTATCTTAAGTAATGAGTTAGGACTTGCAGCCTATTTAAGTCATTTCTTAAAGATGAATAGGGTGGTAAAATCGTAAGAACTACAAAGGGAGCTCACGGAAAAGGTATGAAAACATCGGCTCAAGTGTATCAAGGTGACATTCTTGAGACGGTAGTTAAGCCCCTTAATAACACCATGTTCAATAACCAAGTATGGTCCTCCCAGCAAGACTCGGAATCAGGTCATAAAGCTCGATCCACCCAATCTTGGCCCGTTCAAGTGCCTTAATCAAATTGGTAAAACGAACGTTCCGGACTTGAATAGAGCTGAAGACTATCATTCACCTAGACCCCACCTCAAATCGCTTGGTCTAAACGCCAAGTTAATTTAGAGTCCCTGATACAACCCATACCATTGACAGTAAAGAATCTCCCTATGGTAACAGTGCGTACTCCCATTGATAACTGGCCTCTACGCTTAAAAGACTGTATTACAGACAATGGAGACTTCGAATAGGCTTTTTATATTTAAATTGTTTTATATGTGTATTAAACTAACGCACTGTAAGAATAACAAATGTTATTACAGACAATGGAGACTTCGAATAGGCTTTTTATATTTAAATTGTTTTATATGTGTATTAAACTAACGCACTGTAAGAATAATAAATGGTATTACAGACAATGGAGACTTCGAATAGGCTTTTTATATTTAAATTGTTTTATATGTGTATTAAACTAACGCACTGTAAGAATAATAAATGTTATCACAGACAATGGAGACTTCGAATAGGCTTTTTATATTTAAATTGTTTTATATGTGTATTAAACTAACACACTGTAAGAATAATAAATGTTATATTTATATAAGACCTCACCAACATGGTTCAAGCCTTGTCGTGGTGGTGGGGCTTAGTAGCCTGGGCTGGGTCCTCTAGTGCGGGGCGACCCTTCTGTGGAGGGAGCTGGCTAGCCGTCGAAGTGCCCTGATGATTTCTTGTTCCACTGTTGAGGATGCCACTGATGGCAGTCGCGGTGGTTTTTGTGGGTACTCGGTATTTTCATGTGCCGTGAGCCCCACAGGCCCCTGGACACCACCAAGGGCCAGTGAAGCATAAATGCGTTTCCCCGTTTGCAAAATAAAGAAAAAGAGGTATATAAGACCTACCATGAACTGGGATATAAGTCAGCGATATAATTATTACTCGAATTTTAGTGGCCTCGATGGATACATTAATTTTTAACTTATTCAGC
Organism: Eumaeus atala; assembly: GCA_017140195.1. Classification (NCBI taxonomy): domain Eukaryota; kingdom Metazoa; phylum Arthropoda; class Insecta; order Lepidoptera; family Lycaenidae; genus Eumaeus; species Eumaeus atala. The sequence continues at coordinate 268,723 of JAFELO010000324.1, read as the reverse complement.
ATAAACTGCTGCAGCCAGCAATTGGTATATCTATATTTCTGACACAACCAGCAATCATGTAGCTAATCTCTTCTAAATACTTATTATCTTATCTATCTAGCTATTTTTTTAACGGGCTTAGACCATCACTCATTTCCACCACTGCTACTCCTCTGTCTCCTGGGTCAGCAGCGGCATAGATGTTGCTGTGAATTCATTGATATTATCGCAGGGAGCCTGAGGGTAGAGCTAAAAGTGTCTTGCGACCCGCGACGAATTTAATAAGAAGTAAGAAGGAGGAGTAGGAATTAATTCTAATGAAGATCCTACACAGCAATGATCCTACAATCTATTACGCCATGGAATTAACGCTTAGAAAATAAATTTTGCACTTATTTACTTGTAAACAAAATATATTACTAAAATATAATACAGATCCTACTACTTATATTATGCATTTTTAGAATTTGTAACTAGCGCTCCACCCCGGCTTCGCCCGGAAATAACAGGGGCCAAAAATTATACACTAAAACTTTCTTCGGTATCTATCCATTGGTGCAAACCGCATGAAAATATGTTCTGTAGATTTTGACGAGCCCGATCACACATAGAGATACAGCATCTAGGGACTATGTTTTATAATATGTGTAAATAAGTAGCGATAAGCGCTTTATAGTCAACAACTAAAATATATTGCTATTAGAAATTCATATTTCTAACAAACTTTAAATAGCGTTGGCATTCGAAAGTATTTTCATTAAATTCCAAGTACCATCGGTGTTTCACGTTGCATAGTGATTATATTAAAGAACCAGCTTTCTTAAAATTCTTTCTCGGAAACATCGCCATTACTTATTGCATGTACATAAGTAGGTACAATAAGGAAATTGATTTTAAAGTTAATTGTAATTTTTATGAACTTCGGCGATCAGCTGTGCTCGGTTATCTGTGTATTGATTGTTTGACGACCAATGGTAACGCAAGCTGTTATGCCGCGCACTTTTCGCCAGGTTTCGCTTGTTTGAATCTCGCCCAGGTCGTGGATTTATCTATGTGTTTGTTTAGTAAAAATCTTAAATATATACAATTTATGAAATACTACAGAATTGTATGTTATCCTTTACATAACTACTTTAGTAAGAGGTACTTGTAAGTATCTTTTGTAGGAGGTGACTTCTAGGAAGAGGTAGTGTCATGTTGCACAGGAGAAGGCAGTACCATGCATAGTGCATTACCCTACATCCTCGTGTGCAATGGAATTGGGCCGGCACGACCGGGGAGGCGCCTCTCGATCCCATAATACCGCCGTAATGTGTGCTACCTAAACTACTATTATATATAATTATTTATAGGTAATTGGAATGCAAAAGTTTTTAAAGGCGGTGTAATTACTGCGTTGCTCCCTACCAGTTTATCACATAACATAGGTTATAATAAAGTAACGAAGTCCTTTTTCAAATTCTTTGTGTATTTTATGTAGCGTAATATGATCCTCGTAATATTCAGATTATATCTGCTGGCGTAGTTGTTTATAGAGTGACACGTTTGGTTTTTTAACTCATAACAAATTACATTTGATTGAATTGTATTGTCACTTCTTGGTAGAAATTATTGTTAACATTTGAATAAATAAATAAACTTTATATACCATTTTCACAATCATTTAATTTCAATTTATATTTTCGACCGGTTTCAACTTATCATCATCAGGTGAGTTTACCTTCATATTACCGCTCATAAATGTAAATTGAAATTAAATAATTGTGGCAATATAGCTAAATATATATAAAAAAACAAATAACTACACTGAGTAAAATTCTGAAATATTGTGAATATATCCATCACTGGTTAGTTCTTACTATAGATACATATTGAATATTTTTTTACGTAATATAAGTAGGTAAACAGAGCACTTGAAGACGTGTGGCGGCTACCGAAGCTCATAAACACATTGTCACGTGGGTGTGTGTTCTGCGTAATTCATCTCCCTTTAATGGGCCACCGGAAACTCATAATCCACCGCACAATTATGTCCTTAGTGAAAGGTCCAGTGTCGTGCTGGCCTATTTCAGCAACAAAGCAGCATGGCTCTATCTCTTACTAGCTATACACTTACACAGAGTGGTTTGTTTAAGAACGAATTAAACAACCTCTGTGTTTTTGATCAACAAAAACAAGACTACCATCATTTTGGACATTACCTACTTTGCAGAAAGACAGTTCGGGTTTGTAATTTGTATATCCATTCTGCACGGAATAGCAATGCTGGGGACAATCTCCTAGGATTATAAATTATATTCGCCTGTTCGTGGGATCGTTTGTGAAAGTCTCTGTTGAAAACCCTCGGGTGTTAGTTTGGATAGCTCAATATATTTCCGATCACGTACCGAGAAAATGATTCTTTGGAATAAGAGAAAACAAACTGCTTTCTTCAATATAATTTACATTGTGGGTCTTGTACGAGAATATATTCGGCCTTTTAATATAACAGCGTTTAATAAAATGCCGCTGTTTTTATTAGTAAGTAACTTTTGCGATTATTCATCAGATTCTTTCATTAAATTCGATATCTTTTAGAAACCTTTTTGAAATTAATGTTATACAGTATACATTAGTTTGTTGAGAGTTGTTTATAAGTATAAATTCATATTTAATACTTTTTTCTCTCCTTATGTTTCGGCACATCTACGGCTGGTGATCTTAAAAATAGGATACGAGCCTATATCGGTCCGACGGTTTTGGATTGAAAGAAATGCAGGTTTGTGGAATGGTTCTAATAATACTAATAATATTTGTGTCACGATTTGGATCGATCATTACTTTGTCACGATTGGCCTGGCGCTCACATAATACAACTGACTGAGACAAGCCAACTGCGCAGGATATATTATAGTACACAAGCCTGTGCGCTGAAGGCAGAAGTACACTCCTTGTTCCCTTATTCTCCTGACACGACGGGACGGCAATCCGACGCGACCGGCAAGAAATCAGGTGCAAGACCGACGGCATATCGTGCTCTCCGAGGCACGAGGCCTCGCTCCGTCAACTTCCTGACTTCGAACTGTTGTTACAAAACCCGTGACTCGAACAACACGACTATGATTGAAGATGCTTGCCACTAGACCGTCGATATAATACCATTATTGGGTAGTTGAATGGGTTTGTGATAGTCGAATTGGCTCAACTTTTAGTACTGACCGCAGTTACGACCGTACAATGACTGCTCCGACTGTTTTCTTCCGGTCCTCTAAGCACGTCCTACGAGGAAATATAAACTATATTAAAATTATACATAGTTTAAAAAAACTGTACATTGAAAACATATTTAGCAAAGTCTCTTTTAATTACATAGTGATGGATAATATTTAAGTAATGTTAATTTTAATAATTTCATATATATTTGAAGTATGGACAATTGTTATAATTTATTTACTGTATTGTAGATAAATATTATTTATAAAGTTGTTGTATATAGAAAAAAATATTTTTTCCGAAAAGTTCAATAATTGTGGAGTCCTGAAAATGATATAAATCATTCAATGTGTACTCATATTCGATCTACGAAACGTGACCAGCGTAAATGTGCTATCGTGTCCACTATATACGAGTGATTTCATTCTGCAGATGTATTTTTTGTAAGGTAGGGAGGGGCTGGTGAAACCATTTTTCTAACGTTATTATAGATACTATTACTTACTGATAACAACATCCCTATTGACTTATATACCGATTGATAACTGATTTATCCATTTACTTTCAAATGGATAAATCTGTTATCAATCGGTACAGAGTAATTTATTTCCAATATATCAAATTTGGAAGTTACTGTTTATATGCAGAAAATCAAGGATCCTCAACGTATGTGGTACCGTAGGTGAAGTTGGGTAAACAAGTGTACGGAGCAAATTGACCACTTAGAACTACAGACAAACCATAATATGTTACTATGATATAATATATAGACATATATGGACATATAGAGAAGGGGAAAAACGAGCAACCGGATTCTTTTTACGACTACCGACGCCCACGAACATCCCCATAATTACTATGCCGATGCCTTCAACTCCTTCTCTCCCCCCCAGTGAGTCACCGGCCACTCCCAAACTGCACGAAACTCGACACTAAAGATGTTACTTAACAGCGGTATTATGTGAGCGAAAGGTAGAACGTTTCGTGCGGTTTGTGAGTAGCCGGTGTCTGGACTTAGAAGTAATTTTCCTTGCCTATTAAACTGACAATTGTATTAATAAAACATCACAGTGTCTTAAAAGATCAATTGTAGTATTAGATTTACTCCTTTTGTTCGAAATCAGACTCTTATGTTTATGTAATTATTGATATAGCTTATACTATAGTTGAAACAATTAATGTGTTCCCTATTGGATTCCAAATTAAGCATCATACTAATATCCCGTCGTTATTGGAGAAAAAACCATAGCTCAAAAGGCCCCAACCGAAAATATTAAAACAAAAGCAAGTACATAGAAAAAAATCTATACAAAAATATTAACATAAAATGAAGATTGTATTTTTCTAGATCGATTTTCACTTGAGGTTGGGTGAGTTTTTCTCACTTGATCCCTTCATCCCGCTATTTTATGATTTGGCACGTATAACATTAGAGTTACTGAGCGTTGGAGTAAGTTGGGCAACTTCTGCCTACGCTCAACTAGTCCCGCTATACCCTACCCTTATACAAATAATATAGTACAGAGAAACGAAACATTAACGGTATATCTTCATGTATCTTTTGTGAAATAGTGACGCTTCTCTTTGGTGCTCACCTTCTGAACAGTCTAGTTCGTTATAAATAAATACCACCTACTCATCTATGACTTTTACTCCACAATCACCGCTCCATTGTCGTACTAATATTAATGAGAAGGATGAATAAATATATTATTTCAAAATATTAACAAAGAATCGCATGAATTCATAACACTGATCCAACATATTTCGTAATTTATTGGTTGAGTAGATATTGTATGAAACCATTTTTATTTTGCTTGTTAACGACACGAAAAACGTTGTGTAAATTTTTCAAACCAAAGGAAACATTAAGTGATGCAATTAAATTAATATCAATTACAATGTTATACTCTCCTGAATACCAAAAGAGAACGTGTTGGCAATAATAGGGCATATTGTACGAACTTTACTCCAAAAGTGGCTATTTGGTTATGTTAAAAATGTCGCGTTTTATATACTTACTATAAAACGAGCTGGTGCCGCGACTTTGTTCGCGTACATTCTATATGTCTTAGTTTAGCTGATTCTTCACGATCTTACATCAGATGTCACCAGATATTCCAGAACTTTATATATGTCAACAGAAATTGCTTTTAATCTTGAACAACTTTTGTAAAGTAGTAGTATATTTTTTGGATTTAGCTGGCCTCTAAAGGTTCTACATCAGACGTTCCAATTTTCAAAACAAATTATATCATATATTTAATGTAATTATACAATATGCATTTTGATATGGTTATTTACATGATCTGTATGGCTATTAATTTGATAGACCATATCATTTATTTGTTACTTTGAATAGCCACGTGTGAAACTTGGGTGTTAAATTATATTTTATTGTAACAGAGCATATATCTTGCCTGATTTTAGTTGGCTCATGAAGCCAACAAACTGGGACGGGATCTTATTGGTTGTGTGTTCCTTTTCAGAACTCTACTTATTTTTCTTTTTTTTTTTTTTGAGTTGGATTTAATATAAAGATATGATGTCACTATAATCTTCAACTATTGAATTTGAGGATTGAAGAACAATGCGTCTGAGTGGTTTGGATATATAAGGATTTTCCATCTGGGCTTGTAGCAGGGAGTCTCGGACAACTGCCTAGATAAGACTGCGTTCCCTAACTTTTTACTAACTGTTGCGATTCCTAGGGCCTTACTTAGGTATAGCTAGAAATTAAAAACGGTACACTGTATACTAAATTTAATCAAGTAGATAAAAGCAATGATATAACGTTGTCGCGGGCGAATGCGCTGCTGGAGGGCCGTTTCAACCGCCGGCCATCATCAGCCCCGTCCCTCCGCCGCGCCGTCCCTCCGCTGCGCCAACGCTTGAGCCGTCCTTAGGCGCTTATGCGCCTACACTAACCATTATCAAAAACTGGATTGATTCCCATGTTTGTTCCTAGTAGTATTATAAGACTGTTATTGATTGTGTGCATGGAGAGACCATCATTAAATAAAAGACTGGCCAATTCGGTAATAGCTCCTTTATCCCCGGAATTCCTTTTATACATTATCACAACACAACGTCTTTGAAAATCAATTTTCCTGCTTTTGAATAGATAATATTATAAGGAATGCTGCTGGAGATTTTGACATTTATATTTTTCAAGTATCATCCAGTGTGTAATTAAAATAAAATGAAAGTGAAATGTTTGTTTTTGTAAGAGTTTTAAATTCAAAATATTTCCTAATACCAGGGAATAATAAATTAATTAAGTACAATCTATTATTGTTACGGTCCTTAGAGGTAAATCAGACATTCGTCAATTGCTTCATTGTAAGGGTATAAATGCAAAGGTTGTTTGTTTGCGCTTTATTTAATATTTGGGAATATTGTGGTAATACACTTTTAGGAAGAGGTAGTGCCATGCTACATACCAGGGGGTATATAGGCCATCGAAATACTCGAATACATACATACAAATTTTTAATATATAAAATAGGAACTGCATAGACACTTATATAACATATTATGATATGTGAATGAATAATTATGAACCTAGTTTAATCAGATGTTATGTGACTTGATGTTTTTTTTTATTCAACAAGCGTTTCATCTTCTCTTACATTGAAACCATTTGATAAGATTGTCGGCGTAAGTACCAGTAGTCTGGTAATGTTAAAATCAAAATTGCCTTCCGGGAGAACTTGGAAATCACGTACCAGAAAAATAGGCATGCTTAATTTTTAACAAAACTTCAACCTTCCTTTCAACTAACATGGATTAAAAATGACAGATATATTGCTGCGTAGTTTGTAAGAATACGGGCGAGATAAGGGATTAAGGGTTCACACGTCTTACTAATAATGTAACTGAAAAAGTGAGTGATTATGTTTGTTTGGTGCTGAATTAAGCGTAAAAAATATATTAGTAATCTGAAACAGGGTCAAGAACATCCCCAAGAAGAGGTTGGTTACTTTGGGATATTTTAAGTAGCTAAATCCGCGGACAAAATATAGAATGTTATATATCCATCCCAGATCCATGATTAGCCTAGCTATAATATAAGCCAGTTTTACCCAAAACCGCTTTCTATGGAGAAGCCGAATATTCAGAGTAGTTTGCCCGTCGTGGGTAATGTAGAAATAGCGGTAGTATATAGATATAATTTAGATATGATAAAGTTTTTAAAGTTATTTTGATTTTCTATTCAAATAAAAATCATTCATATAAAATAGAACATTTCAAATTACGGTGAAGTGTTTTTATTCCTGGGAGAACCCGGATTTGCGTATTCGAATCCGACCTAATCTTGGCTTGGGTCTTGCTTCCACTCTGGGTTGCAGAGGTCATATGGCAGCCGCTCTGTGTAAAAACTGTTGCCCTCGTCAAATCCCCTAGATTAGGTAGCCGACCCTAATATCAAAAGATATAGAAACATGATAATGCTTTGAAGAAGAAAATTCCAATGTCCGCAAGAAGCGTATAATAGCCGGATTTACCTACAACATGTGAAGGCAACTCTAAGCTTGCAATCATAAAAACGGGACTAGAAGAACGGCTAAGGGATTACTAGCATAATGAGCAAAACATAAATAGCATATTAAAATTAAGTAATTTCGGCAATAAGCTGGTGGGGTTAAAAAGAATAGCTCTCATGTGGTGCCTTGGTAAATTAGATTTTCACCCTCATTTTACGAGTCCCATTTGCGCCCTTCAAATGACCTGAAGCTCCTTTGTTGAGAGTTTAGCTTACGAACAAGAAATTGCTACTGAAATAGCGTGATAAAACTGTACTGAGAATAATCACGGTACTCGGAGCACTCAAGTGTTTATGTGTTTGATTATGATGATTGTGATCACTTTACAGTATCGTTTTATTTACAGTATTGGGGTACGTTTTATTTACAGTATTGGGGTACGTTTTATTTACAGTATTGGGGTACGTTTTATTTACAGTATTGGGGTACGTTTTATTTACAGTTTTGGGGTACGTTTTATTTACAGTATATTATATTACATCTTTTACCCAATTGCTAAAGTGAAGATCTTTCCTGAGCACATCAGCCGATCACTAATAACAACGTATTTGATAATCTTGTATCTTTCCAATGTTAAACATAGGTCGCTTTTAATGGAAACGTTCTTGAATATTAAAATTGAAGGGAAAACGAGATGTTGGAGCCTACCGACACATATATACATTCGCATTATTGCAGAGTCGATGCGTTGCCCCGTCTTCTCTTCCTCCTCTTTAATGAGTCACCGGAACCCACAAATAACATGAGATGCGATAACCAAGTTGTCACTTTATGCCGGTATCATGTGACCGAGAGGTACCTTCCCGGTCGTGCAGGAACATTCAGCTGCAATGATACTGCATTATACTAACTCTTACCAAAACTCCTAATTTCATAAAATTCAATAAGGCCAGAATTTTCTTATAAGCAGGTACTCTAACATGAACATGATGAACTAGGTAGTTAAAGTATTGCTTTACATGCTCGCTCTCAAGATGTACTGTAGAGCTCACGTCTTGGAATGAAGAACTTAGCAGGGAAAGGAATTTTCTTTATAGAAAATTTCATCCTCATAATTTCGCCACGAAAGCATTCTTCATCGTTGTTGTAGTTGAATTTGGGACAACCGATTCTATGAATCAACAATATATATTTCCTTCGTTGACATTCCGCAGACTTTTAAGTGCTTTTGTTCAGACATCGTTTGACGAAAATAGAGGAAATTGCAGGAGTATGTCCCGCTAAGTGAAAGTTACATTGATTAATTATGCCAGTACAGACAATTTTTATGATTTTTTTCCCAGATTACAATCCTTTCTAAGACAAAGAAGATCGATCGTGGCTATTCCCTGGACATTGACTTTGTTTTTAACGTGTCTAAATTATTATTATCTTACACAAATCCCCAAAAATTAAAAAAAAAAATTAAACATTAAGAATTGTATAATTAGTTGATTACATATTGTAGATACTCGAATAATTAATAACATATCTTTGTTAATAGAGTTAAAAGGTTAGTCACCAAGAAATACCAAGACCTGAGGTCAGGCCTAGACGTATTCTCAAGCGAAAAAGAGGGCATACTTCGAAAATACATAAGTGATCGAAAACTCGTTCACTAACAGAAAGAAAGCTACACTATTTGAAGTGACACAGGCTATATTTTATTATTAGCAACACCCCGGGATTTTGCCCGCGTGAAATTTATCCTAAAGGAACGGTTCGGTGATCCTCAACGAAAACTTTCACAAGAGCAAACTTTTATAAATCTAGTACTATTAACATGCCCCGAAAAATGGCTGTAGATTTAGTCATATGGATGGACTGGCGGACATAACGAATCCATGAGATTATAAGGGATCCTGCCTTTATTTCCAAATGGGAAGGCCGTTTAACTTAATACTCCTTCTAGGTTTATATAGAATACAACAACAACAACACATCTTCATTAATATTTTATTCATCTTGAAGACACACTTTACTATTTGACGCTAACGTCTCGAAATTAATCAAGACAATATCATGAATGGAACTGTTAAGATTGTTTAAAGCCGATGTAAGTAAATAGCATCTTTCAAACCTTTGTTTAATACTAAACTATCAGATTTGCTAGTGGATTCAAGGAGCGAATTTCCGATCACAATTTTATACTTTTCTGCACAGGTTCTCGCTATACAGGAAATCTTAAACGAAAGGTATACCCTGTGGTATCGATTTACCGAATTTGCATTTCGATATTTAGAATAGAATAGAAATATATTCATCCTCTGCTTCACAACGCCACAGACAAAGTAAACATATAGAAAATAGGAAAGAAAAATCAAATACAGCACTTATTTAGGTTCACGTTTAATTTGATAAATTTATTTTGGCTTAAATATAATTTTTACTGGCGTACTCTTAAGCATATGGTTAGACAAATTACACTTTATTATTAATATGCATTTTTACGAAGTGGTAGTGCCATGCTGCATAGGAGGAGGTGGTGCCATGCATACTACATGACACTACAGTACGGTACGACCGGGGAGAGGTACCTCCCTCACATAATACCACCGTAAAGTGATATCTTCAGTGTCGCGTTTCGTGTAGTAGTATAAAGAGGCTCCGACTGCTCGTTTATTTGTTGGATAAAAAAGTGTATATTTTAATACACATTGTAATTTTACTAAGAGTACCATTCTGCATTGCAGTGGAATTGGCCGACACGATCATGGAGATACCTCTCGCTTACATGATACTGACTTCTCGTGACAACTTCAGTGTCGCGTTTCGTGTGGTTTGTGAGTAGCCGATGGCTCATTTGAAAGGAGGAGGAAAGCAGAGAGACGCGTCGGTTTAGTAATTATGTGGATGTTTATGGGCGTCAGTAATAATGGAAAGGCTCCGACTGCTCTCTTGTCCTCCTATAGTATAAATAATAAAAAGATCATTATATACATTATAACACAATACACATCTTTGCTCCAATCACATCTATGTTTACACTTTCGCCAATTGAGCTGAATTCATATATTTTCTCAACTTTCATATATTTATTCAAGTATAAAACAGAATGTATTTGTCGGTCTTTAGTTACTTCCAATTTCGTTAAAGTGTATATTGAACAAGTAATTTTCTGTTCTTAAAATATCAATGGTGAAGTTAATTAAATTGTGACTTGATGTTTTGTATTGCCATTTTTAATTAGTGTCAAAGTATATTTGGGAATCTCGCAATTGCTTCGAAGACCTTTGGGCACAAATAAATTTTTCACTTAATCTCTGTTACGTGATTTCGTGTTACAATTAAATACTCTGAAATGTTTCAAACATAACGAAGTAAAAATGTAAATAGTATCATTATCATTTTCATAATGTAAGCAGTAGTAGCATAAGCCGGTATACTGCGTTACACCAGAGATCGCGAGTTCGAATTCTACTTCGGCCAAGGGTGTTTATTTATGTATTATAATTTTAAATATATCTTCGTCAGTGAGCACCGGTAGGTTGTCTGATACATCACATACCTCTACTAGACAATTTATCGGTATATCACAAAAAGTCCACATATTAATATTACTATATTTTTAATACACGAGGAAACCACACTATTATCAAAATTGAGAAATTAATAAAATTTTAGGTATGTGGTAAGTTTTTTATATGAATGAGTAGTCATTCATGTGTCACACCAGCGTTTTGTGTCCATTGAGTTAAAAATCCAAAATGAATGGTGAAAAGTCAGATGTTGTGATCTCCAAGAGTGCCACATCGCCTGGCTGTTGTTTGGAAGTGTTCGATGGAATGGAGAACAATTCATTTTCGATAATGACGGTCATAAGAAAGAACAAAGGACAATAGCAAAAATAAGTTTGAATTATAAGAGGAAAAATCCTTTTACGCGAGGGTGGAATTTGGAGCTATAGACACTTTGACAAAGTAAAAGATTGTATTTGTACTTCTTATAAACAAGGAGCTGATGGAAAACATTACTTATATTGATGTCTCAAGTTTACGAGAATTGTAATATTACTCATATTATATATACATGTTAGTCTTTTTCTTCTGGTATTATATTATATAAACTTCGAAAGATTCCAAAAGTTATGTATGTTCTAGCTTTTGAGTTGCGCCAGATAACGCTTTGCGATCGATTGTGGCTTTTTTTCGGTGTCATCTGATTTTTTTGGGAAAAAGCCGACACTTCAAAATTTCAAGATGGCCGCCGAGCTGAGACTGCCAACTTTTCCCTCATCCCCTTGACGTTCGAATTACGACCTCTGTTTGCGGAGTCGTAGCGTGATAGTGTTCTATGATTCCTTCCATATTTTTCTCTCCACCGCCCATGTGCGTCCTTAATTTTCACAACTGTGACGTAATTATTTTTGCGTGGGCGATCGGCCATGCCCACACAACTTCTCCTAAAACATAAAAATTTGCATTTTTCGAGTAAACTTTTTTTCGTTCGCACTCGGTTGAGCCCATTCCTTTGCTCGTAGCTAAATTAGCTTGACTCGAGGTGTTTTATATTTTTCACTCCCACATTTTTTCAACTTTTCATTGAAAAACCCGACGAGTAGAAGAAGTGATATTTTCGATCGGGAAATTGACCGCCAGTGTCGTAACGATTTTTTGCCATCTTTAACCACGTCGACTGGCAGCACTCCAGGTAGGCGGGGCGTGGGGTAAATTCAGTGTATGAGGGGTACTTTTTGTTTGAGCAAACGAAAAGTACCCCTCATCGTGTCTGTAAGAAAAATGTGTCCGTTCAAATGCTCGTGCTTTGCGCGCTTTGACCAGGCACCGAGTCTTGCTGGAACCATACCTGGTTTTGAACATGGTGAAATTAAGGGGCTCAACTGCTTTATTAAGAATGGTATATGTATCTTGATACACTTGTGCCGAATTTTTGACACCTTTCTCACAAAGACGTGGCTTAGTCACTCCTTGATAGCTAATAACCCGCCAAACCATCAGTGAAGTCGGATAATGCCCGCTCAGTCGACTAATTGGGAAGCTTCCTTAGAACTTTAAACATAAATACGATCATGTTTGTTGAAATGTTGCTTAATTATAAAAGAAATCTCATCTGTAAACAAATATTTTCTCCCTTTGCGTACCGCTTCAGTAGTGGTTCCGATTATAATACCTTATTCATATTTATTTTTATTATTTATCAGTTAAAAATGACCAGTGCGTCTTTTGTAGGTTGCAAGTCCTTAGTGCTATCTTTATTTACCGCGATAATTTATTGCTTTTGCACAGGATTTCTTCAAATTATTTTCCTTTCTGCTTTGGTCACCTTTTCGTACGGACACTACGTGGACGGCTAGATCTTTCTACGTCACAAGCAGAAGATTTCTCACAAACAGAGATCAAGTGTATGGAGAGTTTTAAAAATTGCATTTGGCTCCATAACTACTTTGTGTAGTACAATCACAGCGATTCTGTTCTCTTTACCCCACTCCATTTTAATATCGCAAAATATTGTAATATTGAGGTATTAGCGCCAAAATGAGAAAAAACGATGAACAATCGTATAAGATTTACAGATTCCAAATTTAGATGTAACATTTTTATTGTACCTATATTAGTGGCCAGACTTTATACATACATATTTTTTTTTCTTATGATTACTTAAGATAATATTAATGTGCTGCTTTGAGGTAATATATCCCCACACACATTTCTCGCTATTAGAGCTAAGGAATCTTTTGTTTCACGAGGGACTACTTATGCGTTGGCATTACGAATATCTGACCAAGCGCCATAGACTGTAAAAAACCCAATATTACTTTTGACTTGACGTTTCTCCATTTTAAGACCTACTCCTATATATATATATATATATATATATTTATCCTGAGTAAATATTAGTTCAGGTATATGATAATAGATAGAATGTGCTAAACGGTGGCTTATAAGGTTATACAGTACGTGGAACGGCCGTTGTTGGAACCCGTTGGATGGGAGGAGGTAAAAGGGAAACGCATCTGTTTGATAACATTAATGCGGATGACAGAATGGCCACCGGCTATTAAGAAACCCCACGAAACGCAACAGCATATGTGTCACTTTATGGATGTGACAATTGAGGGATAGCTATCTCCGAGTTCGAGCCGGACCAATTCGGCTGCAATGCAGCATGTGGCACTAGCTCTTAATCTCTTACATACTACTACTGCTACATGTGCCTGTCCATTATACTAAATTGTATAAAATGTCGTTTACAGTCATGGTTATAAAGCTATGCAATGCTTTGCCCATAAATGTTAAACAGGCGAAAAATTTAATCACATTTAAGTTTATTTAAAAGTCATTATTTAGAATTGCGCTCTCGCTGATTTCTTTCATCTTCCATTATGTTGCGACAACTGTCATTTAGTAATAATATCTATTTATACTAATATGTATATATATGTAATGTTTATTTAATAATATTTTATGTATTGATAATATTTTATTATAAATAAAATACAATTATATAATAATATTTTAAATATTTGTATATTTTTACGTATAATATTATTGCATTTTTTTTGGTTTCTTTCATGTAATTCATGACTATTTGTGTTTTATATGTTCCCTACACAAGAGAGTTTTTGTTTCCTTTCCTTTTTTGCTATCTTAGCAATAAGACCGCATTTGTACACATTGTGTCTATATAAATTAAAATTGTCGTTCTGTGTATATCTATGTTTGTGAGCACAATAAAGTATATTTCCTTTCTTTCTTTCTACTTCTATTGCTCACACTCATCAAATAAAATAAGACCGTACAACAAAGAACGTTGAGGTCTAAAGCTCTTTACAGACAATATGTTGAAAAATCCAAAGTCGATGGCGCTCTATCGTTTAAGAACCGAGTTTCTTCTACATAATTCATCTGATTTAAACATGAATGTAAAATTTCAGCTCAGTCCGTAAATGGGAAGTAGATCAAATTTGCAAGACTTGATTTTAGACAAACATCGGAACAGGAAATTAATAAATACTTGTAATGAAATTTTATCTTTTTCAGAGCTACGCTTGGAAGCTGCATTGGTCTTGGCAAGAGACCCTACAGCCCTCCTTGGTGGGGACAGCTATCATGGTTTATAGTATTTGCTATAATGTTGATGCTGGCGATCCTGGGAAACACATTAGTTATATGGATTGTCCTAGGTTAGTATATTTTAATACTTTTTCCACTTACTTTGTTTCACTCTAAAGAAAGGAACTACTGCTACAATATTTTGTAATAGTAGGTTACATAGATAAGGTCTAGACAGCCTCTCTAGAATAGTATAAACACTCAAATAACAAAAATGTCAATAACTCCACATGACAAACAAGTCTTTATACCTAAAGACCCTTTTTCTTTCTATTGAGCAACCGGAATTTCACAAACCAACATTACTGTCACTTAAAGGCATCATACTTCCCGTTCATAACACGCGTTTTGCGAGCGAGTTATACATCGCCCTGCACGGCATGTATTGCGTAGCGCTTGTAACTCAGGAACGCACGAGTATCTACGTAGTCAACTCGCGACACATAAATCGTCTCTTCTGAACAGGTTTTCTTAGTATTGTACTTCATAACCAAGGCGAGGCTTGAACCGTGATGAGGTGTCAGGTGCCTTCAATTTTGTAATCAATCCATTTTAAATCTAAATACAATGGTAGTGTCTTTATTGAAGACCTTATTTTACAGGAACTTGAGATTTTCATCCATTACCCCGTTCAGATTTATACTCATGATGACGTAAATTTTGTGAAATGGAATGCAACTAAATGAAAAAGGCATTTCATTTTAACTCTCGTTACTATATCAGTTTCTTTTAAAACTAATGGATATAAACTCGCAAGGGAATTATTCTATTACTTAATATTGGTTGAAGCACATGTAATATGGTTATTATCCGCTGTTAACGATATCTGAAATGAAAATGTTGGCTCGGAAATTTTTGAACTTAGTGGAAACACCCGTTTATTTCCATACCGATTGATTAAAGTAGATGGTTCATCCTTCAACATACAAAGATATTTTAAGGAAATAAAAAGCTCTTTTTATAGTACTTTTCATCTCTTAGAAGTTGTTTTTGTTAAAATGTTTATTATATTTTTTCTATATACCTAATTTATTTAGTGCGAATATGATGAAAAGAAGTAAAAAATATCTAAAAAATTACTTATGTCAAGAATCATTATGATATGATAGTTATCATAAGCGTTATATTATGTTCACTGTTCATTAAAATAAAATTTTTAGTGATGATTCAGTGCAAATCCAACGTTAGACCTCAAAACACCAAATGACAATAATTGCTCACAGACATTAGTGATTTAAGTTCTCTTGAAATGAAATAAAAAAATTACATTTAATGAGCTTTATCAAAAATGTCTTGTCTAAAAAATTACTACTGTTTTGTGTATTATTAGTGAATCGGTGCTAAACCGTATTTGTATATTATATTCTACACTAATTACTTTCTATTTCACTAGCACATCGCCGTATGAGAACAGTAACCAACTGTTTTCTTGTGAATCTCGCGGTTGCTGATCTACTGATGGCAACCCTCAATGGAGTACCAACTTTCGTGTTCCTGGTCACAGCAAATTGGCCTTTTGGAGCCATCACATGCACAGCGAGCAACTTTACAGCAAATTTAACAGTTTCTGCCAGTGTCTTTACACTTATTGCCATCACAGTCGACAGGTTAGTACAAAAGTAAAATTTAAAGTAGTGAAATTTGTATTTTGTTCATTAAACGAAAGCTACTTTTACAGATTTTATCATGGTTTATTTAATTATTTATCTAGCATGGTCGCAGGTGGTTGCTGTAAAGCTTCTAAAACTAGTAGTAGGCTAGTTAAATAATTAAATAAACCGCGATTAAATCCGTAAAAGTAATTTTATTGTATTGAGTAACATTCGCGTAAATTTATGACATCAATGTTTGTATTTTGTTTTTAGAAAATGGACCAGATTAAAACTGCAGTCTTATAGAATACTGACATATAATGTCGTCCTAGCCGGAATTTGGCTGTGGCGGCTAGCCCTATAGAGACTAGGAATCTGCGAATGCCATCAATACGAAAATCATTCTATTCTCGTGGCGTCGAGAAGATAGGGAGTGAACAAGAAATCGGAGCCTTTCGGAGACTACCGATGATCATAGACATCCGCATCATTATGTCATGGGGATTTGCTGCCTTCATTCGTCCTATCCACTTCCAATGTGTCTATGGCTTACGCACAATTCGCTTAAAACGCGACACCATAGCTGCTACTTTAAGGGTGCCATGTGAGCGAGAGTTACCTCGCCGGATGTGCCGGGCCAACTCAGCTGCAATGCAGCTTTGTGATGAATGTGATAATACTCTTACGTTTAATATAGTGAATAAGCCTCTCTGTGAGCTATGATATGATTCATGACTTCTTCCATTTTCTGATGATGAGTCAACGTGCATTCAAAAAATGCTGTGATTTTGTGGCATTTTACTACCCATCAAAAAATGTAATAAATAGTCAAATTTCGAGCAACAGACAAAACTAGTTTTATTCAAACCAAATAGCTCATAATAATTTCGTATTTCTTGTTTGTGAATATTTAATATAATTTCTAACTTCTTTTACCCCAGCAACTTAATATTCACATTAAATGAAGCTGTAAGCTATGAACTTAATTTTATAATGAAAATGTAATTTGGTAAGTTTGTGATGTATTTTTAGTAGTATGAGATGAAAACCGGCCAATGCCGATTCAGACTCGCATATGAAGTGAACGAATTTTCGTTAGAAGTTTTTACTGAATTTTATAAACCCACTTTTTACCACTCGTCCTGAAGAAAAAAAATAATTAAAATTCATAAAATATACTTTCCAAATTTTTAACACATAGTATCCATTAATCCAGATAGACATGACGAAACTATGAGGGTTCCGTTTTTTGCCATTTGGCTATGGAATCATAAAAAGCATTTTCCGAAAAAAATCCGAGTTGGTTATGTTATCAATATCAATGCGACAGCTCAAAATCGAAACCCTTTGGCCTACGTAGTGTTAACAATTTAAAAAATATACCAGTTGTTATAGTGTTAGTTAATGGTTAGAAATTCATAGTTGATATATCAAACTATACTAATACTAGGCATCGGCCCGGATTCACCCGCAGGGGATGTGTATCGTTACATTAGCGAATTATACACTAACAGTTTCCTAGGTAATCGTTCCATTCATGGTTGAAAACTATATAAAGATCTGTTTAGTAGATTTTGAGTAAATCTGCCACGTTCAGACAGACAGCTATTGGTAACTTTGTTTTATAGTATTTATAGAAGAGTTTGTAAGGCTCTACAACATATTTCAGGAATTAGTTATCTGATTTGGTAAATTTATTCAGTGTTAAATGAGCTCAGTTCCATTTGCGGACCTTCTGCGAAATTAAGCCTCTAGTATAGTTATATCTCTCTATTCTCCAGTAGATTTGGTCAGCCTTACTGAAGCTGCGATAAGCGACTTAAAATTTCTCAGCGACAGGTGTTATTTTGGCGAATCACTTACCAGATCATTAACCTTACTTTCATAGGCAGTTATTGCTAGTATGCAATAAAAATATTTTCTAATAATTATTGTTTGAAATGTAGAATCATCTTTTGACCATCTATGGTGAAGCCGAGGTGGACCGCGAGTAGAATATAAAGGTACGGCAAAGCCGCGACCACAGAAAAGTTTAATTCAGTATGTGGCCTTTTTTCTTATCTACCACGACACCGCGACTGAAATATAATAGAACCGGAGTTACGCCAAAGAAACCACGGGGAGATGTTGTGTAAATAATTCAATTGCTGTCCCGTTTATAGTTGACAAAATTAAATAACCAATATTTGATAAGCGCATACTTCGATCATTGCCCTGAGCATAGCGTCATATGTGTCAAGCTTCAGTTTGCGACTGCAAAGGATATGGCCCACGGCCTGAAATTTTATCGAGTAGTAGTTTTGGCCTTCAAATAGAATACTAAAGAAATTTATTTCTACTTTAATTAATTGCTTTATTATGTGATATAAGCTGTTAAAGTAACAATTTGTCTGACATATATAAAGATGGAAAATATTTCGCCAAGCAATAAATAATATAATATCTCTAGTGCGGATTGAGTAATGCCTAATAATAAATCTTCCAATATTATATACTTTAATGTATTCTAATGTCTGTAATTCTACTAGAACAAGACTTTTATATTCTAGTAGAAATGTAAACTAACAAATATGAGTTTAAACATACGTAAATCTTGCGTTACTCCTTTAAGTGTCCTGTAAAGATAGTCATAACTTATATAAAAGAACGTAAGAGGTGTCTCGTAGAACGATGTGACGCGAGAATGATTCATCATCGACCGCTCCAGAACCAACAAAGTGCAGTTACAGTTTTCTCAGAGGAAAGAAATGAACCCCCTTGTCCTTGATTGGAAAGACACCAAGAATTTGTGGTTGGACGATGGGGCCCGTTTACAATAGTGGGTTGATAAATATACATAAATCGAAGACTCGCCGATTACGAGGAGTATTTATCCATCTATATAACCCCCAAGACGGTGATCCGTTAAGAGACTAAATCGAGATTACCTTCAAGCTCCTGCCATCGTCACTGTTTGGTCAGAAAATAACATCTACAATCTGTCCTATCTTGGCGAACCCTAAAACCCAAGCGCAAAGCAGAACACAATCCTTTTTTGCACGTTCGACGTCAGTACAACAGGGCCCATAAAACAAGGCGAGCCACACCTATTGAAATAGACGAAGTGTACAGAGCATATCGGGAGGCTACGATGGCACTCTAAGCCTCTATAATAAGTGCTCAAGCCGCTATAATAAGTAACAATCACATTGTAAGAGCAATTCATGGCAAGAGCTCCGTTCAAGTTCAAGTTCCGTTAACTTAATAGGGCTCCTTGAAGACATCCGTGTCGCAAGGTAATGGGGTAATTACATTCCCTGAGGTGCCTCCCATTGACGGTTACCTTAGATCCGAATCTGAAGAAGGCAAGGATCTTGCTTATAAAAAAGAACAACAGGCCTGCAAGGCTCCTTCAACATAAGTCTATTAGACGAAGTCGGCAAGCTCTTTGAAGATGTAATTTCCACTCGTCTCAGTGGGTACTTAGGTCCACAAACACGTAGGTCCTAATTTTGCTCAAAACTAGTTCGGTATTTGACAAAAACATTTGACTGTCGATGAAGTTACACTCAACCACTCCTTGTCTGAACGAGCTGTACATAGGGACAGTGTGGGTCTAGCCGTAAGGCTTCACATAGTCAACGCTTTCAACTTCTTTCACTGGGACGTAATAACGAGTAGAATTGCGCAAAATAATATTTCTCCCTGTTTATAGGTGACCATCGGTGACTATCTTATATAACAGGTGATTTACATACAAGGATCCTTGATATTCAATCCGCAGCGAAGTGGTAGGTCTGTGCTCTTGGAACATATGACGATATGGAACGTATGACGCTGTGTTACGTGTTGAGCTTCCTTAACGGGTCTACATTATGTGCTTTACTCTGGTTTCTGTAAGAACGCCTTCAACAACACTTAAGAACTTGCTGAGCTTGGGGTGGAAACTAGTTGCGAGAATAAGCGAACGGGCTTCGGTATAGAACTTCACAAGACAGACACACTATGGTACCACAAGCTCCCTAGGGCCAAAAAGCCAGATAGTTTACACATTCTTATGCAAGTAGCATGTAGGCCGATATCTGAAGTATTTTGGGCTCACCTTAGATGGCCGGCAGGAATTCTGTCTCTCTGCATACAATCTTATCTAATCCTCGAGAAACCGTGGGACGACATCTGTAGTCTCTATGTAGGGGTTGTATGGTCTATAGTGTAATTTACATACAACTAAAAATATATACCCGTTTCTTCTCGTCGGCTTATTGGCGTACGCCGATGCAGAGCCAAACTCTGTAGCCTGCGGCGCCGAGCTTTAGTGACTTGGCACTCTCGTCTCTCAGAGAAGCGCTTTTAACATAATTTTTCATTAATTCCTTTGAGGTGTGCCAGCTAGAGCACAGAACCTTGCAAAGCAGTCATGCTACACTAGGAGACAGCTCCGTGAAACAGAGAAAGGCCTGCTCCATCTCGACGTAATAGAGTCACATTATGATAAACCGTGCTCCGGGCTCCAGGTGGGCGCCTGACTAGAGAGGCCCGTATGGCGTTGTAATGTAGAGCGGGAGACTCTACACGCTGCTATTGATGAGCTTATGGAAAGGCAAGGCAAGAAGAGGGGCAGCGGATATTGTTCGCTGCGTTGTTCTCGCAGCCCCACTGTGATGCCTAGAATGTTCTCCGGGTGGGTTATAGTGTATAAGAATCCCAAATAGACGAGCTGCCGTTATTCCTCCATTTAAGGCCCGTATATCTTGTTGAAGATTTCCCTATCGTTGGAAGAAGGAGGTGGTATTCGACCTGGAAACATTTGAAAATGTGCAAATTTTTCCACTGTAAGTTAATGGACCAATATAACACTTAGTATTATTGGTCCAAAAAATCAGTTATGTATGTAGAACAAGAGTAAATAGATGATAGAATTATAATTAGTTCTTACTCTGTTAAATCTGGGCCTCATTATTCCCGAAAGAACTTAAAAACACGTGTCTCTAAATGTAATTTCTTTTAAGCCCTTGTAAATTATTCGCATTTTAAAACAAAAATTCTCCACAAATTTAGGACCATCTATTTAAGTATTACCATAACATTTAATCTAATTTCGCGTTACTTAAAGTTTGACACGGATATTAAATTTGTGTAATCCTGAAGCGACGCTATTTCGTATAGAAGTGAAATCATTACCATAATATCTGCTTATTTCATTTAGTTCACGATATCCGTTCAACATTAAAAACTTTTGTAAACATATTTTGGAAATGTATGTAAGAAAATTATGTTATCAAATTCCATTACACCTACTTACTATACATTAATTTCGGAGCATAATAAATCATTTTATCTTTCATATTATTTTTAAGAATGACACCTTTAATCTAATCATATTACAAAGTGCTACTTCAAGGTTACCAGAGTGATCCTCGGAACGGGCTTACATGTGGTTTTCACCAATGGATTGAGTGATTGACGATAAGAGTTTAATGTACAATTTATTAAGGTTATTTGGCTGCTGTTATTTACAGACGAAGCCAAGGTGGATTGCTAGTATTTTATGTGCAAAAGTTATGCAAAATAATTCTTTACATAATTTTCGTATTAAATGGATGATCACGTTCGTAATAATTTATTAATAATTATTTATTAAAATAAGAATTAAAATATTAGCAACTCGCTTATGTATTTTGAGTTTCCCAACTTTCGCAAACAATTTTTCACAATTTACATAATACTACAGAGAATATATTTTTGATACACACATGTAGATCCAGTGAGAGTTGAAAATAAAAAAATAAAAGAAGACTGTAATTGTTATAGTTTTTTTTTTAAATTTAAATAGACATATATATATATATATATATATATATATATATATATATATACTCACCTGGTTCCTACAACATCTTTTCGTGGCAATAGTACAACCCGTCAAGGGCTGCTACTTCAAATATAATGATGCTATGATTTCTACGATTTAAGTATATTGTGTAATCCCTATGAATACTCATAATGGAAGAATATATTTAAAAAAATATATTATTTATAACAAGATAAAACTTTTATGGAAAAATATATGTATCTTGTTATCTACGTCGTAGCCATTGACATAATGGTTTGTATCAGGCATCTGCTTAATATAGCTCAATACAATTAAGCGTGTAATTTAAAGGAAAATCAGTATTCTTCTTTACCGTGATAAGAATCTATTACACCAGCTTTAAAATCACTTTTTTG
The DNA here is from genome assembly GCA_017140195.1 of Eumaeus atala. Lineage (NCBI taxonomy): Eukaryota > Metazoa > Arthropoda > Insecta > Lepidoptera > Lycaenidae > Eumaeus > Eumaeus atala. The sequence goes on along the minus strand of JAFELO010000324.1, from coordinate 246,154 downwards.
TAGAGTAGAAGAAATTTGTTTTACCTTAGAACGTAGTTGAACTGAATAAAATATATTAAGTGTACAACGCAACCTCAGCTTACAGTGAGCCTTTGTGAAGGACGAAATTCAGACATGTACACGACACGACAATGTCATAATTTTATTTTGTTCTTATAAATAGAGCAATATTAGAGGTTTATAGACGTAGAGAAGAAATCGCTAAATCAAATCATTTATTTCCTCAAACATGTTTAGCTTCAGATGGTAGTGAATAATATTTGCAAGCAGAATGTCTCGCCTATAATGAGGCGTGCAAATTTTACAAGCTACATATGAAATACATAGCTCGTAGAACAATCGTGATTTTACCAAGGAATTCCTTGTAATCTAAATCAATTAATAATTGCAAAAATATTAAATTAAAAGCTTACATTTTACTTTATAGCCAAATTATTAGTTAAACAGTAATTTAAATTTAATAGTCAAGATTCAGTTTAATTGTCAATAGTATGTATATATTTATAAATATTAATTTATACAATCCGACAGATATCGTGGCAATAATTCAAGAATATTCCGACGATTTGTCAGGGCGGATGTTTAATGATCGCAAAGTAAACAAATCCACACTGGCTACGACATTAACAGATCACTTTACGAAAATCGCTTAGATTGATGGATTGTGCTCTATAATTAACTTAACTGGTTCAGAGAATTTCGACTTTGCGAGTGACGTGGCATCTTTACTACTGCATATTGCATATTAATCATCAGCACAAAACTTAGCAATACTTTCTCTTCTTCGAGGGGCGAGCGAGATTTTTGTATCTTACTTAATTAATATTTCTTTATTGGTACTTATTTTAAGACCTTTTTACATAAAAAGTAGATTTATTTACGTCTAAGTTAACCTTTTCATGGGGGCTATAAAATATAGGGTACATGGTAAAATATTTTTTCGAATTGTTCCGGATCATATTTGATGCAAACAAAGCATCAAATTTTTCATCTTTATAAAATTTGTAGATGTAGTAGATGAAAGACATAATTTTGCATTTTTTTTCAAAGTTTTTTAATATCAACAAATTCAAATAACTTATTTTTTTTATTTTTTAGCAATAATTTATTTTTAGGTATAAAGAAAAAATAAGACAAGAAACATATCAATATTGATTCATAATTCATTCAGTTTTGTCGAAGCGAATTCAGATACACGAAGAAACTACTTGGAATAAAAAACCTCCCACATTTCACAAAACCGTCGGCCCGTTTCAGTGAACTACGGCATAAATATAACAACATAAATCAACGACCCACTGAAACACAATTTGTATAATATAACTCACGATAAAATGAAAACGTATCACATTAATTGTCACCATGAAACGTGCTTCGGTTGTTTAATGAAATTATAGTATACGGAAGTGGCAAATATCATAATTGGGACTTGCCCTAAATAATGTACCAATGGTTTTTGCCCGAAACTTCTTCCTTGATCTGGACCATAACTAGAAATAAGTATGTATAAAATAACATACTATCTACATGCTGCTATCGCAGAGCAGAGAGCACACAGCAGAGAGTGGACAGGCGATCCATAATTTTATAAAGTGTAGGTACGGTCTTATACAAGTAATGAAATATGGGAAATAAAATGTGGCAGTTTTGATCGCTGAAAGCCATGAATTCATCTTAACTTCAGCAAATAAATTATTTAATCTGTCCATGGTGCCATCAAACATTTTAACCTGGCCCTCGTAGACATGTTGGAAAAGTATATTCCTGTCAGTATTTACGCCGTTGTAACGCATCATTGTCAGTTCCTGTTCTTCTTAGTTGTGTTAACCATGGCGACTCTCGATAGAGTGGTTATAGTTTTATGATGCATCGTCATATCCGAAGGTTCAACTTTCGCAATGCGTCTCCACACACAGCGGTCTTGTAATTGTCAATACATCTTTCAAAATTGATTACATTCTATTTTTTTTCTAGATACGTTGCAATTGTGAAACCGCTACACCATCGTTTAAGCCGTAAAGTTGCCAGAGCTGCGCTGCTAACTGTGTGGTGTGCCAGCGCCCTTCTCTCGTTGCCAAGTCTTCTCTACTCGGACACCTACACAAAGAAGTAAGTTATTCATCGTTTTTAGTAGAGGGCAAATTTAATAAATGTCTATTATGTATACGTTACTATCTAGTATGTATACGTCATATTTTATTCTTCCACAGCTAGTAGTAAGACACTGTTTCAATTGATGTATTTTTTTATATCGAAAGAACATGCATACCCGTAAAGATAATGTGTACATAGATAAAGACAGCTCCAGGATTAGCACAATACACCATTAACCTATCTGGACTCACATAGCTTATGAAAATTAATAAATTATAT
>JAFELO010000324.1:232547-243773 GCA_017140195.1 Eumaeus atala | reverse complement strand
AATAAAACATTTTATAACAAAAAAAACTACAATTAGCGACAGCGCGGTAGAATTTTTGAAATTGATTTGATACTTGGCACAGTTGAAGGTTATAAGAGTAGATTGTGAAAACATATTATTGTCACTATATACATACGGGAGTATGCATAACTTTTGTAATATGCGGTTTGTAACGGATTGTCAACTGTCAAACACAGGATGACATTAATTCATGTTTAATTTCATTTTCCAAGATGATAAAACTGAAAACTGAAATCGAATGGCTTATTTATCTTCGAGTTTGAATTTAGATCCCTGAGCGATTACTATAGTGGGCCTGGCGACTGGGACCTTTTCGAATACAGGAGAACTTATAATTAGCGCATTTCCGAAATTTGTCTTTAAATGTATTGTGCTATCACACCTTATGGCCAAACGTGATTCCAAGTCACGAATTCTTCCCGTTCATTTAGGTTTGGCTACAGCTGTCACCAGAGAGTGCACAATTGTTTCCTCGTTATCATATTCTGATGGGACGACAAATCCGACAGACTGTAGAGAATCTAGCGTACTGATGGGTCAACGAGCTCCCCGAGGCCCCATGGCGCCCACTTCCAGATTTCGTACTGTAATTAGAAATTTAAAAAAGGCGTATTCGAACCCGCGAACCCACGTCCGTGTTTGAATATGTGTGTCCCTAGCCACGAGATTATCAAAATTGTTATAGCGGCAACAGTAATTCATCACTTGTAAATATTTCTACTATATATCAAGGTTCATGATACACAGATAAACGGACTAACCGATGGAGGGATATACAGATAAATGTACAGTGGAGACTCAGGAATAAGATTTCGTTTTTGCTTTTTGGGTACCACCCTAAAAACGCTGTACAAGTTTCCTGCATACTTTACTTAAAGTATTGCAATTAGCAAGCTGTTATCATTTTATAATATTTCTAGCCATGCGCCCCCGCCCGTGAATAATACCTTGTTGGGGCTTGTTACCACATATTTACCTACTAATTGATAAGGAATTGATCTATTACTTGTAATCTTTGAGTAATAATGCACTAACGATTACTCAAAGCTCACCTTAAGTTGCCACCGAATCTCTTATTTATCACCAGTTGTCGATAGTGCTACAGAACTCCAACTATTCTGTACTAAACCCACAGGTGTACATTTACAACTGTGGGTTCAGTACGTATTATAATGATAACACGATACAATTGTAACATATTTATTTAGTAATCACAGCGTGGAATTAGAGACTCAGTAGTTTACTAACATCAAAGCGATCACTATTTTGTTGATCGTTAAGTATTCGTTTTGTAATTGGTAATGTTATAATACATTACAGCCAATTGGGCTGGAACGAGCGGGAAGGTACTTCGTGATGGCAACGCTGTCGCATTGCATGGGGTTTGTGACTAGCCAGTTGAGGGATTGACTAAAAAAGGGCAAAGCAGGTGTATTGCACTTCAGGTGCATATGCGGATGTTAATGTGTGTTAGTAGTCACCAAATAGCTATGATTGCTCATTATATATTTTAAAAGAGCAGAATAATTTATGTCCATCTTTCACACTTCTGCTTATAATTTTCATTTGATACACAACAAAATGTGACTAATTATGAATATGTTATAATTTTCATTATATTACTGTAATGTTCATTATGACAAGAATATTTGCAGTGAGACTACCCACTTTAGAAGGCTCCTGGGGTTTAACTTAGTACTTTTTTTCTAATTTCTCTTATTTCCTAGGAAGTTCCACAACAGGTACTTATAATGTCACATGTCAAGCATCATGAACCAACATATTTCAACTTTTCTTCAATCGAATATCTGTATAAACATACTTCGCATTTATAGTAATGTTATGAATTTCCAACTTTACTGGAATTTTAACTCGCACAGTACATTTGAATGATTCACATGAAGGATTTTTAAAACGGTATAAAAAATATGCAGAGAATGTCGGATATTTTTTCCTGACCAGCTTGAGCAATAAATTACTTAAGAATTTACACTGGATTTTATTTTAAGAAAATACTCAGAGTTTACAAACATACTTATTTTGGTGTAAATTAAAAAAAAATACATCAGTCGCTATTAAGTATTACATTGTTTCAAAAATATTAAGACAATAAGTAGAATTCGAACAAATACATTTCACAATTTGAAAAGTAATACATATGTACCCACGGGGGAAAAGAGGAAGATGAATTTGGCTTACCTTTGACTGATTATGGATAATATACTAAAGGTTTGGCATTGCATTTTAATTCGGAAATCATGATCGGAGAACGGGTCGAAAGAACGGTATTCTTTTACGGCATTGCTCTGGTGGAATCTTAGAAAATATGAAGTTAACTGCGACTATACTACGAGGTATATTCCAATTTACCAAAATAGGCTACCAACACTTGACTCAATTTTAAAGAAACCTACTTTTAAAACTGTGTAAATTTGATTAAAAGTCATAAACACTATCAGCCAGGATGCAACGTCATACCACTACTAAATTTAAATAAATGCCTCGGCTCTGCTGCCAGGCGACGCGTCATTAAATTGTATATCACAAATTGATGAGTGACGCAATTGTACTATATTTTTTTAGTTACAAACTACCTCAATAAAAATAAAATTGCTTCATAGTTGTGCTTTATTTTTTTTTTTATATCTTATGTTATTTAAATTTCAAACTTTGCTTAGTTGAGGTATTTTCACATTTTTAATCGTAATTGGAAAATAAGTTAGTATTTTGAATTAATAATTTACTGATTTTGCTTAACATACATATAATAAACTCTTTATTTCTAAAAGCACACTACAACATAACATGAACATAATTTATCAAATAACATAAAAACGTATTATCTCCTCAACATTGTGAAGTAATTATATTTTTATAATTTATCGGTCGGTTTTTTTTTTTTTACTAGTGTTAAATGTGTGTTTTGCTAAAATGCGGCGTAAGAACACAAATAATATAAATACTAACATGGCGGACAGCGTTTAAACTCGTTTACAAATGTTCAATATTAAAAGAAAGAGTGGAGTAACCAATTAATACAATCTCTCTACCTCTCAGACTATTATCTGTCAAATCACTAAGTTTTAAAGCCTACTAATACACTAACAAAAATAACCCGTTACTTATGCCGAAGTCGGGTACAATAAGTAAAAGTTTCCAGCATATTACAATATCCAATAATAAATTAATTCGGTATCTTTATTACATTATAAATATTTTCGAAGCTATAATTTTCAGCTCCTATAAAGTGTTCAATTAAATCGGAAACAATAATAATAATACACGTGAAATGCTTGAATACGGAATACGTCATCAAACTGACTATAAACCACAAATTTTACGGGCGCTTATTACCGACCACGTCAATGCAAATCTTTGATGATGGCACCTTCAAAAGGCCGTCCCTTTGTTGTACAGAACAAATAAAACACAAACCAGAAAGATTATTACGGTTAAAGTTCATAAATTTTCTCAATTTGTGGCAATGTCATAAAATAATTTGGTTTGACTTTTACTACATAATTATTATTCGTCTAATTAAAAGTTATACAGGAGCTCGGGGTAGAACCTGATTGGTTGTAAGTAATTGATGAACCGCCGACTGATGAGTAATTTTAAACAATGTTTTTTATAGAATAGGGGGGCAAACGAGAATTCGGAACCTTGTTACGACTACCGACGCCCATGAACATCCACACAATGGCTATGCATATGCGTTGCATTACTTTCGCTCCCCCCCCCCCAATGGGCCACTGACTATTCACAAACCGCACGAAACGCGACACTGAAGATGTCACTTTACGGCGGGTTTATGTATTTATGTAGGAGAGCGGTAGCGGTTTGTCTCTATGTTTTTATGAAATGCAAACAGAGACGATGACAATTTTATGCTAAAACATGAGATATTAGCATAAAAGTCGCGTACTTTCTCGCTTCTGGCGTCGCTTCTGCAGTTTTACAGCGTCATAGTACAGAAAATTATGCTAAAAAAACCTGATCAACCACAAAATTGAATGAACTAAGCTAAATATTTTCGCAATTTTAGTTTGTATTTCTAAACAGTATCTCTAAAAATGTCATAAGAACACATGTGAACTTCCTTAGAATTTCCGGGTGAAAGCTCGGGAGCACCCGTTTGGATATTACGTCTCAATTGTCAGTTTAAATAAACGAATAAGCGAAACCGATTCGGTGACTATCGACGCCCATGAACACCCGAATAACAATTGCCAAGTGCCAGCTAAGCGTATCAGGCTGTTGCGTTTTCTGTTCATTGTGTATGATTGTGTTGGTTAAGTAGGACCGGCTCTCGCATTTAAGGTTTGTAAATCCTCTGGTGAAGGTTGTAAATCTTTTGGTGACATAAGAATATAGAAGTAAGAACCACTACCTTAATGAATCACATTTTGGTAGTTTTTTAATAATTTATTTATTGTTAGAAAATCATGCCCATATTTATTTTAAATATTAAATAAATAACAATAAATATTAAAAAGAAATTGCTTACAGAACAATTATTGCTACTGTTTTTAATTAAAGAAATGTTCAATAGCCATTATTGCTTTCATGGATATCTTCCTGGCAACCATCATATGACAGATGTATTTTACTTTGAGGTAAGGGGCGATTAGTATAAACAGATATAGACGAGGGTAACTTTTCAACTTTTCTAAAGAAACATAGAGACTTGTGACAGACTGACACATAATTGATTCGAATGTTGCCTTTTGTCAATCTTTGAGAACGGAACCTTAAAAACGATCTACGACGGTATCAAAATATTTTTATTGAAGGAGGTTGATTATTGAAATAGAATTACCAAAAAGTTGTTGGCTTTGCGTAAATTTACACTTTTAATTATTTTACATCTTCTTTGTATTCTTTTCGAACTTTAACAGAATATTATTCTTCAATTGTATTCCCTTTCAAACAATGTCATTTTATATCTTATTCTTAAAAACCACGCCTCGTTCACTAAATTTACTTCTAACGACAAGCAAGTAAGGAAGAATATAAATTCTCACGGGTGCCAAGAGTTATTTTTTGTATTAACATTAGATTCCTCAATCTTAGTCTGCGACACTTATCACACACACGTACACGCACACGTTAGTTCCCTGTATTTTAGACTATCATAATTAATGGTTACAAAATTTTTAATCTATATAATGCGTGATAAATCAGATATGAATTTCATCGTCCTGATATCTGGCACCAGAGTCGAAAATAAAAATAAAATACAGTTCAGAGAACAATAGTTTCTTATGATTTACCAGTGGTTCGGAACCGTATGATAGTGACAAAGAACCACCAAGAAGAAACATAATCTTATTATAAAACAAAAGCGTTGTCTTAATTTAAGTGAAATGTTTTTATGACTACCAATTATAGCAATATTTGGAATTACTACTCATTATAAATATACATAGGAAACACTTTGATCACCAAACCAGATAATAAACAATGTTTACCTTTTGTGCACCAAGCGGAGCTACATACTGTTCGGCGCTTGAGCCAAGAGTAAATCTGTTATCGGTTAAGTCATCTGCTTTTACAATAGTGAACAAGCAAATGACATCACATCGGACGATTCCAAGTATTAATGTTTTTGTATCCACTTCAAATTGAGTTTATACATTTAAATCACATATGAGAATGTTACTTACATAATTATACTCTATATAAAACTAGTTATATTATTTTTATCTAACATTTTGTTTCATGTAATACACATATACTGCCGGCATAAACTAAGTAAAGAGACTGGATCTGTTTGCCATTGGAAGATCCAGTGCTTGTTATTTTATAAGAAAATTACATAAGTTACAGTTTAGAGAAATTATATATAATATAGAGAAAAATATTATAATAATTGTAGTAGATTTTTAAGGTGCGCATACAGTAGCTTCTAGCCAACGTTCAAACTAGTTTCACGTTCAGTTTATTCAATTACACCCTATGTAACTTGCAAGGACCGGTTGTTTTGTAGCGCAAGTTTTGAAATGAAATTATCCGTTATTAATCTAATAATAATTATATTAATAACGGATAATAAATAGTTATTAATTTAAGTTAGTAGATACGTGGTTCGTGCGAAGCTTTATTGTACTTTTTATTAAAAAGCCTATGGAAATGGGATTACCTGGTGGTATATCTTCTTTGTCCTGTGGTAATAAATATACATCAAATCCTAATCGCCACAGAAAATTACTGTGAATGTAAAGTTCTCATCGAAGTGACACGCGTGTACGTGTAGTGAAACTTTAATAATGTATATCAAGAAAGAATAGATACAAATAAATAGGTAATAGTTTTGTGCTTTATAGGAGAATTACGAAAAATATGATGAAATATATTATGAAACATGATGCAGTTTATCTGAGCTTTATTTCTAACTAGTGCTCCACCCTGTCTTGGCCCGTAAATAAATTGTTACCTTAACAAGTTATACAATTACACCTTCCGCGGGAAACGCACTATTCGTGGATGAATATTGTATTAAAATCCGTTCAATAAACTTTTATAAAATCGATCACATACAAATATTCAACTTTTGGGTGACATTGGACAAAGTTAGTTACTTACTATAAAACGTAGCTAATATTGTAACTTACAATTTGCGCTTCTTATAGGGTCTAAAAAGTTGGGAAACATTAACATCTTAGCCGCCAGGATAAAATAATATTGTTCTAATTCTGGTAGCTTTTTATTGTTAATATTACAAGCAGAGAGATACAAAGGTCTCAAATAATACTAGTTTCTACAAACTCATTCTGATGTTAAGAGTGACGGGGGAAGACCTCATTCTGATTTCACATCCGAAACGGCATTAAAAACGAAATGTTATATCTCACCCATTTTCGTATTATTTTAAAGGTGTATTCTAAATCAGTAATTTCCTTTTGCAGTACCCTTTACTGCATGCTTTATTTTTTAGATGAATTTTTTTAGGAGCTCAAAGATAATTTCAAAGTACGACAATTAAAGATCAAAGTGATGCTACACAATATTAATTTAAAAATAATATGCAAGGAGGTCAAGATTTTAATTGTCGTTTTATCGAAATAATACTTTAATAAATTAAAATCTCACATATTAATATTTCATTTATAATTGAACATTAAGAAGAGTATAAGTTCTTGACGTTCAATTTAAAATGAAAAGAAATATGTCAAATTTATTTTTCAAATAGAATGTCTGATGTGATATTTACGTACAGGTACATCAATGGTGAACGGAAGATATGTTTCATCAAGTGGCCAGATGGAAGTTACCCGACCTCAAGAACAGATTATTGGTGAGTAGTGGACACACACACAATCAGCTCCTAGAGGCAAAGTTGTCCAACAAATTAGAAAATTTACATAGATATGTAAAGATATCGAAAATAGCGCTAAGGAGTTATTATAAATTATCCACTAAGGGAATGAAAAATTTAATAAATCTTACTCGAAATATCCGTGACAGACAATGTGTTGTGTTCGGAACTGTTTAGATTTTTATTTCTTGTATCAGAATGAAGGACGGAACAATTCACAATAGTCTCAAAGTAAAGTAGGTGTAAAAGTAGGTAAAATGAATTATATTCGTAATATTAAATGATGTTTTTTCTTAACGGTGATCAAATAATGGCACTTTATTTATTCAGCGAACTAAAACTAAAATAAATATTTTAAAACAGGGTCATGATAGAGAGGTTTGACTACAATACATATTAACTACCGTCGTCCTATACTGACCGGTGTAAAAGATATTTTCACGATCACTTAGTAATTCACAATTTTAAAAAAAGATACTTTTCAGCCTGTGGTCGGTGCGGGTGTTGCCTGTTAAGACCGTTAGGCGCGTGGGGCCCTGGGTTCGATCCCCAGGTCGGGCAACGGTTATTAAATGTTTCTGAGATTATTCTGAGCACACATTAGATTGTCCGGGATTGGAATGTTCCGGAAGTGGCCATAGGCTTGCCGCCTTTGACATCATGGGCCTCAGTACTTGGCTAATCGTGAGTGTGCTAGTATATCTACTGGACTTACGAGTTATGGATGTACTAGCACACCTCTGCCTACCTCTCCGGGGATAACAGGCGTGAAGGTATTTTTTTCGTTATTTTTCAGCCGTACGTACATATTTGGGATAAATACGACTGCTAAAAAGCACGATATGAATGCCTGATGACCCCATTAAATTTAGCCGAAACAGTCGCCTAATACAAATTTGAAAACATCGCGGATCTGTCAAATTACCTTATAAAGTAGTCTGGTCACAGTTAGAATTATTAATATGCAATAAAAACGACAACCCTGAAATCTCATTTGCAATTCTTAAAATTGCATTGATCCTGGGTAATAACTTACATTTTAGAACAAAGGCCAACACTTGTACATTTTATGCAATGATTAAGAGATATACCTTGTACCTCTTAACGCTGACAGCCTCGAAACCCTTACCCTTGTTCCGACAAGAATTTGATTTTCTGCACAAGGGACAAGGGTTTTCTGTTAAAGTCACGATTGCCTAATTCAATTTCTGTGTCAGTAGCATGCTGAGCTGAAACTGACAATCTTTGTTTATACCAGCATTCCTATATCTTAGGGGGGATACCGAAACATATTTACGACTAATCTTATTTTCTATTCCATTTGCACACTAAAAATAACTAACTATAATAAGTTTATAGAAAAAAATGGTTTTAAAATTATCACACATAATATATCAAAAGTAAAAAAGACATTGAAAGCCTACAAGGGAAACTTATAAGAACTTCAAGGCAGCTTCAAAATTTTAAAATGTATATTGTTCATTGTTCAATGCTTGTTACAGTTACAATTTAGTGTTCCTCGCTGTAACATATGTTGCTCCTATGACAGTAATGGTCTGGGCATATGCACAAATGAGCGCAGCACTGCGAGGCCGAACTATTGGTGAATGTACTCACCATCAGACGCAAGTCATCAGAGCAAAGAGAAAGGTAAGTTAATAAAATATTGATCGGTAAGTTTCATCGAATTAAACTCGTCGTTTGTTATATTTTAATTCCTTAATTAAGTAGCGATGACATAAAATACTATGTAGAAAACAATGTTGTTCTATCCGAATTTCGGCTACAGTGGCCATCTCTATTGAGAAGAGCCATCTGGGCGGGACATTAGAGTGCACAATTTTTTTTTTTGCATACACAGGTGCACTCTCTATTCCTTCATTCTCTTATTCCGATGGGACGTCAATTCGATGCGACGGGAGACAAACCAGGCGCAAGACCGACGGCTTAACGTGATCTCCTAGGCACGGGGGTGCAACACCGCAAACTTCGTAACTCCTTACAGTTATTAGAATTTGAAAAATCCTGGTAGCAGTTCTTTTTGACCCGGGATTCGAACCCGAGGCAGTGTAGGTATATGATATAACTAAAGGATGAAAAATAAATCGAGAGGGCATAGCCATGTTCCCTGCTTCACCAACAATTTACGTTAGAGTAGGAAGGTGTTTCACACAATTCACACAACACTCAGCACACACAATATTTCAGCCATAGAACACTTCATGAGGAATTGGCTGGAAAGGTAACATTCTATCCTTCCAACTGACACAGATACTGACAGAACACGGGTGCTTTGGAGAGTATCTGTATCGCATACGCCGCGAACCAACATCCGAATTTCTTTGGAATGCCACCGTCTTCTTTTGCAAGATAGTGATGTCCGCAAAAGAGACAGCGGAGAGGTTGTGTGAAAGTACATGTACTCTTCCATGCCGCGGCAGACGCACCGGACGCCCGAGAGTGACCAATGACCTTCAACCTCCACGAGCCAGTACTTGGGGGCACTGGGTGGGGCCATCCCACGCCCTAGCAGAATCAGGACGAAGTGGGTGGCGCGACCCCCGAGTGAACCTCGAGGGGGTCTCCACACGATTAAAAAGGGCATAGCCATGTGTCATTGAATAGGACTATTTAAATGGTATGGAGGTTTCTAATGAACTAACGAGAGGAAAAATTGTAAAAAAATACTTCAAACTAGTTTGAATTAAATAGATTTGATAGTTTAAGAGATATGGGATTATTTTGTTTGCTCCCACGGAACCCTTCATAGGCGAGTACGACTCTTGCAACTATTCTTACTGAACCACTTGGACAAAGATCGGATTATGCTAACAGTAGAGTAACAGTATAATGAGAGTACAACCTACTTATTTTATTAGTGTGGCACGACAAAATCTAGTTGTTTTCCCACACAGTGAGGCTTCCATAATTAATTACGACATATCAAACGGAACGACTTGCTCTACACACAACCATAAACCGTGGTTATCGGTTTATTTACTTATCAGATTGAGTTCAGATTAGATTCAACAGGAGTCTAATTCAACAATTATCAGAAAAAGGCCTCGGTGTCACTATTTTGATTGGAAATTAGTTTTTGTTACCACTTGTAAGCAAATGCTAGAGCCATTGATTTGCAAAATGTTAAATGTACAGTCACACAAAGGATGTGCACTACTTAAAATTATGTACGTTTTGAAAACTATTTAAAATATTGCGTAGGGATGAGTTTGAAAAAAATATGTTTAAATTATGCACTTCATTCAAATAGTAATATTTTATATAATTTGTTATAAAGGCAACTTAATCATACACCTAAAGTTAACTTTGAGAAAAATAATATATTTGTGTAAAATGAAAGGACTCTTTAGAATGACAAGTTCAGAATGAAATCGTTTATCTATATATTTTTGTCGATCCATGGTTAGAACATGAATATTAAAAACACACAGTAAAAATAAAAAATAAATATAAATAAAAATAACTTTATTTGTAAGGTCACCTACGAAACAAATAGGTGAAGAAAAACATGGTACACACATAGGTGAAGAATTATTGTTCAAAAATTACAAAACATACTTAATTTGCAAAAAAAAAACACAATGAAAACACTTAGATAAAAAGAGAAGAAATTTCATCCATTTGGACCTTACAAATGGCGAGACCTCAGCATAAATCTGAACTAAGGTTCCGATTTTCAGGTTCACCAATATTTCTTTTAAATTTTTTTCCCCTCTGGCAACAGTATTATTTGTATTTATTTGTGTATTTCAGGAACACGAATAGGAACGTTACGACGTAAAACTATAGCAAATATAATCCAATTTGTTTTTTTATTACGCTTTTTTTTTCACTTTTTTTTATTCACTTTTCCACACACATACATT
>JAFELO010000324.1:182161-232510 GCA_017140195.1 Eumaeus atala | reverse complement strand
AATATATATATATATATATATATATATATATAAACATACACACAAATAATATATTATATACAATAAAATAGCAAAGTGAACAATGATGTCTGATATTTCATAACTGATTATGGGGTAAAACTTAACTAATGAGTTGGGGGCGAAGCCTTTGTAAAATTAAAAGAATAAAAATTAAAAATTAAATGAATAATGAATTTAGTCTTTGAGTGTCTAATAATTTTTTTTTTGCAAATTCGTTTAAACGTTGGTTTAGGAGAAACATAGCGCAATGGAGGCGGAAGATTATTCCAACACTTGGAAGCTGCATATTTAAAGCTGCCCCTGAATGCAGCTGAACGGTATCGGTTAAAAATATTTCACTCGTCATCAAGATGGCTGAAAGGTTACACCATCTTAACGCGGGCCACATACCCATATTAATAGAAATAGGAGAAAATAGACCGAATAGAAACATAAAATAAAGAAAAAGATCATCGACTTCAAATTACTGAAAGATAATTTAGCTAATTTCCAATCGAGTGAACTCGATAGTATCCCAGACGAGATGGACCCTCCCCCTAGGCTGCTGTTGCGGTGTCATTCATAGTCACCGCCCTACTGGTGAGTAAAATAGAAGAATCTTCAAGAGAGATCTCCACCTTCCCAGAGGACCGTTTAGCTCTCTCTGACGATGTCAGGGACCTAATCCGTCGACAAAATGCGGCTAAACGCCTGCACGATCGCTACGAAGTGTGCAAGCAAGCCCTCCGAAAACTCGAAAGAGAAGTCAAAAAGGCTATACCAAACTTCATCAACAGGAGATGGGATCACTTTCTTAGCCAACAATCTCCGTCACATACGGCCTACTGGCCTCTCGCTATGAGGGCTATGAAGTCCGAACCGGTAGAACAAATGCCGATACTAAACCGCGTAAACCGATTACCTGCTCTAGAGGATGACGAAAAGGCGGAGTGTCTAGCCGACACACTAGAGAGCCAATGCACTCCTATTTCCCTCCCCACAGACCCCTCCCACATAGTAGAGGTACAAAACATAGTAACAGCCCGCCTGGTTGTGAGGCCGGACAATGATGATGAGATAATACGTCGGACGGACACGGAAGAAGTAAAGGATCTAATAAAGAACCTTCACTCGAAGAGGGCCCCTGGGCCCGACGGAATAAACAACAAGGCGCTGAAACCGCTGCCGCCCGTTATTATAACCTCTTAGTGTGCATCTTTAATGGCCTTCTGGCGCAATGCATTTTCCCAGACATATGGAAGAAAGCCATAGTGATTGACATACACGAACCTGGAAAACCCCGGACGGAGCCCACTAGCTACAGACCCATAAGTCTCCTAAGCTCGTTAGGAAAAATCTATGACAGGATAATTCTCGCACGCATAAAAACCGTGACACCAGAGAAAAGTCTTTCCATGGACGAGCAGTTCGCGTTTCGCGACAGCCACAGTTGTCCACAACAAGTGCACCGCCTCACAGAGTACGTACTTTCGGGACTCAAAAGACAGAGCCGGCCACACGGCACGATCGCTGTCTTCTTTTATGTAGCAAATGCGTTTGACAAGATTTGGCATCAAGGCCTCATCTTCAAACTAGGAATGCCTGACAGACTGGTGCTGAACGTAAACAGTTACCTAGCAAACAGGCAGTTCCGCTACAGAGTGGAGGGCACCCTGTACCGCCCAGAGCTGGAGTTCCTCAAGGATCAGTCCTCACTCCTACCTTCTTGAATCTGTACACAGATTCGGAGACAAGCTACTCCAAAAGGCCGTCACCGAACTCAGTGAATGATTCTTAAAATGGAGAATAGAGGTAAACGCGGAAAAGACTAAGTCCATACTCTTCTCCCTAACTCCGCCCTGCGGCAAACGAGCAAACATACCCGCCATCCTGCTCTACGGTAGCGATATACCTAGAGCAGAGACGGTAAAATATCAGGGCGTTACGCTCGATAGGTCGATGAGCTTCAAGAATCACATAGAAAACATTCTGAAAAAGGCACGGCATGTCCTTTTCAAACTATATTCTCTCATTAAAAAAAAGAACAAAATGGCGAACAGACATAAGCTCACTTTGTAAACTACGTGCATACGACCGATCATGTCGTACTCATTCGCGCACATAGCCCCGACCCAAATAGAACGTTTGCAGAGAATGCAGAATGGATTATTACACATGGCCACTGGATGCCCGTGGTACATCCGTAACATCGACCTATATTGCGACTTTCACTTAACATCGATAAAAAGACACTTCAAAGAGCTGTCACAAAAGTTCTTTGACCGTGCTCTCAATAAAAAAAAAAACAAATTAACTGTTCAAACGTCAGAATACGACCCGACGTTAATAACCGATTCCCGTTACCGTCGGCCGAAGCACGTACTGCACGACGCGATCGCGATAGCAGTTGCTAAGTCCGCCCTTGCACACACAAAAACACACTCAGACACGCATCCGCAGTAAAATGCCATTAGGGCCAACTAACGGATAGCAATTTTTAGTCGGTAGGAGCTATCGCTTCACGACCTGAGCCCGACACACATTTCAGCCCCCCTTTGGTCGGCTGGATGATGCGTAAATGCATTTTTCCTGCTAGAACCAATAACCATACCCACCGCTCGTACCGGTCGACCGATGAAATCTTACATATAGTGACACAGTTATAACACATATGACCGACAGAATGACAAACTCATACACCGTTTACGGAAACGAGTCCGGGTTCGAATCCGTAAGTTGAGAGCTTAGATCTGTAGTAATAAAATAACGAGACTGTAGAGAGCTCTAATGACAAATAATAAATAAATCAAGTACAGGTCTTTTGCCGATTTGTAGCGCAAATCAACCCCTCCCGTCAGAGGGGGGGGGTGAGGATGCCGGCTACCTCAGATAAGCCAAACATTAAACGAGCTCAATTATCCTTATCCACGACACCACAACTTAAACGGCAGCGTGCGCGCGCCGTGACACTAGTGTGGGGACCGTTTCCCCCTTTTCGGTCCCAATAATAATCACCATAGGGTAACGACCACAATAAAATTCCGGTTCATCTCTTCCCATCTGCAGGAAATGAGGGGGGTCTGTCCCCCTATCGTCTCCCTAAACCTGAAGACACAAAAGTCTTCGTAGTCATTCGAAATGTTAAGGCTGGATAAGCGCCGCTAATCAGTGCATGTATGCATAATATGTAATGCGCAGATCTCGTGCGATGTGTTGTGTTAATGTCTCTTGTCCAGTCCAATCTCTGAAAGGGATAAGTTGGCACACCGTGTTTAACTATCCCAAATAGCATGGTAGCTAGATGCAGTCGCATTCGGTTCTCCATCCTCAATATAGAAGTTTGGTTTAAGAAAGGAGTTATGTGACTTCGCCGAGGTATTTGAAAACAGTATCGTGCACGCTATATACACTTTTTTGTACGTTCTGATAGTCATGGTCCTATTACTGCATCAGCGTAATTGAACTGTGAGAGTACTACTAGTGCCTCACATAATCGAATGCGAAACACTTGACTTTGCGAATTCCTAATACGAGTAGTCGTAGAATAGAATATATATCTACACTAAGTCTGGCCATAAATACTGTTGCAATAAAAAAAATAAAAAATGACAGTTTATATATGTAAATTTGAACTTAGAATCTGTCATTTTAGTTGTTTCTGATCTTGGCAACATTATAATGTACAATATTTTGCGATATTAAAGTGGAGTGGGGTGCTAAAGTGAACAGAATCGCTGTGATCGCATTACACAATGTAGAGCCAAATACAGTTTTTTGAACTCTCTATACATTTGGTATTAGTCAAATGTTTGTGTACCGGGCTATTTAGACTCGTGGGTACAATGAGATTTCCTCTCTTTGTGACATAGAAGGATCCAGCCGTCCACGGAGTATTCGTACGAAAATGGTCATCAACGCAGAGAGGGAAAAAATTCAAAGAAATACTTTCCGAAAGCAAAATATTTTATCTCGGGAATTGAAGATAGCACACTGAACCATGTCGCGTATTTTAAAATATGACTTTGGACTTGCAGCCTATAAGAGACGCACTGGTCATTTTTAAACTGATAAATGAAATGGTATGAATGGGATTGTAAAATCGAAACAAGTACTAAAGCGTTACGCAAAGTGAGGTCACAGGAACTATTTACTGATGAGATTCTTTTTACAATTGAACAGCATTTTAACAAATAATATAACGTCTCAACTTTACGCCAATGTTAGTCATTATTTTGTAACAAATAAAATGACCGTATTTATACCCTAAGACATCTTCCCAATTAGTCCACAGGGTGCAATGTAGCTATTATCAGATTTCAGTGGTTATTTGGTAGGGCGTTATCTATGAAGGAGTGACTGAGCCATATTTTTGTGAAGAAGGTATTAAAATATCGGCACAGGTGTATCAGTATACCATTCTTGAGAAGGTAGTTAGACCCCTTAATAACACCATGTTCAATAACCAAGTATGGCCCCTCCAGCAAGACTCGGCGCCGGCTTATAGATCTCCGGTCCACGTAGTCTTGGCTGGAAGCGAACGTCTCGGGCTTCATCAGAGCTAAATACTAGTTGGCGGTTAGTCCCGATCTTTGTCCGCAGGACTATGATTTATATTCAGCTTAAGAGAGTACAGCTTGTCCTAAACGCTATGATAATTTGGAGTCCGTGAAACAATCCTTACGATTGGCAGTGAGGAATTTCTCCATGGAAAGTGTACGAGCTTATATAGTTAACTGGCCTCAACGTTTAAAGGAGTGTACTGCAGCCAATGGAACCTATAGCTTTACGCCAGATGTGCTCCAGTCATATCCCGAGCAGCCCAATTTGGCTGCAATACAAGAATCGAACTTGCGCTGACATTTTGGTGTGCGAACTACGTTTATCGGTAGTACTCAGGCCATCAAGTGACTACATATTTAACGATGTCTTACATAAATTTTACAACCAACAAATTAGTTTCTACGAAATGTTATTAATGTACCTCGCGTCCCAACTTTGATGGATGACTACGGTATTTTATATTATGATTGATCACAGTTTTTCTCGGCGCTACGTCGACATACTTAGTAACAAGTGAATTTAAATGATTGCGTGCGATCTTATGTTGTTTATGAACTTCAAGACGCTCGTCTTGGAGACCATATGTAAGATTATGAGTAAATTTTAATGAAATAGTGTGGTGATAATCTCCATATTAAAGTTTTAAATTTTAAATTAATAGAAGATAGATGCAATGCTGCATTGAAGCTAAATCCGACCAATATAACCGAAAAGGAAAATGAATGACTATGTTATCACGTTTTATGCGGTTTTTGAAGAGCTGGCGACTAGCTTTTAGGGAGCCATTAAACGTGCAAATCTATTAGGATGTTAGTAATCAATATGGCACATTTTTCTCGTGAGTACCTATATGATATGCTAAAATAAATTTTCCTGTAATATTCAGCGGTGATTAGGTAATTGGAGATACAGCGCTAGGTCAAAGTATGTCTTAGTTATTACTCTATCATGATGACATCGATGTTGCCACCCTCGTATAGTCACATTCATCCGTATGGACGGGGCTAATATAATATACGAAGGTTCACAGTAATATTCCATTTATATCAATTACACCTGAGGAAATTATCAACATTATTTTTAGTGAGATTGTTACACAGTGCAGCCATATACATGGGCTGTGATTTAGTTATGTCTTATGTTTACGCGAATGTTACAATTCACTAAAACTAATTTTACGGATTTTATCACGGTTTATTTACTGATTTTACTAGCTAGTAATACAAAAAAAACTTAAAAAAGTGCACTACTTTTCTAATATTTTATGTTCATCTTTAACCAACACATGGGTTTCTGTCCAGTTGTACTGGAATCCTATGTTAAAGAAGAACATAAAATGTATTCATTATAAAACATTTTCGCTACCCTAGTGCTTATGATTCTTAAATATGTGTCTGTGGATTCTATTTATTATGTAAAGTGAGGACTCATAGAATGAAATTATATATGCGAATTATATTTTCATTAAGTTCGCTTATCTTTATTCTACGAAGTTTGATGATTACATAAACACTCTTACATCAAAACCTTTAACGGTGTTACACAGGAGACACGGTCACGTGTCTGCGCATATTATTACTTCAATGTACACATCACCTTGTTAGCTGGCTTTAGCTATTCTAAATACGTTTCTTACTAAGTGAATTTTAATACATTCATGCATCATTAAAAACAAATTTGATCGTCCTGGCAGTATTCTTTATAATGTTTCATTACATTTATTCTGAAACTAATGATAACAGAAAATAAATATATTCATTCTAAAAAATGGCAGACGTCGGGCGAAAAATTGTGAAGCTCAATTTCTTTTTTCAAACTATCTCATTAAGTTTACTACCTATTATATTTAAGTGCGGTATCAGAGTGTATTTTAAATGGCGATTCTAAAAATACCGATAAGTGTTCTAGTTTTCATTTAATAGGAACTAAAAATATGGAATAAAATGAGACATATTATTACAAAAAACCGAGTGTCAAAATATTTGAGTATTTTTGTTTTTTTCGTTAGCAGTCGAATTAAAAAAAATATTTTTATAGTAGTTCTTTTGTTAGGTCTATCCGTTTTATAGATTAGAAATTATATACTCACTGTTACAGGTCCGATATTATTTTAAACTAGCATGACCCTGCGGTTTCACCCGCTCAACTCCGGTTCTATCAGTCGCAGTTTATCCCTCCTCAATAGTAGTAACTTTAAATGGACTATTAAAAAAAGTAGTATCCGCTTCGGGTGAGTAGTACCTGAGATCAGCGCGTTCGAATAAGCAAGCTTATATCATTAGTATAGGCTATCGTCTAAAATGTTGGACAACCAAATATGAATGCATAAATTTTAAATGAGTGAAACCGCGGGACATTAGTAATCAAATATAGCGTATGCCAATTCTGTATAGTGCAGCTTTCTGATTATTTTGTCGGGATTAAGTCATGTTTCCGAAGATTATTCCCAACGATTAACCAACAAATTAAAAAAATCTTAGGTAGAGATAAGTGAGTCGGTAGGTATGGATTATTACGGATTATAATATGATTGTTTTGTTAATATCGACGGCACTTTTTAAGGAGATCCTAAGCAATCATAACGAAAAGGGCACCCCAACAGTCATCTCCATGAGCATTCATTCATGTCAGCGCCGACGTTATTTTACTCGCCGTCTGCCCTCGAGCCGTCAAGAGCCGGGGAATGAGGGAACGCTCGGTCTTTTTGGCCATAATAATAATAGTTAAATTTTGGCTAGTTTATATAAACATTCTTATATCGGGATGCATCTCTCCCGTCTCCGTTAGAGTGGGGCCCGGATCCCATGACGATCCCAAACCTAGTCTCCAGCACCCATATCAAAGCGATGAAGCTGTATTGGTCATATCAAAGCGATGAAGCTGTATTGGTCATATCAAAGCGATGAAGCTGTATTGGTCATCTTTTCCCGTCCACAGCATAAGTTTTGATCCAAAAACAACTTCAACATTGCAATGTACAAGTATAGACATTACTGAGTGTAAGAAAATACGTGATGTCATTTTATTGCGTTAAAAGTTTTGTTACATTATTTTACATGAATAAAAGGTAGTATAAATTCGTTAAATTGTAACTGTGATTGAGTTACTGTAAATTACAAAAATTAATTATTAAATATAATCCCGTGCTCACACACAAAATCTTTCACTTATAAACACATTTACACACTAACGTACGCGCGAGCCCGCGCCAATACAAGTATAATGATTTATTCTTCCAAACGTCTGAAGTCGTAACGTCCCACAGACTGACCTCCGGTCATCGCAGCACATCATTAGCCTCGTTTGGAGACCAAAACTAATGTGAAATCGTAATATTATTTGAAAAATGAAGATATATTTTATTTTTATTCTAATTTACTCACTTTTTAAACAATCCAGAACGTTCTGCCATGGAGAATACCGAAGTCTGATTAAAAATATTCATTGCTTTTTTACATGTCCTTGGTGCCGACACTAATAGGGCAAGTTTTCTCTGTGACATTCAATTTTCAATATTCATAGTTGTGCTCTGTATCATATTATGGAAGGAATATCAGATTCCTATAACATACGTATTAAATTACTAGCATCCTCCGGGGTGTCACCCGCGTAACTCCGGTCCTATTTGTCTTAGCGTTATGGTATATAACCAATAGCCTTCCTCGATAAATGCACTACTAAACACAAAATGCTTTTTTTATTTGGACTTAAAACAAGTTCAGCTTTATATTATAAGTATAGGTTTCATAGCTATGACTACAGCATTGCAGTACTGTACAGTTTATGTTTACATATTCTTTTCGTTTTAAACATCAGCATAGAGTCTATGCAGAAGGGCAATATCCTGGCCATCCCTGTTATGACATCTGAACACTCACAAACCGCTCGAAATGTAATGCACGTGCATAAAATTGATAGCAGTGGGGTGTCCGTGTTGGTATTTTAAAGTAAAAACTAGTGTCATGTTGCATTGCAACCAAATTAGGCCGGCGCTCACGAGGAACCTGTCACAGTCATGATGCCGCCGTGTTTCGAGTTTTGTATGTTCATGGTGAACCATTGGCGGGGAATATGGAAGGATACTTCTGAATAATAATTATGTTATAAACATTATGTGGATGTTTATAGGCGTCGGTTGTTAACAAAAGACTCCGACTTATTATATACTCTGATGACGATGTTTATTACCATATATATTGCCGTTGTGGAAATTTGCCCTTTCAATAACCTAACGTAATGTAAGTGACCTTCGTTTCATTTACAAAAAAATATTTTCACATATCTACAATTAATACTTGTCACAAGTGAACAGTGTCACGCGAAGCCATGTTTTGATGGCATGTGTCCATCAAGAAAATAATGTCATTAGGTCGTTAAAACCCCCTTCAATTATTTATCGACCTTTCATTCCCCATTAAGTACAAATGGCCACCGTTTGTGACATTTAACTGGTTGGTAAACACATAAATGACTAATGGTTGTCTATTATGAAGTACAGGTTTATTCAAACTAGTTGTAATATTTTTTTAATAGTCTCAAAACCATTAACAATAAAATTTTGCATATAATTTTAATTACAGAAACAAAGCAGAGTGGCGACCGGAATATACAGTCTGCATTTCACTATTCAAATATCTGCTTGCGTTTTATTAAATACAGATTATTCACACAAACCCGCCCCTCCTCCACATGGGAGTTACAATCCTATCTCGATAACGTGTAAAAAACTTTAAAAAAACATCTTTTGTGCAAGCAACCTTTATGGGTGTCCCCAAAACACACTGCAAAATTTTTAGCACAATCTAATAAACATCGACTTTTGTAAATGCCGCCGGTACGGCGGCTCGGTATAGAATACTATGGTAGCTTTGGCCTTTAAAAAAATATTTTTGAAATGACATTTATAATTTCAAATATCTTAAATATACATTTCAATGGATACAATTGAAGTTCATGTGTGGAGTTCAAAGAAGTGAAGTGAACAATAATTTAAAGTAGACAGACATAACTGTCATTTAGGTATTTTAAGTTTTATTGTATGTTTTTCTTCAATCCTACACAGCCTCTGTCATTCAATTCTTTTTAAGTACAGCTATCGCCCTGTAATTACTGGGACAAAAATCGGATTACGGTAATAATATATGAGATTGCGCTCAGGATATACTTCGTTTAATTGGACAATCTTCCTTTAATTGGCGTTGCTAGTACTTAAAACACTATGTTAACTCTACAGTTAACATAGTGTTTTAAGTACTAGCAATGCCCGCGGCTTCACGCCTATAACTCCGGTACTTTTGGCCGCAGCGTAGCCGTGAAAGTAGCTTGCATATTAAAAAACATTTTTTCAAAAAGCGTTCAAACATACAATAAAATAGCTTTATTACATTAATATAGATATAATACACACAAAAGCTATAGTGTTATCCGAGCCCGTGGTGATGACGTTATCTTCTATATTTATATAGATATAATACACACAAAAGCTATAGTGTTATCCGTGCCCGTGGTGATGACGTTATCTTCTATATTTATATAGATATAATACACACAAAAGCTATTGTGTTATCCGTGCCCGTGGTGATGACGTTATCTTCTATATTTATATAGATATAATACACACAAAAGCTATAGTGTTATCCGTGCCCGTGGTGATTACGTTATCTTCTATATTTATATAGATATAATACACACAAAAGCTATAGTGTTATCCGTGCCTGTGGTGGTGACGTTATCTTCTATGTTTTGAAAGGAAGTCTTATAGATGGCTTTACAAACTCTGACATTATGTCGGATACAACTTTCCGTGATCCCAAGCGACAAATGCTGGATGGAAGGATAAAAATAAACCTACTTGGATATGAAAATCGATTCCAGTCCAAGTAGATAACTTGGACTGCAATAGATTATCTATGCTTCGTTATGGATATTATGGAAATTTAAACAAAGCTATATTTGTTATAAAAAATTCTACGAACAAAATGTACATTGGATTTACTTGGTAGTAAATGCTATGCGATAATAATGTATACGCATTTATATGCAGAACGCCTGTATACGCGATGTGCATTTACAACCATGGACGTAGTGGAATCTTTCGTTCCAGTAATGTAATAAACAGGGAGCACTAATACTTGAACAATCCATGTAGAGGCAGCTAGCCAGCAAGGGGCGCCGGGGCAATGCTACCGGTATGAACACTCAGCCCGAAATTGTGTTAAGTGTCCGACCTGAAGTGAGTGCGGTGACCAAGGCCTGTGAGAATGTCTCAGAGACAGAACTAACACCGAGCCCCCCGCATGCGTACTTTGCGGGTAAATAGGCCACACGGCCAACTATAGAGGGTGCCCATGGGCCCCAAATTCTACAAGAGCAGGGTAAAGTGCCCGATCCCAAAAGAGGATGATTTTATACCTGCCCTCCCACTCACCAACAACGTATGGTCTCGCCTGATAAAGGCCGACTACCTCCCTCCGGCGGCAAGGCTTCTCGTTCCCACACCCCCATAGCCTCAGAGGGCCCCAGGCACATAGTGGTCAAATGGTCAAAAGGCCCCGGCACCGTGCCTCTGATGTCCCTGATGCGCAGACGCATCAGTAGCTGCGCCATATAACCCCTTAGGCTGACAGAAGAGAAGACATCACAGCCGACTGGGAGTTTCTGTCGGAGTTCCTGAGAGCAGTTGACAAACGAGAGGTCAAACTTCTCGCCAACAAAATACGCCATGGGTCCCTTCCTGAATAGCTTCAGGCGATGGATGATCGCCACGAGACGAGGCGGTCGAGCCAATTGGCTAAAACAGGTAGGATAAAACCAAACTCATAAAGACTGGTGTCGTTTAATGGAAACGGCATTCGATCAAACATTCATGACTTGCGGGTTTTCCTCCCGAAAAATATAGTAGACATCCTTCTATTGCAGGAAATGTTCAAAAAACCTAGCCTCTTATTTGTAATTATAACATTGTCTATTACAAGAGGTCCCTCAATTGTATCCCACTCGACACGCCCCCTCTAGAAAATCTACAAATCTCCCTATGTGAGCTAAGCATGACGGACCGCCAGCTCATCATAGTCTGTGCATACCAGTCTAAATTAACACCACTACCTAAACTAAGTACAGAGGACCCAGTTATTTTGGCCGGGGACCTCAACGCCCATCACATGTCCTGGGGCAATAGATCTAACAACGGTCACGGGACTGTCCTCAGTAAATATGTCGATGATCTCAACATCATCATCAATGCTCCATACATCCTGACCCGTAATGGGCCAAACAATAACGGGTGTATACTTTCCCCAAGTATAATCGATAGTGCACTAGTCAATAACGTTTCACTCGACATAGATACGGCTAAGACGTCGCACGAGCTGAACTCGGACCATAGACTCGTTTTAATATGAATAGGAGATAGCAGATACAGTAATTGATATTAATCAATAGTATAAAGATTAAATATTAAATATAGTCATCGACTATAAATTAACCCAAAGTCATCGCCCTCCTGGTTAGTAGAATATAAGAATCGTCAAGAGTTCTTCGTTTAATTAGGGGAGAGCTAGACGATTCTCTGGGACGATGGAGATGTCCCGGAGGACCATGTCTCCAACGATTTTAAGAGGATGGTTTAAGTTGTTAAGAGGATGTTAAGGACTTAATAAGTCGAAAAAACGCGACACAACGTCTGTATGACCACAAAGAAGGCGAAGTGTGCAGACGAGCCGTTCCTTAGCTCCAAAGAGAAATTAAAAAAGGCTGTAATCAAATTCATAATTGGGAGAGGAGATTATTTCGTTACCGGACGATCACAGTCTCATAAGGCCGAATGGCCTCTTGCAAAGGCTATGAAAACCGAACCGGTGGACCAAATGCCACCACTTAACCGAGAAATTCATTTACCCGCACTAGACAATGACGGAAAAGCAGAATAATTAGCAGACACTCTAGAGCATCAATGCACTCCTAGTTCCCTCTGCCGGGGCCCCTCCGAAATTAGAAGTGGTACATAGTATGTTAACGGCCCGCCTGGCTGTACCACCGAAACATGACGATGAAGTCATACGCAGAAGAAGTATAGGATCTAATGAAGAACCTTCACTCGAATAGGGCCCCGTGCCCGATGGAATACCAAACAAGATGCTGAAACAACAATCTCCCGTTAATTATACACCTCCTTGAGTTCATTTTAACGCCCTTCTGGCGTTCAAAAAAGACGGCCACGCCGTACGTGCGCTGTCTTTTTTGATATAGCTAAGCCGTTTGACCTCATCAAGCTATAACAACTAAGACTGCAAGACAAACTGGTATTGATTCGAAGCAGTTACCTCGGAGACAGGCAGTTCCGCTACATAGTAGAGTGCACCTTGTCCTCCGAGCCGGTGTTCCTCAAGGATCGGTTCCCTCTTCCAGCCTCCTTATCTTGTACACTAGCGACATACCGAGACCCCCACCACCCAGCTGGTGATGTTTGCGGATGATACCACACTGTACATAAGGAAAGTTCCCAACAAGGGAGCCAAACTACTCCAAAAGGCCGTCACCGAACTCGGTGATTGGTTCTTAAAATGGAGAATATAACTAAACGCGGAAAAGAGCAAGTCCATACTCTTCCCCCAATAACAGCTCTATTATCCTTATCCATGTCACCACATTATAAACGCGATCGTGCGAATGCCGTCCCACTAACATGAGGAGGGTTCCACAGGGGAGGTGGACTTTTGGTTACAAAAATAATCACTATAATCGCCCAGTGTATATACGCACATAAACAATCCGTTACATCTATTTCCATGTACGGTAAAAGAGGGGAGTCCGATGAACTGGGGGCGGTTCAATAGCATATCATTTTATTGAGGCTTATTTTTATTACTAATATAACAAACAGTAAACGTACGAGTATTATCGGAAATTACAACGTTTTGGAAATAATATACAACATGATATCATTCTATTTAACGTGCCGCAATCTTAAGTTTAAGTTTAATCGTAAAGTAGAGATGTTCTATATTATTGAGTTGCCTTGTCTATACCGTGCTATAATATACGGCAATGTGCCTTCCCGGTGGCGTGAAATACCGCAGCATACCTTACTGTACCAAACCGTACTGTGACGAGTCCCTTCCTGTTACACTATGTCATAGGAGGATGACACGTTGTGAAAGGCTGTGCCGCTGTGCCGTGGTCCGTGAAGTACCGTTGTGTAGGTATCATGCAATGACCAGGCCTATACTGTATGGCCTATTCCGTTCGTTAAATTGATAGTGAAAATGATTTGAAATGAAATGAGAATGTTTTTAATTTAAAAAAAATCATAAAAATTACATTTTGAACGTCAGTGAAAAATTACTACAAATTAATTTTAAGACAGGACTTTACTTTCCATGTTCCATGAAATAATTTCAAATTTTTTGAGTAAAATCCGATGAAGGTAGCATTTGTTGATACATAAATAATAACAGTTGTTGTAAAATATTTGTTTGGTTTTACATTAATTGAAAATATGATTTAATAAAAAAAGTATGCGTAAAAGTCATAACTATATCACCACAAGACGGTAATCTTTTAAGTAAAAGTATATCTTTATGCATCTTCTTCTTATATGTAATATAAACCGTCTGTCTTTATGTAACCGATATTGTCACAGTCTACCGAATAGATTTTCATGTGGTTTTCGCTCATGGATGGAATGATTCCCTAGGAAGGTTTTACTCTATAAAATGTGACGATTCGGTCTTTGTTATACAACATGAAGCTAGGGCGGATCGCTAGTAATACAGTAAAATAGAGCATAGTTGACGATTTTTGGTAACCGGTTTAAGCATCAAAGTTATTCCTGTGCCAAATATTTTTCTAATAAATGAATAAGTAATCAATTCTCCTAATTTTTTTAATTACACTAATGTTACACTTCTAGCTTAACATAGCTTCTAACTCTAAAGCGGCTTTCTGTAACAACAAATGATAATCTAAAATTTTGGTTAAGGTATCGCGTAACAAAAGCAAAACCTTTTCGTCCATTCCATTTGGAATATTTCAAAACAAAAGATTACCGTTAACGTTACATACTATAATTAGGACAATACTGGTACTGAATTTAATTAAAAGCATTCATTAGTTTGAGGAAATATGATTCTCGGTTACTATTAATTAATGAAACGAAAGGTCACTGTTTTCATCGTAATATCATTATATTATTTGTATTAAACTGTTGGTAATATTAAAAAAAAACAAGAAGAAGATGCAACAATAGTTAGTTCTAAAGTTGTGAACACAAAATTGTATTTTGTTATAGTTTCCTATTTTATAATAAATATAAAATTAAATTTATTTAAATGCCATCAAATAGCTGTCTATCTATACATTTATTTTTAGACCTGATCAAAAAAGGCTGATATTAATAATGTTAATAAATAATCCAACCCGAATAAAGCGCATTATACAAAAGTGGAACGCATAGACTTAGTACTCTGTTTGACATTTGTGTCCGAAGTTGAAGACACGAAAGTCTTCCCTAGTCCGATTAATTGTAGAGGCATATGCAATAGCATCGTTAACAGTTGTATGTCCCTACGAAAAAAAAAAGAAAATAAACTTGTGTCCGACGTCGCTTCAACACAAGTTTTTTCGTGGTGAAAATCAACGGCGCCGTGTCAACAAACTCCCACAGTGATATACAACAATGTACAGGGGCGCCTACGCACGGTGAATTAGCAGTCGCTTTTCACGACGTAATAACGTATGTGTTCAAAGAGTCTGCTAGTATTTGCACGCTGTGTGTGCAAACACTGACATTCATTGTTATTTGCAACCATTCACTTCAAGTTGTGTTACACGCTAGAAGCTATACGGACAATACGCTGATGACTAAAAAAAAAATATAGAACAAAGTAACAGGATGCAGCATAGACCGTTTACTAGAATAATACCTTTGTCAACTAGTAACATTTGCCACTGATAGCACCTCACCGATATTATCTTACTCGAAATGCAAGTAATAAGTAATGATAATAATATTTGTGAACTTATCAAATCACGTTAGCTTAGCCCTGTTCTAAGTACCGGAAGGTCCTAGCCAATATATTTAATATTTTTATAAACTTAATATATTTAATATATTATTACGGGAATACATATAATATAAGTTTCCGTAACCTAGGCGGGGCTCTAACCCGGGACCTCTGGCATGCGGGCTAACCGCAAAGTTTTCAACTGATGAGTCGGTCGTCGAAATCACTAGTATATTAAGTGAAAACATTTTTTCACAGGTCGTTAGAATGTTTGTATTAGTGGTGATGGTATTTGCCCTCTGCTGGCTGCCTTACCACGCCTACTTCGTGTTGGTGTACCATCATCCGGCGATGGCGTCTTCGCCCTTCGCCCAGCACGTTTACTTAGGGTTTTACTGGTTGGCAATGGCGAATTCTATGTTTAACCCTTTAATTTACTACTGGATGAGTAACAAGTAAGTGCATATTTCACTACTTACAATTATTAATGATAACCGTCGTCCTAGCCGAATTTTGGGCACGGCGGCAATCTCTATAGAGACTAGCCAGGGACTGCGCAGGACATATTGTAGTGCATAGGCTTGTGCGCAGACCCAAGTGCACACACTGTTCCCTCATTCTCCTGTTTCCATTGGACAGCAATTTGACACGACCGGAATGAAATCAGCCTCAGGACAGACGGCTTAATGTGCTCTCCGAGGCACGGCAATATAACATCGCACACTACCTGACTGTTCGGACTGTTATTGGAAATTGAAAAATCCCAATCAAACTTTGGTGCGACCTGGAACTTGAACCCAGGACTTAATAATATTGACCCTTTTGAATTAATTGACCCTTTCAACAAAAAAAAAAAAACAACCCCTGAGTACGTTTCGCCGGTTCTCTTTTTTATAGAATAGGGGGCCAAACGAGCATCCACACAATCATTATACCGATGTGTTGCCGTAAATGGGTCACCGGCTTCTCACAAACCGCATGAAACGCGTCACATAAGATGTCAATTGACAGCAGTATTATGTGAGCGAGAGGTACCTCCCTGTTCAAGCGGGCCTAAAACCGATGCAATGCAGCATGCATGCACTACCTCTTGCTAATTGCTCCTGTTAGATTAGAACAGGTTGGAAATAGTGTACCGTTTCCAGTGAGGGAGCGAAACGCATCTGCATAACCATTATTCATGTGGATATTTATAGACTTCGGTCGTCATTCAATGGCTTTGAATGCAGGTTTTTTTCCACGATTCTATAAATTCTATAAAGTAATTGAAAATAAATGTATCCATATATTTTCAATTACTGGACAACATATAAATGCTAATTTAACAACAAGGCGTTCGATTTATAAAAATACATTTTTTTTTTCAACAGATTTAGAATATATTTCCGGGTAGTATTATGTTGGTGTGGAAGCGTGAAGGCGACATCGCAAAACGACTTAAAGAAGCAATTTGAGATGAATAAGTCTTTTTCAGGTCAGTAAAATTGTATTTCGACGTAATAGACTGAAACGGACTTACTCAGGCTGGATCTTTGTGTTACATTTTTAATATTTCCCGTCCTCTCTTTATGTAAGTTGTTACAAACACTATACTTACCTACACTACACGGACATTCTATATAAGTTTAGTTGCCTCATTGGTGCAGCGATAATTATATTCAGTGGCCGATTCTTAAGTCCAGTCGAGTCCGACCGACGATCCGATCCATATATTATCTCACTTCATGTTTCTTTTTATAAAACAGTTCCGAACAGAACATATCAGATCACTCCTTGTTCCTTTACAATTTCTATAAAGGGTTGGCCACTTATAAAGATCATATTTGAATTCAAAATAGGAATACATTTTGAATACATTTTTAATCGTTCATATCTTGTTTCGAAAATGTATTTGTGTAAGTAAAGGTCACAAACAAGGCGGCATAACGTTTACTTCTTACATAAATCTTAAGGGACTTCCAACCTAAAGTTCCGTTCCACCCAGCATTTACGCACAACTGCCAGGAGTATCTGTAAACTTTGTGTAGATAAATATATTTCGAGCAAATGTAGCTAGTATGATTTTAGAAAGTGTGGTCTCTATTAATTATCTAGACTACCAGATTGACAAAATATTACATATTACACAAAATCTGTCAAACATTCATTGATTTACAAAAATACTAAAATTTGTACTATGTAAACATTACACGTAGCCTAACATGACTACAAATTCAATTTATGTCAGAACAGCGTGTCGCTACAGCTAGTAGTCAATAGTTTCTGCAGCTAGATGAGGTTTTACTTTGTACTTTTTCACAACTTCGTCATGCTGAATGGTGAAGTTTTCATAATCATCTATGTAGTTGCAGAAAATATTATATTGTCAACGTCAATCACAGATAATGTCTAATTGTAATGGTAAATTTATTTTTCCAATTCGGTCAAGTAGTTTTGGAGCCCATTCAACGCGAACAAACAAACAATTAAATGTTTCCTCCTTTTAATATTAGTATTTCTACGCATCGCGTTGGGATAAGTCAGTATGTCCTGTTTAAGGTCCCGTTTATGATTAACATAAACAGTAAAATCTGAGAAAAGTAAATACTCAAAGCTTCCACAAAACAAAAGAAAAGAACAAATCTCAGCGGTTAGGATTTTGCTGCTGACCCCTTTGAGGTAGATTTGAATTAAAGATTCGGTGTGTTTGAGGTACTGTGTTAAATTATAGAAAGGCGAATTCATTAGTCTAAGCTCAAAGGGACGAAGGTAGAATGGCTTTGTATTTTTATCCTAACTGTTTTATTAAATACCGAAAAAATAAACGTACATACTATATCACTTTAAAAACATGTTTAAATCTTGCTGCTTTATTGCCTTCATACTTTATTATTGTTCTTGTCGATTTCACTGTTGTTTTAGATATCTACATACCTTACAAGTACTTGTTTAATGTGTGCGTAAATACTATGTTACTTAAATCCATTAGGTTAGGTACATATGTGCTTTGCGTTTGTTTTATTTCAAAGAAAATTTTAGATTTACAATCAGAATATTTTGGTGCTGAGACCAGGACCAGCAGACATTTCCATAAAAAAATATGGTTAACTAATAAATAATGACAAAAAATTAACCATGTAACAATTACAATCTGTATTATAAATTATTTTGTTACAGTAAGCCAGAGGCATATCCGGAACGGTTCATCTATCAGCCGTGCATGACATTCACAGAGACGGAGCAATATGTCTCGCTCATTGGCTGCTAATGGTATATATTTTTCATTCGCTTGACAGTTCGATTTGAAATTGGAACCTTTTCTGGGACGAGCAAATTGTTTTATTATATAGAACAGAAGTTCTATAAAATAAAACAATTTGTTTTTGTTTGAATAAATAATAAAATGCACAAGACACTTTGTATACATGTTAAGACAATTTCAACATCACTAGTACTTTAACAACGTGGCATTAAGTGTAGGCTCCGAATAGTTGAACTATAAGGATAAAAGGTATTATCATGTTAAGTATAGGGGATTCCTCTAGCATATTGACCGATTCAGCTGCAATGAGCATTCCTATAACTTTTTGTAATAAATAAATGCAACGACGACAGAATCCGCAATAAATTAACAAAAGCAACAATATTTCTTCACGCCGACGCGATAAAAGATGTGCAATAGTCAACTTTAAGTGTAAGGTTGAATTTACAATTAATATATTAGAATTCTGAGCATCTACTATGTGTATAAAAAATGTTTATGTACAATCATGGATGCATCAGATTGACAGGGCAAACCTTCTGACAATGCTGTCATCACTTCATGTCACCTGTTTCAGAGAACGTTTTACTTTGACAACACTATTATTTGATTTTAGCCGTCAACCCGCTTAAGATATGTGTTACAAGTGATAGGGTAATTACATATAAATATACTCATGCATTCCCAAGGACCAAAAATTTGGACGAATAAAGCGTAAAAGTTATTCATAATCGTACATTATAAATAATAAAAAAGTGAACAATTTAAAGAGAACGAAATTGGAATCAAATTTTTCATAATCATGTTTAAGCAGCTGGTGAGATTACTTGAAGTTAATTAGAGTTTTGAACAAGATAATAGCTCGGTAAAAAGGAAGCACTTAGTACCAACGGTACAATGGTAATAAAGGAAACAAATAAAGGCAGCATTGAGAAGTTTCCTTTTGTGGAACTTGTCGTTTACATTCATTTTCGTTTTAAAATTATTTTCGTTCGTCATAATACAATCTTTGTAGTACACAATCCTGACTGATTGTTTCTGGTGTGTGGGCGTATCAGGACAAAGATGAAAATAAAATTAGTCGTTAAGATCCGTATTGTCAACAAAACAAAATATAAACTGTAGGTGTCTGCCGGATTATGTCGACGTACGGCGCCCCAGTTTGGGCGGAACGTCGCTCTTCGCCGAGGGTCATCCCAGCGAGAACGATTCGGGGTACCATGCGGTTTCGTGGGCTGGCGGGTTCGTATGGCGAGCGATAGATCGTAGTGAAGGTTCATGCGGAGACTTACTACTATGTCTCTTATGGGTGGGGTCTCAGCGAGGACCCCACGAAATACGGCCTCTCGGGCAGGGGGCACTGATGCGGAGGCGGGTAGCGGACCTGAGTCGGCTGCCGTATGACACAGGCGAAACTGCTGCCTTGCGCACAGTCCTTGAGTGGTTACGCTACCGCCTCATGGTACGCGCTAACCTCCGAGACTCAGTTGAAATACTTGTTGGCCCAGTAAAATATCTCCCTACGTCCCAAATAACGTGATCGAATACCGAATCGATCGTGCAAATAACGGGACTTGCAGATGGAGTTGCTGGCGGAGTTGTTCCATTGTCGAGCGCTACGTTTAATAGGATATAAAATGGACCGCATGCTCACCTATGCGACCTGACCCTGACGTACGCGCGACCACCTGACCACTCCCCATGATCCACCAAGAGGAATAGGGTCTCCGTGTCTGGCAAACCGGACGAGGTTCACACATACATAACTCACCCACTCCACGACTCACCTACAAACCTAAAACACCACGCAACACTTAGGCCTCAAGAAGGCCTTACCTCCTCCCTCAGCTCCATAGGCCGTAAATGTCCTCGAACTTGTGAGTGAAAGCCCGCGGCAATGTGGACCCCTTCAACGAGGGGATAGTGTTTCCCTCATGACCCGACCAGGGTTAGGTTCACCTCGGTGCCCATATTGACTCTCGGGACTGAAACGTAGGAGAAGACGTCCCCACACGTTACGCATAGTGCCGACACCGACAGCTAGAGATTAGCGAGTGATACCCTGACTGACCTTATACTGGTGTAAAAGGCGGTCTGCGAACATCGCTAGCTAGAGCTTATCCCGTACCATCACAGGGTAGACCATATGATGTTGCGGGATAACGCTCGTGAATAGGTTATTCAGGGTTGGGTATAACGCTCGTGAATAGGTTATACAGGGTTGGGTATAACGCTCGTGAATAGGTTATGCAGGGTTGGGTATAACGCTCGTGAATAGGTAATACAGAGCCCGGGGCTCCGGATCCGAGAGGGCGCAAGCAGGATAGTATGCCCTCCACCCTGTGTCTGAAGGGCCGGTTAGATATGTACCCCTTAATTATAAGTACTAGTCTATCTGGCACTTCTAGACGACATAGTTTGCAAACCTTGAAGCCTTCGTGCCACGTCGAAGGAGACCGTGCTTGTTGGTTCTGTTCAGAGGCAGCAGGACTTTCCTCGAGGAGGTGAAGTCTGGCCTTTTGCTGGGACCAGCCTGTCTCTGGAGGGATCCCGTTACCTGCAGATCCGGGCCCTCCAATATAGTGACTGTAGGTATTGCATCACTGAGTACCGTGTCCAAAATTCGGTCTAGGGACCACAAGGGCAACTAGATATCAGCCGTAAATGGATTTCCCTGCGTCAATAAAAACAAATGGTCTACTCTAGGTCTTTTTGACAGACAGACGGAGAACAAAGTTATGATTATTTTTGAGGTTGGAACGAAAGCCTAAAAATCGTGATGAATGAGTTATTTAAATTAGAGATTACAAGTTGTATTTACTTTATATTTCACTAAGTACTGAAATAATGTTTAACAAGTAAGATGAAAGTTTTAATTGCTTTACTTGTTCGTTATATTGTAAATTGAAATATTGTTATAATATCCACCCTGTTGCTTCGTGTTATATCAACATCAACATTGCAAATGTTAGGTAGGTAATCTCAAAAAGGTTAACTATGCTACTTATATAAGTGTAAGTAATTACAAAACTTAAGACATTTAAGGAGCGAATATGCCTTTTACCCGACATCGTCAGAAGAAGAGTAATATCGTATCTAGAATTATCTGCTTCCTACAGCCTGAGCGGCTTGACGGCTATAGTCCATGAGGTGTTATGGTGAGAGTTAGTAAGATGATAATAGATTTCACTTAATAACACTACTGACACGGGGTACACTAAAATATATTCTAACGACCGGGTATAAAACCCGGCTTTTCAATTTTAATGTTAGTTTATAGTATGTGTATTATATTCACCAGCTCATTCGAATGCAACGGTTACAATAACGAATGCAAACGCCGTGATCATGAATCCTCGAGGTGACTCCGACAGTGGCAGGTTTGTGTGCGACGATAGACTTTAAGTGATTGAAAGTGATATGTTATAGATATTAAATGTTTAACATTATTGCATATAAATAAGAATTGTTTATATCATAGGAATAAGTTTTATCTTCGTAGATTTATTTTATAACTATTTCATGGTATTATATTGGGAATTTACACCTTCCGAAATCATCTAGGGCGTGCGGTATTAATAAAAGTGCAGTAATGAAATCGTGTGAAGCAGTAACCGTTCGACCGTAACGTGTTACTTCGCTTATGTTGCTAACGTCCTGCCGCACCTTTCATGTAAGAATCATGTTCTTTCTTAAGGAGCAACTCCAGTCTCTCCAGTTAATACTACTAAACGAAGCGAGTCTATTAGTGTTTACAATATCTGTATAAATCTGCTTTCAATAGCAGTTTGCAATTGGAATAAATGAAAGAAATTAATTAAATAAAAACACCCAAACATTATATTTGGTTTCATAGATTCCCGTTTGTAGTGTATGAAATATAAGTTAAAGTTATTTGTATGTAAAGTGTTATTTGTCTTCAAATGTTTAATATACATTTATGTGTACCTCGGTACTTCTTACGTCACAATTTGTCCATTAAATAAAGAGTATCACCAAAATTAAAAAAAATTAATTAATAAGTTACATGCACTTTACTGTTGGATAACAATAATATATTTTCATAAATTTTTAAAAATATATTGATACATATTCACAATACTAAATGTAAATATTATTCACCATACAAGATGTAGACTTTTAATAATTAATTCGCATGCTGAATTTTATTAACCCATTGTATGTGATGTAATCGCTTTATAGAAATTTTAGATGAATGCTTTGTTTTATAGCAATTATTCGTTAAGTTACCTCATATATACTTACTCCGGAATATCAAACATTCAGGGCTATTTTTAAAATACCACCGGGCTCCGTCCGTGGTTCATCTTACTGGCCTGGGAAGGCCTGCGAGGATTACGGGTATCGAGGCGAACCTCATGACCCGGGCCTGTTCGCGAGGGGCTACCGTCCCCTCAGTGATGGGGGCAACCCACTGGTGTTTGTGGGTTGTTGCGCACCAAGGTGCAGAGCCCGTACGGCTTGAATAGGGATGCGACCGCGGCCTACTGGCCTACAGGTGTGGTGAGTGGTGAAATGTGGTGATGACCGAGTGTGATGTGGGTTATGCGTGTGAGTAAGTGATCCTCGTCTCGGGTCGAGGACCCCTCTCCGCTTGGTGGATCACGGGATACGAGCTCGCGCGGGTACGGCCGCCCGTCGGGTGCTCGCGCGTGTAGCGGGACCAGGTCCCTCAGGTGGGCGTGTGGACCATTGTCTGCGGCACTGAATATGCCTCGAGACAATCGGGCCACGAACTCACCAACAGACTCGACCCGCAGGTCTCGCGCGATCACGTCGTTCCGGACGTAGCGGCCGGCCCCCGTGATGACCCACAGGGATATGCTCTGCTGAGCTTGCAGGCGCTTCTTCAGGCTCGGGGAGGTGAGCGCGTACCATGCCGGGGCAGCGTAAGTGAGCCGCGATCTGATATACGTCTTGTATATCCCCAGTTTCGTCCGTAGTGAAAGCTCAGATGCGAACACTCGTCGCAGTAAGGCGCGGGCTGCCCTCGCCTGGTTGATCGCTCGATCAACCTCTCTCGATCTCAGTGGAATCGACGCTAACATTTATTCTGTAGAGCCGTATTGTAGCTAACTAAACGACGACAAACCAACGTTTGTGCTACTACTTCTGTCATAATTTATATTATCAGTCGTGACATTTATAAGGGAGCTGTCCCCGGTGTCAGAGTTGGGGGAGGAGAGAACCTCTCGGTTGTCTATGATAATAATAGTTAAATTTGCTATTATAAACACACTTATATCGGGATGTATCCCTTCCATCTACGGGACAGAGTAAGGAATGTCCCACTTTCGGCTCCAAATCTATTGTACTCACCCGTCGAGCAGTCATAGAAAACCGATGAGCCTGCATTGGGCTTTTCTTCGCTTTCACAGCATAAGTTTCAGGCCCTTTCTTTTCAGGTTTTTAATATATGTTTATTTATTTTATCAGTGTGATGAAGTGATCAAGATGGCGAGGAGCCACTTATGGCCATGACTCGTAGCGGCCTTAGAAGGAGGCAAGAGTATGATGGTATTTATTTTTGTATAGAAATATCTATCACTTTTTCTTAAGTTGTCGCAAAAAGTAGTGTAATTTATTAATTAGAAGTCGTCTACCTACCCTTAAGTGCCTGCTGGTGTTTTAAAAATAGCGCGACATATCTTTTGACGCCGTGTGACCATTTCATTGAAAATAAATAAATGACAAAATAATAATTAAGTAGATGCTAAGAAAATAATTCCGTTTGTATGAAATAATGATAGAATATTCTCATTTGTCTAAGCAAGTTGTGAAAATGATTGTAAGTAAAGTATAACTTAGTGCAGTATGCCCATTGCTACACCTAGATATTTTTATAATGGAATATAATTAAACACAAATATATATTTTTACAGACCTTTAATACCATTAGATGAATTATTGTAACAATAATATCACTTAATAAATTACTAACTGAAGCGCGATAAATCCGTAAAAGTAATGAAATTAAATGAAATATTCTTTATTGTGCACTTAACAAACATAGAATTCAAAAGAAACACATTTAATTATATTACGTACACAAAGGCGGCCTTGTTACTCAGGTAGTAATCTCTTCCAGGCAACCTTGTGACGAAAAATATTTATGTTTAAGGAGAGGTAGAACCAAATCGTAATATCGATAGCTACCCATAAATACAGTAATAAAAATATACTTACATACATACAAATACTTATTCATAAAAATATACACACATACAATTACATATACATGAAAATATACATGCATACAGATCGGAGTTGCGAAATTCATACTTTTCTTTCAGATAAGCAGGTATTACAGGATCAAATAGTATTGCATATAGTAGCAAAAGGATTCTAAAATTATGTCGTTGTCGAATAGGCAACCACTTAAGTTTTATTCTATAATGAGTCATGTGCTCATATTTTCGAATGCCCTATAGCTAAATTTTGAAGACGCTCTGATTTGTTAAATTGTGCTTCCGAAAAATTGACATAGCAACCAACTATCTGCGTAGTCTTACAGTGATAATATTGTCGATTCCGCAATTGAAACTTTGGTTGGAGCAGGGGGAAGATTACCAAGACGCCTAATCGATTGCCACGCTGCAAATAATTTCTTACTTACCTCCTTTATTTGATGTGTCCACGATAGATGCTGATTAAAATATATACCGAGGTTTTCAACACACTTGCTGTAAGGAATACTAATGCCACTTATAGATGGAAGATTATCCCAGTCCACCCTCAAGACCATTCTAGGACTACCTATGATCATTGTTTGTGTTTTAATTGGGTTAATGTGAAGACCATGACATTTGCCCCATTCACAAATTGTTGTTAAATCTTGGTTCAGTATACTGATACCACTGGGAATATTCTCCAGGTTTGTCTGAGTGTAAATTTGTAGGTCATCTGCGTATAAGTGAAAGGATTAAGAAATAGACTGAATAATATTATCAATAAAAAGAGAAAATAGGAGTGGAGATAGTACTTCGCCTTGCGGAACGCCATCGGTAATGCTGGCTCAGCTCGAGAAAATATCGGCAATTTTAACTCTCTCGTCGTCCCGAGATTTAATTCCTTAGCCACTTAAGGTCGAGATTTTAAATGACTGCAGAATACTGATAAGTATTTCATGATCAATGGTGATGAAAACATTACTGAAGTCTAATAACGTAAGTATGGCAAGTCGTTTAGAGTCCATGCCACTTCGAATGTCGTCCGTGATCGTAACTAAAGCAGTAGTGGTGCTATGACCGGATCGGAAACTAGATTGATAGGAACTAAAGATGTTGTTTCTCGTAAAATAATGGGTGAGCTGATGGTGGACTAAACGTTCAAAAGCCTTTGATAGTAACGGTAAAATTGATATAGGACGGTAGTCTGTAACTAGTTTTGGTTTCGTAGTTTTGAGTAACGGTATAATATTACCTGACTTCCAAGTACTTGGAAAAATGCTGTTAACAATAGAAAAGTTAAATATATGTGTAATCACTGGAGCCACAATATCTATAATGGGAACTAACATTTTACGATTTATGCCATGCTCACCAATAGCATTCGACGATATATATAAAATATGTTTTTTTACCTCGATCTCGGTAAATGAGTTAAGGATAAAGGGTTGTATGTCTGGAGTAGGTTGTGTAGAAATATTGTCAGAGATTTGAGTATTGGATTAAGATCAACAGATAAAGAAAAATGGCGATTTAAAAACTCTTTATCATTTAAACTATTATTATCTGGATCAATGTTTTTTCCAATACCGAGAGTTTTAAGGAATTTCCACACTTTTCCGGGGTTCCACACTTTCAACGGACCTGTGAATATGTCGTCGCTGCGCGTCTCTACACATCTGGTTACACTTCTTTCTGATATTTATATATTTCTCATGGGAGATAGTTTTCTTATATTTTGTTTTGGCTGCATGTTTCAAATTAATAAGTAAATTCAGGACTTCAGAAAGCCAGGTAGCAGGAAGATGTTTTATTCGTACCGGTTTAATATGTATGTAAAGGTCAGTTAGTAACTGGTTAAAAACCTTTAATTTTATCATTAATAGTATCGGTGGTAAATACTGAAGACCTGTCGACACTCCGTGCATCCACTTGCAGGGAATCCAAGTCCACTGAAGAGAAATTCCGCTACATTAGAATTTTCTTTTAACTTTAGGTGGGCGAATATTATAGGCGACAAAAATAAGGTCGTGGTATGAGCAAATGTCTGCAGAACATTGTCTATGAGTGACCACAAAATCAGGGGATAACACGAATATCATCGTGCAATGATTAGCGGCGACCCGAAAAGATATGAGTGGGATTTAAAAGTAGTAAATGTAAATTGCAACCATCCACAACTGAGGAAAGCTTACTGGATCTATTGTCATCCCTGATCATATACGTGTTAAAGTCACACATGAGTATTGAATGTGAGTAAGTGGATGTAAACTCTTCAAGAATACGCTCAAGAGGTAAAAAATAGTCCATATGAAGTGATGGGCAGTAAAAACGCCTAGAAATATCTTAGTGTGGGATAATAGCACCTCGTTAGGTAGGTATTCGGGTACATCAGCAAGCGGTGATTGTGAGGACGTATTGACAACGTGTAAGGAATGTCGTCAAGTCTAAGGTGGATAGCAACACCACCACCTCCCTTGTCAGTTCGATCATTTCTTATTGATTCAAAACCAGGCAAACTGTAACAAATTGATGGTAAATTAGGTTTCAACCAAGATTCTGAAATCAGGATAGCGTCCATGTTAACTAAACCAAATGAGGCAAGCATATCGGGGTAGTGCGCTGGAACGCTTTGCGCATTTACACAAAAAAAAATTAACATGGGAAGAAATGGTTTCTAATTTATCTGTTAGAGATGTGTATGTGGCGCTTACAACTGTCATCACTAGAGCTTGATGATGCAGAAATAAAATCAAAATGATCGTCATCGGGTAAGTCCATATTATCTTATGGTTTGTGTGAAAATAATAATAAAATTAATAAATAACATAAATAAAATAATAAATATATTATAACTATATCCCTGATCTATAGTAAATATATAGTAAAAGAAAAATGTAATAAAATTTAAAAGTATAAACAAAAAAAATATTTTACATAAATTTTAATTTAAGAATAGGAAGACATGAATTGCTAGTCTTTAAATTTCTTATTGATATGAGTAACATTCGCGAAAACTGAAGACATCAATAATGTCTATATTAACTTACTCATAAATAACATTGTAGAATACACTACTGTAAGTGAGATTGTATGAATGTATAATTTCGTAAATATTTTTTATCGAATAATAGATACATTTATATATATATATTAAATAATATACATTTATACATTTATACGTCACTTAACTTTGACTGTATGAAAATGTATTTGAATGTAAATATAGATGACACACGATGTAAATTTAAGGATGGGTTAGAACAAGCAAAAGGCTTTGGGACGTTAATACTTATCGATTTACACCCTCGTATGTTTTAGAGGAATTAGTTTCGACATTCTCATTCGGCTTAAGTTCATCAGTATTTGGTCACTATGTTTAGGTATTGAGTTATATGATATTATATTTTATTTCTACGGGTTTCGAGTAATTCATCATCAGGTATGATGGTATGATGGTCTGATGAATTACTCGGAACTGATTGTAATACATGTATTTTAAATCAATAAATTTGTGGAAATAGTATAAACAACATATTTTTTATTTAAGTTGTAACATGAATTTCCATCAAGGAGTGACAATACTCATCAACTATGTTTAGGTACTTTATTTATTTTTTGTTTATTTCAATTCTCTGTACTTACAGCTAAATCAAAACGTACATATATAAAATTTTTAAATAATTGTAAATAGTACTTCTTGATATCATTGTACAAAGTAATTAGAGCAAGATTTATTAAATTCTGCAACATTCGTTGTGAACATGTTAACTGTGGGATCCGCAGCGTATAATTTGTGTAGCGTGTTGAGTGCCGAATGCGTGGGTGTTGTTAATGTAAGCAGTTTAGGTTGAATTTGTTCCGAATGCAAAATCATGATGTTGATTATTCAAAGCCATTGTAAATAATCTTATTGGGAGATATTTTTTTCAATATTAATATAATTTAATATTATATTAATTGATATTATTGTCGTCATGCAGATGCGTCGTCCCCCTTTCCTCCTCCACACCAATTGGTGCCACCCCCATTGGTCGGAAGGAGGAAAGCTACCCACAAACCGCAGGAAATGCGAGAACGTAGCTGTCTCTTTACGTCGGTGCGATGTGAGCTTGAGGTGCCTCCCCAGTGGGCCCAATTCCGTTGCAATCTTGCTGCATCGCCAATTGCTATGCTTGGCACAACCCTTTATTGAAAAAATTAAAACAGATACAATATAAAAAACATACCTTCACGCCAATTCGCACGAGTGTATGGGGTTGACAGAGCGGAGCGCCACATGTCACGATCCAAACACACCTGCGTTACCTTCTCCACATATAGTGACATTCCAGCAGGAGAAGGAAACGTTGTAGTGTAATGAAGCCAACCAAGAAAAATTAACACCAGGCCAAATGATTTTACCTCAGACCTGGTAAACATTATTAAATGAAGTAGTAATCCAAATTGAACCTAGGCCTTCTACACACACACACACATACATGCGAAAATAAAACCATCATATCTACACGGGAAAAAATACAAGTTATTTTATAAGAATTATAACTATATCTTTTGAATTATTTATAGTTTTTTTTTTTTTTGTTGGATATGTTCTAAAACGAATATTTTTTTTTATAGTATAGGAGAGCAAAAATATATTTTTTTTTTCAGTATAGATTGCAGCAATCGCAGTCTTTTGAAGACTATCGACACCCATAGACCTCCGCGTTGTTGTTTTCTCACAGATAGGCTGCCCTTCTTGCTTCCTCCCCCTTGAATGAGACCTCCCTTGTCAAGCAGGCCTAATTCATATCTTCCTAAATATAATAATACTTAAAAATATATTCGGTGTACATGTCAAGGCCTAAAAATTATCTTCGAATGTAACTGAAAAATTGCGAGTTGTGTTAAATTTGTTGATATCCTTAACCCTAGTTCAATTTGTAAATTTAGCATATTATAAATTGATGGACAATGTACTTAAGAGTCCGTATTTAATATTGTTATGTATTTTGCTTATAAAATGAGTTTTGAAATTAGCTAATGTCAAATATGTATATATTAATAAAGTTTAATAAAATATTTGTTGACATTTAATTGTTATTTCATTGAAATGAAACCTTTCCTTTTTGTTGACGGGGAGGGATTGAGGGGGGGGGTTTACGGCAGTGTGTGGGGCTGTGCCATCAGTGCCGCCATTGATGGGGTACCCTGGAACTGAAAGTCTCCACGGCACCTCTGAGGCTAGTCAGTGCTCTAAGGGACCGATACCACCGCTACAGAGAGACAAACCCCCAACTTTGAAACAGAGCAATGGCGATATGTTCGCATCGTCGCCTACTACCCCGTGCGCAATGAGCAGCCCCTTCGGCTCAATTGACTTCACCCAATGTGTTCACCCCAGTCTACTGAACCCCGCTACCACGACAAGGCTTCAACCATGGTGGGGATTGAAATGGAACATATGTGTAGATAGCTGAGAAATGTCCTTACCTGGTAAAAATCATCACGTCTATTGACGAATATGGACGACAATGGACGCGGGTTTTTTTGTAAGCTACCCTTCCTTAACTACTCCATAAAATATAAATTTCCTGTATACGGTCTAGCGATTACAGAGGAACATTGCAAATAAATTCTGTTTGTGTCGCGTAACAGAATTTATAATGTAGCCTATAGGTAAAAATAACATAGTATTTCAACACTACATTTTATTCCTATCTATTCCATTTTCAAACATACATTTGGGAGAAACACGCATTGCGTATCCAGGTTGTCAAGACGACTCTGCACACCTCTCTATATCATTTTTTCAATGAAAAAAGACGATTTATACAATTTATACAGTTTATTAAATTATAAAACTGGCGCGACGTTTCAGAAGCTATACACCAACCATGATCATGGGTGGACGGACCGATAATAGACCGAGATAAAATCCGCAAAAATAGTTTTATTGTAATACATTCATTCAACATTCGTGTAAACCTTAGACACCAATAATTAAATACATTCAATGTTTACAGATAAAAATATTGATGATCATATTATTAAAACAATTTAATTCCATATTCTTCATTTATATTTTAATGTCTATTAATATTATGTGTTTATCTCTTCCACTCTAACTTCACAGAACAATTCTGTTTGGAGAGAGAAGTAGATAATAATATTTCCGAGAACTCGATA
This sequence comes from Eumaeus atala, assembly GCA_017140195.1. NCBI lineage: Eukaryota > Metazoa > Arthropoda > Insecta > Lepidoptera > Lycaenidae > Eumaeus > Eumaeus atala. The sequence goes on along the minus strand of JAFELO010000324.1, from coordinate 201,347 downwards.
CAATAATTGTGCGAAACTAGTTCTACTCGGAACTACATGACTGTCGTCTACAAGCTTATATTTGAAGTTGCCTGCATTGATTCGAGATAGCAATTAGGTACACCTGCATATTGTGACGCAGACGTGTGAAGTCCTAAGAAAATGAGAGGAGCAACTTATGTCTCAGCATTTGTGCTGAAACATACTTAGCATAGAAATCACTTATTCACCTTCTACATTTGAATATTATAGTTTTGAATAATATATTTTTCTGTAGCAAAAACAACTTATATCACCCGATGACGACCCTTGGCACGGATATTATATGCACTATATAACACAGTGTAAATGAATTTCTCGCCTTAAAAACTATTTAAATCATTTGGTGATGTTCCCATCCTCGCCCCTTGACCCGTGCGCAAAAGCGCCTCCTCTTTCTCTTATGTTCCCCCTTCCTAAAATGGAGGTACAAAACACTTTCTAGTACAACAAAAAAGTATCTTCTGGCTTCATCCTCATAATCATTATCAGTCCTTATCGGTCCACTGCTGGACATAGGCCTCTCTCTTCGAATGAACGCCAAGACGACCGATCTCCTACTACTCGCATCCACCCCGGAACGGCTACTGCACGAAGAGCGTCTTTCTACCTGGTGAACGGTCGACCAACACTTCTTTTTCCTAAACGCGGCCCGCGGCCTCCATTCCAAATAGCTTAAACTATTTAAAGCTTTATGTCGTTTTGGTCTGGGGATGGCCCAGCCCAAAGAGACCAGACCAGAGCTAATGATTTAAAGATAATAAGGCTTAAATAAAGAATCCAAGACGAATACGTTTACATCTCACCTACATGTGATTGGATTATGAATACAAAAGGAAGGCGTCGTCACGTTGTAAATAAAATCCGTTTTAACAAATTCTTTTAATCTTTTTTCACTTTGTGCTACTTTTACAAAGGAATAAAGAAAGAAGCTCAGATGCCGCTGAAATTGCACATTGGAGTTGAAAATTCCACGAAATCAATTCCTCTGGAAGTAAATGGGCACTTTCGGATACTCTCGAAAATATGTTTTGACAAAATATATGAAGAAAAAAACTAGACTTATTTTAAATAGGTGTAATGTTTCTCAGTAAAATCGTTGTAATAACATGGTAGATGAGTTTAGGAGACTTTTATAAATTACTATCTAAAACGGAAAAAGTTGCTCTGTCGTTTAACAAATGTATATACCTATATAACATATGTAGGAGATTAAAAATTAAGAATAATAGGTAGTTTTTTTATCAAATCAAGACAAAGTTTGTCTCTGTCAGGTAGGAACACCATAATGATATTTCAGTAGTATGAAGTACACTTTGCCGACTATTAACTTAGCCACTGACAGCTTTTAACGAATTCAAACAAAAAAATATATGTTCATTATTGGTGAGCTTTGGATATAATCGTTCGGGAGGCTTTGGAAGGCTGAAAGGAAATAATTAGATAAAGCCACTTAAACGTCATAATATCCTTTGCTCGTTAGTATAGTTTCGTCCAGCATCAAGTAGTTATGAAAAGTTCGAAATATACCATATCCACGCATTCGCTCAAAAAAAAAATCATGAGACATGGCAACCCGGAAGTATATTTTGTCTCTGGTGACTTAACATTTGATATTCATCTTAGGCGTATGTAAACCAAGAGGATTCGAGTAGTTCTAAATTCCAAGAATAAAATTGGCAGCAATAATGAAATCCATATTACTGTCAATAACGGAATAAAATGATTCCGAATCGGACAAATACAGCATTTTCGGCACGTGTGTCTGTAATGTGCAATGGAAATATTTTATATGAAGTAAACTACTGATATTATGTATAATTTGTACTGGCTGTGTGTTGTCTATATTTTGTTATATTTAAAAAGCAACCGCCTAAGTTTGTACCTACTACTTGTAAACTCTGAGTTTTTGGTAAGAGGTAGTGCCATGATATATTTCAGCGGAATCGGGCTGGCACGACCGGGGTGGTACCTCTCGGTCACTTGATACCCCTGTAAGGTGAAATCTACGGTGTTGCGTTTTGTGCAGTTTGTGAGTAGCCGGTGGCCCATTAGGCCCATTAGGTGGTGGAAGGTGAATGGGAGGGTAACGCATCGGCATAGTAATTGTGCTGATCTAGTCGTATAAAGACTCCGATTGCTCGTATCCCTCCCATTCTATATAAAAAAATCCGTATAATTTTTTATTCCAAGTTAACAATGTTTACCAATTATCTACAAATTATGTACCATGGTACCAGTACTAAAGTACTAAAGTTCAATGTATCCAAGCAAAGTGTGATTTTATAATACTTTCTTTGGGATATACGTTCGAAACGATTGTCGGATACATTGAAAAGTTTAGTGACTAAAAAAAACATAGTTGATTATATTGTTAACTAACGCGGCCTTGCCGTTGCACCCACGTAAAATCTATCCCACGTAAAACAAACAATACATGTCACTCGATGGTGACCATTGGCTATAAAAGGCAACTAGCCTTCGGAATTTCCCCAATGTCAGCCATTTTCGTTATTATAATGAAAACTACAAGACAATTTAAAATTAGTAAACATTTTATACAAAAAGTGTAGAGCCAAGAAAATATTTTTATTGGATACATTAAAATGAACATAAATAATATTTCTGGTGCAACGAATAAATTATATTTACCTCAAAGTTCAGCTGTGACCAGTGTGGTGTTTAATGATTCAGAAAGACGGAATTTATCTTCATAATATTCCTCCGTATTATGAGAAACAAAATCAGGGTTTTTTTTTTAGTAAATCTATTCCAGAAAATTGTTTTATATACTATTTAGTGAAGTGTTTTACAAGCCGCAAGAATTGAAAATCGTCTTCTATATGTTAGATATTATAGAGGTTTGTATATTAATAGTGTAAGCCGGTTTTCACCCAATCATAATGGGAATATAGCTGCACATAAGAAATGTGGGGAATTGGTCTCATTTGGAAGAGGTTTAGCCGTATATGTGTATAAAAATAAAGGGGAGGAAAGAGAACTAAAAGGAATATATAAGCACTAAAGCTCGCTAGCCCAGCCACGCCCTGATGTGGCTGTTATAATCGAAATAAAATATAGCTTTTATTTTAGGTTGGACCAAATGAGTATGACAAACGCTTGTATCGAATCGAAAAAATATAGTAATTTGTTATTGACAAACAAGTGAAACAACCTATACTATTTGACATCAAACAATTTCCTAATGAGGTTTCATATCAGTTGTATAAATGTGAAAACTTAGCTGGCGTTCTTTGTTGTTATGAGAGAAAGGTTTCTCTTCAGCCCAATGTATTTAGTAAATAAAATTATGAAGTACCAATGACGCAAATGTGACATGCTTGCACTTTCACTTTCTGTAGCCAGCAAAACTTTTAAAATACACACTTTCAAAACCTCAGTTGCCTAAGACGTTTACCAGACTAATATCATAGCCACTAAACACATAATATATAACGCGAAGTAACTAATAAAGATATGCCTATTACCAAATTTTTTCAAGAGCAGTACTATAATATACTCAGGTATTATCTTATCTAATAATAAAGCTAATTTTCGCTACGGCTCCGGGAACGTTATAAATGAGCGTAATTTCTTATCGCTACGCTAACAGACGTTACATACTCAACACAGACATGACTGAAGTTATTTATTTTAGACATATTCACATGCATATTAATATTATAAAAAGGAAACGTTAATTGATTGTTTCCTTGCAATACAGTTTCTCTGAAAGTACTAGAGCGATTTGAAAAATTATTTTACCATTATCTGTGATGAAAATAGGCTATATAACATTTTTTAAAACGTTTCGAACATTACGGAAACTTCTATAATATAACCAAAGGTATGAAGTAGTATCAAACTAAACCCTTATTTAGCTGCAGAAATTATTGATAACTGTCTCGACTTATGGCATAACTACGTCTAGTTCTGTCATAAATTGAATTTGTTGTCATGGTAACATGTAAAGTCGACTAAGCCGAAATTGAAATTTATAATTTTTGTATTTTCATACATCAAGGTTATTATTGTCATATTTCGTGACTTGTCCGTGCGAACCGGGAGGGATTGCTATTGTATAAATGAAATATTGTCATTATTGTGTTGAAGACTGACTGGCGCAGTGGTAACATAGCTCAGGTACTCGATGTGCAAGTTGCGCCAGAGGTCACGGGTTCGAATCCTGCCCAGGCCAATGAATGTTTATTTATCTTTTAAATATATTGTAATAAAACGACTTTAACGGTCGTTATCGCGGTTTATTAAGTATTTTACGATCCCGACGTGACCGTGGTAGCTGTAAAGCTTCTGAAACGTCGGAATCGCAAAATACTTGACAAAAGCCGTTGAAGTACTTTTGTTACAATGTGTAACATTCTCGTAGACCCAAGAAATTATTATTATTATATGTATTTCTACAACAAAAATCTAAAATTACTATTTCTTAAATTTATAAAAAATATTAAGGATATTTCCGTTGTTTACTTTTTCTTTATAGGATAAGGGGCACACGAGCAGGTGGTAGGTCACTACCGCCGCCCATAGAGACACGCATAACTCGAGGTTATGCAGGCGCCTTGCCATCCTTTAAGGTGGGAGTAAGCTCTTTCCTTGAAGAACCCTATATCGTCTCGGTTCGGAAATACCGACGGTGGCAGCTGGTTCCACGTCGATGTTGTGTGCGGTAAGAAATTGCGGTTGAAACGCACAGTTGTAGACTTTTGGACATCAAGGTGGTGACGGTGGAACCTAAAATTCTGCCGTGATATCAGAGAGGGGAATTTCGCTGCTGGTAATAATCCGAACAACTCCTCGGAACACTCCCCGTTATAGATGCGATAGAAGATGTTGAGCGACTCTACATCTCTTCGTAATGCCAAAGGATCGGAGTATTCGCCCTACGGTGAATACGGTCAAATAGGGCGAGTTGATAGTTGCGGGCACCAGTCTAAAAGTGAGAGCAGTACTACATATGCGGTTGTATAATTGCAGACGATGATGTGGCGTGAAGTACTGCTCCGCCCCATTGAGCACACCCAGCTACTTGGAGGCTAATTTAGCCTTCGCTTTTAAATCTTCACAGAACGTTGCTCGATATGCATCGACTGCAAGAATTCCGATACTAGCTGTGGCCATTAGGGGTGTATTTTCGAAGCGAGGAGATGCGAACAAGGCGGGTTTTTAGTGGTAAACATGCAAAGGTGTTTTTTTTTGGGTTATATTCCGAGACTTTCGTCTAGAAAGACTTTAGGCACAATTTAGTTCAGATACTTGGTAACGTTTTCCCGGGAAATATTGGTGCGGCCAGTGTATAGTGCATCACCAGTACTGTCATCCGCATAACAGTGAATGCTGCTTGTTGGTAGCATATCATTTATGTGCAGAAGAAACAGCGTGGGAGGCAGAACACACCCTTGTGGAACACCAGCATTGACAGTTTTAAGGTCCGAGAATGTATCGTCAATAACGACCTGTCAAAAAACTAGTAATATGCTTGATCTGCTGCTGAATGCTGCGATCTGTCAAAAAACTACTGATGCAGTTGCATAGTCTCCCAGGCAGTCCGTAAGAAGGAAGCTTAGCTTGGTCTCAACTGCATCCGCCCACCAGCCGAGTGTCCCTGGCGGAAACCGTATTGTCGGTCGCTAATAATTTGGCGTTTGCAGGAGCTGGCAATTAATTATGGTTTCCATAAATTTGAAGAACAAGGGGGTTAACGCAGTAGGTCAGTCGATCGATGGATCCGAGCGGTCACCTATTATAGGGATCGGGTGCACCAACGCCGTCTTCCAAGAATTTGGGACGATACCAACAGAGTAGAAGAATTGGAAAAGACGCATCGACACCGGTGTCAACTCCGCAACGCAATCGGCGCGATGCCATCGGGCCCACTCGACTTGTGGATGTCCAAGGAAAGTAGCGTTTTGCGTACATAACTCTGCCAAAACTCAATATCCGGAATCCGGTTTACACCGCTGTATAGTAGGTGGTGGAATTCCTCTGTCATCCAAAGTAGAGTGGGACGCAAACAAAGAGCATAGGAGATCGGCTTTCACTTCTGCGGCATGGTCTAACGAGTCATCATTCCGGTGTAGAGATGTTAAGGATGGCTGAGCGAAATTCCCTAGGACAGCCTTGGCGAGGGACCAGTAAGCACGAGTTCACGAAAGAAGGCTTACCAGCCTCCCGCCGATCCTGCCTATGTAATCGGACTTTGTCCCAGCAATAAATCCTTTGTAGGACCTGGACGCGTGATTATACTCCTTTTTGAATGTACTCGTTTTTTCATTCTTTTTTCATTCTGGGACGCTGTCGCAACAGCAATAGGTACCGATGAGTGCGGAAAGAAGAGCTCCATTCCTTGCTGCACCACATGAGCAATAGTGTTGAGGTTATCCAGCGACAAGCGAATCTATCCCCATTGGTAAGATGCAAAGAAGCGACGCATCCCATCCTAATCTGCTGACCTATAGTGCTAGACACGCCAGCAACCGAGGAAACGTGGCCGCGACTTACGAGCCCAGTGGAGCATTGAGAGAAACCTGGTAGCTTCTCGGTTTGGAGGTCAGTAGGAGGTTCAAAAGGGAAGGTGTATGATCTTCCACATCCGGAATTCACGTGGGCGATGAGACCAGTTGTGTTAAACCATATGCTAAGGCAAAGTCGTGAACAGATCCACCCGTGTGATCGGTAATGCGTGAGTTTAGCCATTCAACATGATGGGCGTTAAAATCGTCAAGAATCAATATCTCTGCGGTTGCGATCTGTTTTAGAAGGGAATCCGTGGCCTTTTCGTTGTGCTCGAGGAGTCAGTTTCGGCATTACCACTGTGGGATCTGTAAAGGCAAGCATAGACGTGAGGGTGGTCATCGCAATCTACTCGTAGCCATATGATGGAGATTTTCAAGATTGTAGAGGCGATAAAAGCAGATATCCTTCCCGATGTATACACACACTCCAGCATATGGCACAGGGGAGTATACTAGCTAATACCTTGGGTACGAGAGGTATGATGTATCAATCGGTAAAGATATCTGTGTTTCCGGCAAGAAGAGCAAAGCCGGCTTCCCAGTCTCTAGGTGATGGTGGACGGCATTTAGGTTGGAATGCAACCCCCGTATGCTTCAGAAATTCTCAACAAGAGCAGCAGGGGGAGCCTTCGGCTTTGTCTTGCGTATGGTCCAGGGAGGGATTCTCGAGCCTCGTTAATGCTGGTACCCTCCTGAGGTAGTCTGCCCAATTCAGCTGCAAACTTAAAAAGAAAGCGTAGCACTGGCTCAAAAAAAGTCTAGTACCTGCAACATAAGACCTTTTGGTACTTAGTACAGGGCTAGCTTTTCGTGGTATGATAAGTCCGCGTATATATTATTATTTACATTTCAGTGCATTTTTTATAATAAGGACGATCTATTAAACTGGTGCTAGTCCCATTATTTTTCTTCAACCTAGCCCTATCCCGTTTTTATATCACATCATATTGGGGTCCTAGTAGCAACTATATTAACACAACAACAACAGAACAGGTGATACACATAATACCGCTCACATGCCGCCGTCAACACAAACATCTTCAGTGTCGCGTTTTGTACGATTTGTGAGTAGCCACATCGGCATAGTAGCCATGTGGACGTTCATAGGTGTCGGTAGTCGTAAGAAGGCTCCGATTCTCGTTTGGCCTCTATTTTATATAAAAGAACGATGAAAATATTTGTTCCGACAGTATTAGATCATTTCGGGATCGTAATACAGTACAGCAAATGGGCAACAGTTCTGGTGTGACGATCTGGTGTGTGGAATACAATACAGCAAATGGGCAACAGTTCTGGTGTGACGATCTAAATAAAATTGCAACGTCTTAAAAGTTTATTTATTAAACAATTCCCCAGTTAACAATGCACCGTAAACATAGTATTAAATAAAGGCGAAATAAAAATTAACACTAGATATCTCACTTGAATGCATCTCAAATGCGTCCCATTCTACGTAATGCTTGGTACGTATTAAATTCGACGTGATTTGTTTCTTAGATTACAGTCATTGATTTACAAAACTACCAACATAAACGATTTAATACTAAACTTTTATTCTAAGCAGTCCTTGATTTTTAATATCAAAAGTGTAAAGATACACAGACTCAAAACCACAAAAAGTGCGCATGTCAAATTATGCACTTTTTAAAAACATCTTAAAATGTTAACTTTTATGTTAAATATGTTTAAATTATCAAATAGAATCTGCTTTGCAAAAATTACGGAAAATCACGTATTTATGTTAATCAATATTCATTGTCAGTCCTTATCGGTCCACTGCTGGACATCTGTCAATGAACGCCAAGACGGCCGATCTCCTGCTACTCGCATCCATCCAATAAATAATTAATAATCATCAATATTAATTGAACATAAACATACTTTACATGATTCTATGCTTTTTTTACAAAGCAAATAATATAAAAGAAAAAGTGTATAATTTAAACATATTTTCTTGCATAGCCATGCGTGGCTTTGAAATGTATTGATAATTGCATAATTTTAAATTGTGCACATCTTTTATACAGACTGTTTTAAGACTTGTTTATAGAATAGGGGTCAAACAAGAATCGGTGCTTCTCGCGAATACCTACGCTCATTGTTATCATCATGTCATGCATGCACCTTTCGGCCTATGGGGCACGGGCTATTCACAAGCCGGGACTGTGAATTTCGTAAATCAATAATTAAAATTCAATACGTTTTACTAATCTTAGCTTGTTTCCTCCTTCCATAAAGTTAAATTAACTTGCGGGATATCATCGCAGGAAACGAGGGGATTTCTGAAAATAACGAGATAAATTGGTAACTCAGCTACATCTCGCATATCATTAGATCGAATTAAAACTTAAAGAATGAAAAATGTTTTGACGATTTTATCGCGGTTTATTGTATATATATTCTTAAATAAACCACGATAAAATCCGTTAAAGTAGTTTTATCGAAATGTTGTAACATTCGCGGAAACTAAACATCTCAAGTAATATAGTTTATTTTTACGTATAAGGTCAAGAAGGTCTGAGACTGTTGAAGATTACCGACGCCCATATACATCCACGTAATTGCAGATATGATATTACTATTACTTTCTTCTTGTCATCTCCTCTACATTGGGTCACCGAAAGTTTACAAAGCGCACGAAGTGTGCACCTATGCTTTAGCTGCCGCTATACGTCGATATCACGTAAGCGAGAGGTATTTCCCTGGTCGTGCTGGCTATATTATATATATAAACAGAATAAAGTAAAAGAATAAAATTCATGACAAAGTTTAATCGGTAAGTGTTATGTGCAAACATAAGAAACCACGTACTTTATTAAAACCAATTTTCGTATAAACATTTGATCTAATTTTATAATCCCCATTTTTTTCAACTTTCCTCTCGGTAGTTTAAAAGTTAGAAGGGGTGGGGTTCGTTCTAACACTTTAGAAACAAATATTTTTAAAGTAATTAGCTCAAAAACCAAAGCTACTTAAGCAAAAGTGTTTCTTTTCCATCTCCTTCCCACTTAGAACGGCCTGTGTAATGTCACCCCACACGTCTATGTCCTCCAGAAAAATATCACAAGAAAATATATGTATATAGGATATATTTGTTTTTCAACATCATACTACATCATTTTGTAGTAGTTACTAAATAGACCTTCCAAAACGTACAATACCCATAATATCCGAGTAATACGGACGGACAGACGGACATGACGAAATTAATCATTTTGGATGCGGAACCCTGAAAATAAGGATAAATATAATGTTACATACCTCAAAGAAATTTGTTCAAACGCATTTCTTTGTATTGATTTTATTTCGGTTGACGCACAAAGTACGCTAGCTATTGTAATGTTCCGAATTGATTTTAGCTGAGCTGAAATTATACAATTGAAAAGAGTTATGGGAAGGGGGAAGATAGAAGTGTAAACAGACATACGACATTTAATAATTTCGTAGCTTTACGCGAATTCTACACATTATAATAAAAATTCCTAAACGGATTTAGCATCTCAGTCCACAGTGTGGCACTCGCACAGACACGCCTCTAATACGCAAATATATCTTTATAAATTCAGTCGAATAAAGTCACCTTATGAACACACACTTGACTATCATACCTGCCGGCTATGACTGAAGGTGAGTGAGGTAAATTAAGAATGAAAATAGGGCATATTTTCGGTCTTGGCGTTCAGTAAACGAGACTAGCGGTATATAGGTAAAGTTTACAGAACAGTGGTGTAGAAACTTTCGCGGTCCAATAAGGTCTGCTATATTTTTGTTGAAAATTTATGCTCCATTTTAAGATTCCAGGAGTTTAAGTGGATGTAACCAAGTAAGGGGAACTCGGTTGTCCATTAAAGGAGAGGAAGAAGGAGGGCTGTTGCCTCCTTACTAATAATTATGCGGATCCGCATCCGCATAATAATTATGCCGATGTTAATGGGCGTCAACATTCGTAAAAAGGCCCTCTTATATTATATAAAAAACTTACCAGGTTTGAATCTTATAGCTTCATCGGATCCATTTTCAAAGAAAAATCGATCTCCTTTGCGTGTTCGATACAGCTGTTCCTCAATCAAACAGAGATATAGGGGGCCGATTAATGTTTCTGGGACATGCATCTCTAATGAACCTCCGACCGTCAGATCAATGTTCGTTACGTTTTTATACAAATTTTCTAATCTATCTATAACCTGAAAAAAACTTTATTTTTCTTCTACATTGAAAATATTGAGGTCATGACGAAAAAATAACAAACTTATTCTACTTGTAGTCTTATAAGCACAACAATAAATTTATTAATTAATGAACGAAACGCATGGAATACTTTTTAATTGCGTGATGTATAAAAGTTATCAGTAAACAACATAATTATTGAAGATTATTTTTTATGGCATATTGGGGATCAGAAGAGAAATCGGAGCCGCATATTTACGACTACCAACACCCATCAATATCCGAATTATGACTATGCTGATGCATTGCCCTCCATACCTCCTCCCCCACTCGGCCACCGGCTCGATTTCGCTGCCGTGCAGCATGGCACTGACTCTTACTAAAATAATTACGGCATAAATGCACACAAAACCAGCCTTATTACTTTACAGCAATCCTGACTTTATGTTTTTAATTATTATAGTAAGGTTAAACATGGCAAAATAATTTATTGTTTTCGAGTATTTCATCATCATTACTATCGCTCTTATCGTTCCACTCCTTGACATTGGCATCTCTCAATGAACGCCAAGCCAACCGACCTCCTGCTACTCGCATCAATCTCAGACCGGCTGCTGCACGGAGATCGTCTTCCCATCTGGTGGACAGTCGACCAACACTTCCTTTTCCTAAACGCGGCCTCCACAACAGAACCTTACTGGCCCATCTGCCATATGTTCTTTTTAGTGTGTGATCAGCCAATTGCCCCTCCAGCGAGCCTAATCGTCTCGTGATATCGGATACTTTAGTTCTCTGCCTTATGACTTCATTACGAATTCTGTCGGACAGAAAAACACCCAACATAGCGTGTTAAATAGCCCGTTGAGCTACCGTAAACTTGCGGACCAGTCCTAATTTAAGATGCCATGTTTCGGCCCTGTAGGTCATCATGGGGAGAACGCATTGTTTGAAGAATTTCGTCTTCAGGCTCTGCGGTATAGGCGAATGTGATGAAGCTTCCGGAATGCTGCCTAACCCAACTGTATCCTTCCATCGGCTTCCCTCTCGAAGTTACATCTACCTAATTGCAATAATTACCCGAGGTAGATGTATTCGCTTACGACTCTAAGAATAGCACCATCGACGTTGACCGAGGTGTTCATTGAACATGACCTGTGTCTTGTCCAAGTTCACCCTAAGGCCAATACGTCGGGAGGATTCATTTAGGCTGTGTAACAGTTCCTGCCATCTCGCCAAGGATTCAGCCAACATAACGATATTATCGGTGAAACGAAGATGTGAGGAGTACTCGCCGTTAATATTTATGCTATATTTTGCCCGGTTTAAAGTGTTAAAGACGTTCTCCAAAGCATTGGTAAAGAGTTTCGGGGAAATAAAATCCCCCTGTCGCACTCCTCGAAGTTATAAGATTGGCCTTGTTTGACATCCCGGAATCAGAACGGACATAAAAAACGTCTTCAGTACTTCGACGTACCGCCAATCGACCTGACATCGCTGCAATGCTTCCAGAACGGCCCAGCTTATGACAGAATCAAAAGTTTTCGCATAGTCCAAAGCAAGGCACAGCGGCTGATTGTGCTCAAATGTCTTTTGTACAACTTGCCTTATGGTGAAAATATGGTCCATGGTGCTAAACCCTCTGTGAAACCCAGCCAAAGTTCCAGTGGCTAGAATTCATCATGTAAATATGGCCAAGACGTGAAATTGGACTGCAATTTTGAAGAAGTGATTTATCACCCTTCTTAAAAAACAAAACAAACATCACTTTCAAGCCATGCCTAGAGAGGTATGCCCCGCTTATGGACAAAATTAAAATATATTTTTTAACTCTCTTAATACAGGTTCGCCTCCTGCTCTAAGAAGCTTGACTGTAATTCAGACCTTCCTCGGAGTTTTCCCCCTTTAAGCTACTAATCTACTAATCTCACTAAAGCTTACGTCCAGCAGAACGCCTGACAAATGTCGTATTAGGTTTGCACGGGGATCGTTGTTTAGGATAGCGTGCGACGTATACAACGTGCTATAGAAATCGATCTCAGATAAGATTCGAGCATTTAACCATCAATTTCACAACTTCCACAACCAAATCGTAGTATATATCCTATTGCTTTATCTTTAGTCATCAGATTACTTAGTTTCACTTTTTTTTTCAGAGGGACGCACTACTAAGTGTTGAAATACTTACATCGTAATACATAATTCCACGCAAATCGTTAAAAGTTTTGGGTACTGACAGGCCACAAGCAGCACGGGCAGACACATAGCTTCCAAGACCATGATCCCGTCCGCGTTGGATAGTAATGGCACGGAGATCAGAACCAAACACTTTATCACCCCTTTAATGAAAATAACATACATATATGTATCATATAAAATCGTAAGTTCACTTACCCATTCGCTCTTTCATCATGAAATCTCTATAACTACATACGCTCAGAGTCTCAAAATCATGAGGTATTTTTTGTATAACGTAGGTGTTCACCAAGACAGGATTTTGAAAAAATTATCCCCAAAGAATTTGTTACATTATAAAACAGGACTCCCAAATCTTTTTATAGTATATTGGGACAGACGAGCCATTGGAGCCTTTGAACGACTACCGACACCTATGAATCATCAGCATAATTGCCCTCCCTTTCACCGCACTAAACGAGACACCGTAGGTACCATTTTATGGCGGCATCAAATGAGCAAAAGATAACTCCCCGGTCGTGCCGGTCCAATTCCGTTGCGAAGAAGGATATAATGTCGTGAACCATGGATGTATAGGAGGAAGTTGTGCCACCTCCTCCCACATACTGCATGGCACTACTTCTTAGAAAAATCTTTCACCATGCCTGTAATTTAATTTAATTGAACATAATCTCGAAATATCTTCCGTAGTATTTCAACCTGTTAATTGAGACTATTATTCCCATCTTTATTTCTAAATCGAGTAAGTATAAGGTAAGAATAAACCAGAAAGGTGAAGTTACTGTACTTTACTCAAATTATGGTAGTAAAACAAAGTAAAATAGTGTATATAGTGACCCTTTGAAGCAAGACGGTAACATCGTCTTAGCAGAAACATATTGTTCCAACAGGACGGACTACTCGGATAACAACCCTTTTTCTTTAATAGCGTGATATTGAGATTGAGAGATATCTACCAGCCGCATTTTCGAAGAGCTGTGGTAAAAAAATAATTATGTTTTAAAAATAAAACTTGACTGACACATATTTTATACCGATAGGTCTATTTTTTTTTTCAATGATTGTATTATTTGTCGTAAAGTTAATGTGAACTTTTTGAATACATTGTATATTTCCCATGAAATTTTAATTTGTCCAGCCTCTGATAGTATATATGAAAATGACCTTCACCGGCCCTGGATGGGGTCCAGTGGTGTGTGGGAATCGCGGGACATGATAGTGTCGAATACCCACAAAAACCACCGCGAGTGCCATCAATGCCGCCCTTGGTGAGTTGCCCCGGAATAACAATCATCAGGGCACCTCGGCGGCTAGTCAGCCCCCTAAGGGACCAACTCCACCTCCACAGATGAGGTTACCCAGCACTACAGGACAACCCCACCGATTTTGGGACAGTGCAATGGGGTGAGTTTCCCATCCTCGCCCCTTGCCCCGTACGCAAAAGCACTACCCCCTGTTGCTCTTAGGTCCCCTCTTCTTATAAGAGGGGTACCGAGAGCGATTCCTCCTCCTGATCTCTAAGCACCCTTTTTTTATAAGAGGGTTGCAAAGATTACCCTCGGTTAAATTGGCTTCGCCTGAGTTCACCCTAGGCTACTAAGCCCCACCGCCAAGACAAGGCTTGAACCATGGTGGGGATATGAAAATAACCTAATATAATTAAACCAAAACAAAAAACTGTTTAAAATATAATTTAATATACTCAGTGACACTCATGTAGTTGAGCGCGCGAGAGACGGAAATGTCTAAAGCATTAAGCAGCAGCAACAGAGAAATCTAAATATGTGTGTGTGTTTCAAACACATTACCCTCCTTCTAAAGCAGTAGAGTAAAAAGCATTGCAAGATTTCCAGGAGCATGTCCTTATGGTACCCGCATTCAACTGATTTTATTATAATAATATGTTCAACGAGATGTAATGTCCCTAAGTGCGGTGTGTGTATCAAGCTAGGCTAGGTCAGGGTCAGTGCATGTACGATTCAGGTCATTACGATCTGCATGTGTTCTATAATTTCATGTTAAGAATGCTATATTCTACGATAAGTTGCATATGCATGCAAGAACAACACACGCATCCACTCGCTACGCTTTATGGCGCAGTGCTGGATTGATAAGGCGACAGGTGACACTCTCACGTAACATAACAGAGTATGTTCACCGAGCTCACAGCATCTTGTTACGTCATGTGTAAGTACCATTCCATTGAACAGGAATATCAACAGTGAGTAGGAATTAAATGCCTGAACAAACGTGAAAATAGTGAGTAGAAATTCCATACCTGAACAAACATGTCTACGATGAGTAGATATTCCATACCTGAATAAATATGACGTAATCGAGGAATCGAAATATCGGTCGCTGCCAGATGCTGCCTGGTTCGTCATACCCCTGATAAAATTGTCATCGTTGTCGTTTTGTTCAAGTATAAGCGGTCTGTTAAACCAATTACTCATTCGAATATATCCAGCGGGCACCCTGCTTTCATGTGCTAATCTGTAAAAATAAGAATATTCGAAATTACTGCTTGGAAATATTAATTGTTAAATTCTCGTCTCTGAATATCTCGTAGTGCCGATGTTACGACGTTGTATGTTTTTTTTTTTTGTATAACCTAAAAAGACAAATGGGCAACCAGAGCCATTTGGTTTATTTACATCCGCATGGTAAATGGTTATGCGTATGCATTGTTCTTGACGTACGACAATAGGTCAGTGACATGAAACGGTTAAGAAAAGTCATCCCCTTTAAGGCGGCATCATGTGAGCGCGAGGTACACCCCCGGCCGTACCGGTCCGATTCGGCTATATGACATTATCGTTACCTCCTGTCTAATAAGTTTTCATGTAATAAATAGTTACAGGTATTTATTTTTAAATAGGTAAATATATTTTGAACATATGAGGGAAAAGGATTGCAACGTATCTGTGAAACAATCATGTGAATGTCCACGGTCATCATGCCCCTAATGCTACAGAAAAAAAATAGAGATGGCCGCTGTAGCCGGAACTTGTCTAGGAAGATATTAAGTGTCTAGAGAGAAGTAATATTCTTTATGCCTTGAAGTACCTCTTAATGCAGTGATCAGTGGAGTTTGTCAGGTAACACAAACTACAAATAAAACAAAAATAAATTGAAACGTACTGTAAGTGTTCATAAATAAGCGTGTGGAAGTATCTGAAAGCGGCTGTGGCGTGTTCGTTTAATATTGTGGGATCCACGGTCTCACTGTAGTCGTTTATATACTCCTCTAAGTTGGTCTCATTACGTTCGTAGATCAATTCCTTATGGAGCATATTCTTTTTCCCTGAAATGTAAAATAATTCTTATATGGTAATTTTACCTTTAAATATGCATCTTTAAGCGGCATTATCTTGTGTTTAAGCGGTATTTTATTAGGTTTCATAGCAAATAAAAGCCAGTTATGAAGGTTTTGAGTGAGTCTACAATGACACTTTCTACAACATTACAATTTCCTAACACATAATACTGATATAAGAAAGATTAGAAGACGTACGGCGTTATATGTAATGCATCAAAGTATATTACAGATACTACAGTACTGTGATCCATAAATAAGACGTTTGACATTTATATTAAATATAACTTTATTTATGTCTGATATACTTTGATGCATTACCGATAACACCTTACGACTCTTAACTTTTCTAACCTCAGTGTTAGGTATTAAGAAAACGAAATATTGTAGAATCTTTTGGGCCAATTGAATTTGTGTGAAATAGTTAATTATATCATATAATACTAGCGATCTGCCACGGCTTCGCCAGGAATAAACACTAAAACCTTCCTCGGAAATCGCCCTATTCATGGGTGAAAATCGCAATAAATCCATTTTTAGAAAAGCGATCACATACAGACAGAGTTTGGGGACTTTGCTTGGTGTTTGTGTTCCTGTAGGTTCCGATACATGTAGGTAATTTACTCTCTAAGAATAAAAGACACGATGGGCGTCTGATATTTTAATACAGATTTCTCATGACCAAGTGTGCTGGGTGGCTGGAAGCTCCATCACGTTATGCTTTTTGCTATGCTCGTTTCATAAGAAGTTCATAAAAACCAAAATTATTGTTCAAAACACTGCTGAGGGCTTGCCCTTAGCCGTGTTTACATACTAGTATGTATAATATAAAGAAGAGCAGAGCACTCGCTCTGGTCTGGATGATTGAGGGCGTCGGTGATCACATACCATCGAGTGGTAATATAATAATGAAATGAAAATGCCATTGATTAATTCGGTACCTAAGTTTTTTTAACACTAATTATCCTGTTTTATGGTTTGAGTAACTATTATTTTCTCTGTTACTTAATCTCGATATCTACTTTTATTATACTACGACGTTGTCATGTCATAAAAAAATGTTGTCATGGTAACGTGTAATGTTATATGGCCGAACTGTCAAACCCACTAGATTTCACTGCAATATTGCAATTTTCATGATTTACGTACATTTAAACGTAGAACATACAGGTATCGAATCCAAAAATAAAATGATTATTTGAGAGGTTTAATTTCTATTTATTTAGAAGATAGAAGATAGGTATAGAGAGAAGACTCACCTAGTAAAAGTACAAAGTATTCATAGTAGTTTATGTTTTGCAGAACAGCTATAACAATACGCCGAACTTCCTGGAAAATCCTCTCGTCGTCCCAACTTGGGTTCTGTTCGGCTGTTTTGCTGGCTAGCATGTTGTGGTAACGAACGAACACCACTTGTAATAGCGTCAATTCAGTGTTTTGGTTGATCCTTACATCACCTGTAAGTTTTTTTTTTCGTAGTATATGTGGGACCACCATAGTCATAACATTGACACATGACTACCGATGTCCATAGACATCCGCATATTTGTTATGCAGACCTATCACCCTTCTTCCCTTCACTTTAATGGGCCACCGGAAAAGCACAAACCGAGCGAAACACGACAGCGTAGCTGCCACGACGCGGCGGCGTGTGAGCGTGTGGGGCCTCTGCGCTGCAACACGGCACAGCCTCTTACTAGTGTATCACGTTATATGAAGGATGTCCTCTCTCAGTTCTACGCACTCGGAAACGTACTCGTATTACTCAGTTCTACGCACTCGGAAACGTATGTCCCTCTCTTGCCGAAAGATGAGGGAGTGATAGTACCGTCCCGCTTGCACCCCAGCCCTCTCGTCCTTGTTCAGAACGCGGTCCGGAAAAGTTATTATTACGTGCCGTGTCCGGAACTCGGGCGAAGCCAAAGCGCTTTTTGTGTACATTGTGTATTAGTATAGTGTGCATCAAGAAAAATTTAAGCAAGACCTCAACATGTCCGAAGCCCCCGACCTTTTGTGAAGAAAGGTCCGGGGAGTAAACAGCGACTCCGACGGAGGACCGGCCCCGCTACAAGTAAGTCAAAGAAGACAGACCGCGTAATAGTTAGACGCCCACTTTTCCCCACGCCACAGGAAATGGAGGAATTCCATGAGGAATTGGAGAGGTTACGCACGCCAAAAGCGCGCGGCTTCCACTCCCGAAGATAGACCCGATATATTCGTGGCCTTCAAGCAATTTTCCCAGCACCTTCTCGTCGACGCCGCCATGCTCGTCCTCTGCTGCGACTGCTGTGCCGTCTACCGAACCGGAGGGTGCGTCCTCCACGACGTCGACGGATGTGATACACACGCAAACACGGTAAGCACTCTTCCCCCACAATACCAAATCAACCACCGTCATCACCACCCCCCAACCCCACAAACCCCCCGCGCAGAGCGAAGGATCACCCACCCATCGTCAAGCAGAACCTTTCAGACTGGCACCGACATTTCCAAGTACTAAAGTCCCAGCTGGGGCACGCGCCGAACGCTAGACCGTTCGGAAGGGGAATTAGGTTCCTCGCTCAGACGCAGGGAGTGTACAGGACGGTCAAGAAGCTGCTGACGGACCTTTCAAAGGTAGACGCGGCGGTGCAGTGCACTGTTACTCCCCGTCGGCGGACCTCCCCACCAAAGTGGGTATTAGAGGCCTGCCTGTGGGGACGAGCACGGACAGCATCGCCGCGGAGCTCACAGCCCTGGGCTTCCCTGTGCGCTTCGTGCGCCACATCCCGGCGAGGGGGGGCAGAGCAGGCTGTCTGTACCATGCCCAACTCGAGCGCATGGACGGCGGGGAGCTCCGACGCCTCTACAAGGCCAAGGAGCTGCTCTGCTTGCCGGGGGTAGTGGTGGAAGAGTAAAAGGGGCGCGAAGGGCCATCATAGTGCCATCGCTGCCAGCACTTCTGTCACTTCTCCACGAA
>JAFELO010000324.1:142297-153548 GCA_017140195.1 Eumaeus atala | reverse complement strand
CTCTTAGTTGTTAAGAGACTAGTGCCCCTTGACGAGTTTTACGTCAACCTGGGCTTGGATTGAGGGTGAGGGTATTCTTAGGCCACCCCCAAATAGCCAGTAGTAGTAGATAGTAATGTTGCAAAGGGGCAGAACATGCGAGCGGGAATAAAAAAGTGATGACTAAGCTGTGTGACTGTGAAGGAGCGACTGAGCAATATTTTATGAAAAATATATCAAAAAGTGTATCAAGATTCTTGGGAAGGTAGTTAAGCCTCTTAATAACACCTTATTCAACGTTCAAATAAGATCCTTCTAGCAAGACTTGGCGCTAGGTCATAAAACTCGGTCCACGCAGTCTTGGTTGGAAGCGAACAGACTTCATCAGAACGGAATACTGGCTCCCGCCTAGTCTCGATCTTAATCCGCTTAATTATGATTTAGGTCAGTCTTAAAGAGTACAGCTCGCTTTAAATGCCGTGATAATTTGGAGACCCTAAAACAATTCATATGATTGGCAGTGAAGAACTTCCCCATGGAAAGATTACGTGTTTCTATTGATAATTGACCTGAACGTTTATGGGACTATATGGCAGCCAATGGAGATTTCGAATAAGTTTCTACATTTTCAATTAACTGCTTTATATTTGTACAATTAAAACTATTTTTTTCTTTGTTAGGCAAGACTATAATATTAGTGAGGTACATAGTATATATTTCAAGTACTACTTTTTAGTATAGTTATACTTTTTAATATAGTAGTAGTATTACTTTTGTTTAAGTTCTCATTAAAAATGTTGTAAATACCTGCTAAACGTTTTCTTTGATTTAATAAACCAATTTAAGTATCGTATAAATGCAATAAATGCATTGGGCAGCATTCCGGAAGCTTCGCCACATTCTCACGTCGCCTATACCGCAGAGCTTGAAGATGAAAGTCTTGAACCCATGCGTTGTCCCCATGATGACCTTGGGGCCGAAATTGGCCTCTTAATTTAGGACTGGTAGGCAAGTTTGCGGTAGCACAACGGACTATCGCACATGCTATGTTGGGTGCTTCTCTGTCTGACAGAATTCATAAGGCAGAGAAATAAAGTATCCGATATCACGCGACGCATAGGCTCGCTGAAGTGGAAATGGGCTGGTAACACACACAGAAGAACAGATGGCAGATGGGCCAGTAAGTTTCCGGAGTGGAGGCCGCGTTTTGGGAGACGAAGTGTTGGTCGACCGTTCACCAGGTGGGAAGACGATCTCCGTGCAGTTACCGGTCCCGGATGGATGCGAGCAGCAGGAGATCGGTCGTCTTGGCGTTCATTGAGAGAGGCCAATGTACAGCAATGGACCGGTAAAGGCTGATGAGGATGAAAATGATGACAAATGCATTTATAGACTTGAACTAACACTGTAATTGGTTTTAATATAAATGTCTAAACTTTTTATTATTTAAGCTGATCTAGGAAAAATAAGCCCTTGATGGTCAGTTGATTCTCTATGTTTGTGATAGTAAAAATATTTTTTGTACAGATACTTGCCGAAGAAGTTTCCTAACTTTCAGTTATATACACATTTTATAAAGTCTTGTAGGTACTTTCGAGAGAGCCGGAAGGTCCTACATTGAGAATACTCAAAGATGTGCAAAGCGCTAGCGAAATTATTATTCTACCTGTAGTGTTAATGATTTAGTCAGAAAAACTTTAGGTTATTTTAAAATGGCTAGTATGAAACTCAAATAGTAATATGTATATATTATTTTTAATTGTATCTTAATTGTATTAATATTAATTTGTATACCTCAATCATGATATTACAGACACAAGCAAACTCTATTAAATTTGATGTATAAGTATTCGTCGGTTTTAAAATATTTTGCCTAAATAAATACTCAATCAATCTATCATAAATTTAATATAAGTAGCTTTTCGATATTTATAAAAAATAAAATAACTATAACATTTGTCATTTGTCAATTGTTATATTTATACTTATCTCACTAATATTAGCAGCATAAACTTGGAATGGGTGGATGTTTCTAACCCAATCACGCCAAAAAATAATTGACATTACTCAACACAATAGCATTAAAACAGGTAAGACATCAATGTTGAAATTGCTCGTTACATTTTTCAGGGGTTTCTCTGTGGTCCACCCAGACGAAGTCGCGAGGACACAGCTTGTATTATAAACGCTGAAGTGTGGATGGATTTATGTGTGGATGTTTGTTACTGTGTCACGCTAAAAATTCTCAATAGATCTAGGACGAGATTTGGCAATAATGTACACACATTGTTTATATCATGAGAGCTCCTGCACTCAACCATTTGGTTATGAAGACTACCACCAGGCTAGACTAATAGGAGCAGAGTACCAGAAAAAAACCGTTTGGCTAGTCTAGTTTAAAATATTCCTTCCAAAAATTTAGGAAATGTGAATATTTATGAGCCCTATCAATTATATGTTACATGCGTATATGTATTTATAAGTATACATATGTGTAGGTAAATGATTGAGTAAATACGCGAATGTGCAGGTAAATATATGTGTAGGTATTTTTTATTTTTAAGAGATGCATGCAACCAGGTGGATAGTGACTACCGCCGCCCATAGACTAAGCGTCAGACGCGTTGCCGGCCTTTAAGGAATGGGTATTCTCTTTTCCTGATGACCCGTAAGTCGTATAAAAAGCAAACGATACTTTCTATCGTACATATTGCTAATAATATGGGTACATGCCCTGGCAATAAGCTTTGCACATATTAGCATTCAACATTACATATTTGCATTATACGTCGAAGACACACGTGCCGAGAATGCTGCAATTGTTCGATCCATACTATCTCTCCGCTTATTGACAGTTGTAGTGTGGACCATATGACTGGAATACAGAGCCGCCAAATTCAATGTGAATTATAAAATTTTAATCAGAAACGGCATAACGTACAAATTTAATATGCTGATAATTAATAAATTGTTTTAAAAGAAACCTACTTGGCAAGATTTTTAATAGTTTTAAGTTAGTTCCACACTGGTTCCATACTAAGGGGGATACGGGGTACAAGCTTAACACCTTGTAGAAAACGTTCAATTAGCGCCTGCTCAAATTTCGTATGAAATCATTGCTTCTTTTTCGGCGATAATTATGTGTTAATGCGTGAAAAATCTTATCGCAATTTAAAATAATCACGCGAATGGAGGAGTTTGAAATTTAATACAGTTGAAGATTATATGGAGAAGATGTATAAAACGCTCATTAGATTTTGTTATATTGTCTATAATTTATCTTAATCTTGCTGTCGACAATTTCTGCAACTATTTACAAGGATTTACATGGATATTTTTTTCACACATTTGGTTACAATATCGAAGTTTTCATATATTATAAAAAATATATTTCAAGATTGTAACTGTTTATTATCTATACTAGGAAATGTGAAAAAAAAAACTGTTTTTGAAAAGGCGGCTTTTCAAAACTAATACGAATATAAGAATCAGATTCGCTACAGATTTTCGAACACCTCAAATGCTCTAACACCAAAGATACGTTAATCCTTAATACTCTCGGGGGTGTCAAAGTTCAGATCACAGACTGCGGCCCTCAAAAACTTTTTTCCCATCTCGGTCCTCCCCCCACCTCTGCATCAACGTCACATGCCCTAACTGGTGGACCCGAAGGATCTCGTCACATGTGATCTTATCGGAAACACAGGAGCAGCTCTCGGCAAGAACCTCCGCCATGAGTTCCCTCGGGGAGTCTCCGCCCAAAGCTGTAGCTGCAGCCCACAATATTGTACGGTACCCCCGAATCGACCTCACGACGCGACGACCCTCTGCGCAGGGCGCAAATGGGCCTTATTTCTCGTAGTGAGACGATCCGCCCAAACCGGAGCACCGTACGTCGCCATACTCCGATAGACACCGGAGTACAGCTGCCTGCAGGCGGCGCTGGGTCCTTCGAGGTTCGGGAGGAGCCTGCCCAGCGCACTCTCCCCTTTCGCGATCTCCTTCGGTCCTAACATAGCGAAGTGTGGGCCGAAGGTCCACCCTCCATCAAGGATGGACCACAGATATTTGAGGTGGGTTCTGAACTCCCCGGGCGAACCACACCCCTCTCCATGTACGATCCCGAACCCAAGCCCCTCCCCCTGTCCCGAAACCCATCCCCCTGATATGTCTACACCTTAGAAGGCACGTAGACACGAAAAACAACATATGAATAAAACAAAAATCCCCACACAAGGCCTGCACAGACATAAACAAACGAAGCCGAGAGGAGCGCCAAAACGAAATAAGGAAACACGTAAACGACACAAGATGTATCTTGATCTCCGTGACCCGACGTCGCACCAGAACAATTCTAACACTAGAAAATGCGCCTCGAAAAGACCTTTCGGTTGCCGCCACAAATTCCCAATACTCAGTATGTACATTGGTTAGAGACAGAGAGAATCAACAGGGACACCACCTCACAACGTGACCTAATAAACATTTTCTGATTGTTCTCGTATTAAGATATATATACCAGACGTTGGTTTGAAGCTTACCTACGCCCATGACACTTGCCACTCTTTACAGTTTTTGTAGAAATAAAGTGTGTAATTCTAATTTTCTTTTTTCAAAACTTTACTTTTTTTTTCAAAAGCCTTTAGGGTAAATCCTTATAACAATTGGGTGGTAGCTGTGGGATACCGATGGTTAAGGTATCCCTGGTACAATTAACATTCGAGTGTGTGACAAATTTGAAGTGTCAAAGTGCAAATTAATTTAAAACTCATACAATCGCCCCGTTCCGGCGTATCCTGTGACAGCTCTTGATGGTACCGAAAAGGTGACCGAGTATCACCGCAGCGCTGCGTAATAACTTGTGTTCCCTTCCATGTTTTCGTGTTCCTGTAAATGTTCCAGCCAAAATCCTTAATTTAGTGTAAATGAAAAGAAACCATAAATACAATCAGTCTCTGTCAGTGCTCCCAACATTTTTCAAATCTATATATTATAATCCGCACTTCAGCGGGCGTCCATTTTACCAATTCTTCAAGCTAATGTTTTCAAAATGTCCAAAGATTCCTAAATTAAACAAGAAACGTCCGGCACATTATTTAAATTCATTAAACTATTTGACGGTACAAGGGAGAGATTAAATTCTTTTCTCACTAATTGCAACAACGCAATTGAATGAGCCTCAGTTAACTAAATATCAATACTACTCAAGTATAATAGTCAATTATGAGGCAAAGCTCTATATGTCTTCTATCTATAAAAGAGCTAGAATCCTGGGAACAATTAAATACATTTTTGATCACACAATTCGGAGAACGTACGTACTTTACTCACTTATTGCCTGACCTACATGAATCCAGACAGTCCAATGAACCAATTATTCAATTTATTTTACGTATAGAAACTCACCATTCGAGTCTTTTTAGCTAATAAAAAGAAGACAAAGTTAGTGAACCATACAGCCGCTATGGAAGATTTAGCCCTAAGTACCTTTTTTATTGGTCTTAAAACAAAAATCTCAAATATCGTCTGCGGGAGTGACCCCTTTAACTCAAATGGACCAATCAACTTAGCAGTTTCGAAGAGTAAAATCCAAAATATACTTAACATAAGCAACAACACACCACGAATGAATTATTGATTTGAATCTCCTAATTCAAATAGTAATTTTAAACCACCATCGCCATTGTCACCAAATCGACAAAATGATTAATATTTATTCCATTTTACTGATATTGTAAGACGCCACGGCCAAAATAAATGCGACATCGTAATACATTATAAAAAGATTAATTACATTATTATTGGTAAAACTTATCCTATCCCTAACATAGCCAAAATTTTAGACCAGCTAGGCAGTTTCAAATATTTTTCAAATGTTGACCGGGTATATATATCCCGGTTTCACTAAATGAAAATAGTGCCCCAGGACGCCAGGAAGACCTCGTTTAATGTTTTTCATGGTCATTGTCTCACGATTATGCCCTTCGGCCAAAGAATGTCCCGTTAACTTAAAAGCAATTGATGAATAACGTACTCACTGGCCTTCAAAAGAGTGCTGTTACGTATATTTAGATGATTCTCACGTACAAAATTTAGATACAGTATTTCGAAAGTTTCGCACTTTCAGTCTTAAATTACAACCAGATAAGTGCAAATTTCTAATAAAAAAATTTGTTACTTGGGGCATAAGATTACCGAAAGAGTTCTAAAACCAGATAAAATCAACGCAATGCAAGCATCTCTAATCCCCAAATGTTGCAAAAATATCAAATCATTTCTTGAGCTTATGTCCTACTATCTACGCTTCATTCCTGAATTTTCGAAGTTTTCTAAGACTCTTCACTTTTGAAAAAGTATGTGCCTGTTTTAAATGCATTAATATATAGTTCTCTGTGACCACATGCTTTGGCGTGACCATAAGTAAATCGCAAGAGAGATGCTCAAAGTCACTGGTGTCAACCTAAGGACTGGTTGCTATTCTCACGGCCAACTCTATGTGGCATCAGGTCTATTTATGTTGGCAGCCGAAGGAACGACCTCCAACATAGTCTATAAATAGATTGTCGAATGTCGTTTTGTTCAAAATTAAAGAAGGACGCGGATGAATTCTCGGCCACCTGCTAGTATAACAATAATATGCAGTCGCTTGTTTATTGAAGATACCTTTGTCTAATACTAAAATGTTTTTTTTTTTGTTTCCTTCCTTTCTGTAATGGTCCTTTCCTTTAGTGTTTGCGTAAAGTTCCTTTTTTTCTGATAGGAATTTCTACCCTAGTGGTAAGACCGCCCTTGTCTGCACTAGAGCTATTAAGTTCCATATGTAAATAATTATTTTGTAAATACTTATGTGTGCACAACAGATATATTTTCTTGCTTTCTAAAATGTAAGGTAAAGCCAATGAACATCAGCATTATTATGCCGATACGTTGTTCTCCTCTTCACCTCCCCCCCAAAGGGCCACCGGCTACTCACAAACCTCACGAAAGGCGACGCCGTAGGTGTCACTTTACGGTGGTATCAAGTGAACGAGAGGTACCTCTCCAGTCGTGCCGGCCTTATTCCGTTGCATAGGAGGATGTAGTGTCATGCACCATGCATGGCACTACCTCCTCCTGGTTTCCAATGTACATCTTGTCATGATTGCTAATTGATTGCTAAATAATATGCATGTGGTCTGATACATGATAAAATTTTTTTGAGGTTAATTAATATATTAAGCTAAGTATTAACGTATGACGGACAAAGTGTAATATTTGCTGATAAAAGACAGAACCATTAAAATTTGTATGTCAACGCAATAAAAACATACTGTCTTTTTTGTTATTATTACAACAGAAGCATAAAACTATTTTTGCCAAATATTTTTAATATTTTGGAATTATGTGTTAGGCATTTATATCTACGTGGTTAAAAGCAGCTAACCTTGTCCTGGCTCCTGCACTCACCTTTCTTTACTGTCTCCTTCTTTGATAGGGAGGGAAATCGTAATCACTCCATTTTTTCCTCTTATTGAGTTCCCGCTGTCGTCCATTGGAGGTAAGTCATTATAACAGCCACGTGGATGGGCAATCGCAGATTAGTTTTGAAACGGCGCCGCTGCCGCCTGTGGATTTTGGATTTTCTGTCCGGGATGGATGCGAGTAGCTGGAGGTCAGTCGTCTTGCCGTTCGTTGAAAGAGGCCTATATCCAGCCGTGGACCGATAAGAGCTGATAATGATGATAATGATTGAGTTCCTTGCGTGTTGCAGATTTACCTTTTCTTTCTGACTTCTTATGACGATTTTATTAAAGGCTCATAAATGGTGGCCAATGTCGATCTTAAAGAATATTATTAGTAGGGCAAGGAACGAGTGGCTTCGAGTATTAAATACTAATTGATTCATGCGATTACTACCTGGACAACCTGGCAAAGGTTATACATGTAACTCCCCGGTCGTGGTGGCCCAATTCGACTGCAATGAAATATACGCTCTTATCCTATCATAAGAGCTTATCTCTTATGCTATAATAACGGCTATGCATTAAGCTGTCATTGATCTATGCTGCAAATTAAACACATCAAAATATAAGTACCAATCTGTCTGGTTAACATACTAATTTAGAGTCGCACAATAGATTCCAAATAGTGTTGCTAAAACCTACATTATTTTACTGATAAAATTTATATTTCGTATGACAAAACATATTGTTCAATTTATATGTAAATACTTTAGAAGAGTAGTAGAGTAGTTTTCCTTTAAATTAACATATCATTTAGGTTATCACGACGCTCTCTAGGTTTTTTATGTTAATGCACTTCTACATATTATATTGTAGTTTGATTTTTTTATGATTATCATATTTTGACTTACTAATATTATAAGAAATACAAAAGTCTGGATGGTTAGATTTGTTAATTAATCACTTTAGAACTGAAGGATATTGATGAATATTATTATTATATATATAATATTGTACCAGAATAACACATAATATATATATATATATATATATATATATATATATATGACAAGTGAGTTTTTTGATTGCTCATGATTTTGTCCGCGGGTGAAACCGTGGGTATCGCCTAGTAATCTAGCTATACGTGTAATGAAAATAATGAAACAGCTGAAAAAGCGTGAATATACATTAAATATACAAATCAAATAATAATAATACGGCGATAAGGAAACACTAGTAAAAAAATTTTGAAGAAGAAAAAAATCTCTATTTGGACACGCCAATATTAGGAACTATAGGCGGATTTGAATGTGTAAACTTCGTAGAGTTGTCTCAAAATTCAAATACTTTTTTATTTCAGGAGAGAATCACATGCTTGAATACAAACTAATGTACAAATATGGCTCAAAGGAGTATGTTAACGACTACGATAACACCGTGCCGATGCCGCTGCCATAAACGAGCACGCCACTGCCGCTTACAGATACTTCCATTCTCTTATTTATGGAATTTTAGAGTATGTTTTGATTGTATATACTAAAACTCATACCTTAGTTATCTTTCACATATACCCAAACACTTTAACGCGCCTACATAAACTATAACTATACCCTCGCATTATGTTATTGGAATGCAATTTTTAAAAGCATTATTGAAACAGCGTAAGTACTAGGCTTATGGCGTTAAGCAAGCCTTGCTTAACCTATTATGAGATTAAGCCCCAAAGTAGTATGTCTGTATGTAATCGATTTTCTCAATAAGTATTGAATGGAGTTCCATACGGTTTACAATAATGAATAGAGCGATTCCCGGTGAAGGTTCAGATGTATAAATATGTTAAGTTATTGTGGGGTTGGGGGGTGGTGATGATGATGGTTATTGATTTGTTATTATGAGGGAAAGAGTGCTTACCGTGCCTGCGCGTGCGCTGGTACCCGGCGCGGTTGTGCGTTTCGGGCTCTCCAGTGCCGCCACGAAACTTAGGTAACGTGTCACATCCGTAGACGTCGTAGAGGATGCTCCTTCCGGTTCCCTATCTGGCGACTCGGCAGCCGCAGCAGAGGTCCGGCCCGGCGGCGTCGTCGTGCTGGTGCTTTGTGCGGACAGTGTTGTTTGCTGCGGCGGAGACGGTGATGGCGACGGCGATGAGCTGGCCAAGGCCACCAATTTATCGGGCCTCTCTTCAGGAGAGGCCGTCGCGCGCTTTTGGGGGCGTAACCTCTCCAACTCCTCCTGGAATTCCTCCATGTCTTGTGGCG
Source organism: Eumaeus atala (assembly GCA_017140195.1). Classification (NCBI taxonomy): domain Eukaryota; kingdom Metazoa; phylum Arthropoda; class Insecta; order Lepidoptera; family Lycaenidae; genus Eumaeus; species Eumaeus atala. The sequence goes on along the minus strand of JAFELO010000324.1, from coordinate 143,869 downwards.
TGGGGAAAAGTGGGCGTCTCACTATAATGCGGTCTGTTTTCCTTGACTCACTTGTCATAGTAGAGGGTATGGTTCTCCGTCGGATTCGCTGTCCATCGGGGAGTACGTCGCGCGGTGCGTCGTCGGTTCTGTTGCGGTCTGGCGATTTTTCGTGCGCACTCAATAGACTACCATACACATATGTACACAAAAAGCGAATTGGGCTTCGCCCGTGTTCCGAACACGGCACGGAATAACAACTATTCCAGACCGCGTTCTGAACGAGGACAAGGGGGCTGGGGCGCAAACGGGACGGCATTATCACTCCCTCACCTTTCGGCAAGAGAGAGACAGCAGTTTCTGAGTGCGTGAGAAGTGTCCCCGTCTTTGCCTTTTCCGTATTCTCCTACAGGAGGGCAGTCCGGCACGGCTATAGAGAAGTCCACAACTGACAGATTATAATTAATTCATCATTGTACAGTCAATATCTGTATAATGGTGGATAGATAATAAATATTCTGTCTAACCAAGAAAATAAACACATAGTAAATCAGTTATATTTTTATTTTTCTACATAACCACTATGTAGTTTGATGCAATTTTGCCACCTCCTATTTAAAGCATTTAGACCGTTAAAGAAAAATGATTCTTCCTTAGGGTTAAAATAGGCGTCTATTGCAGTTTCGACCTCATCGATTGTTGAAAATCTTCGAACTCCCAAGTGCTTTTTTAGATAATGGGAAAGTCTGACGGAGTCAGATCAGGCGAAGAATGCGGATGAGGTAATAGTTCAAAGCCACAATTGTGGATTTCAGCCATTGATTGCACAGGCGTAAGAACACGGGCGTTATCTTGATGAAACAGGAATTTACTTCTGGACATTCCTGTTCGCTTTTCTTATATTTCCTCTCATAAACGACGTAGTAAGACACTGAAGTAATCAGAGTTTATAGTCTGACCCCTTTCAAGATAATCAATCATAATCACATCCTTCGTGTCCCGGAATACTTAAACCATTACCTTCTTTGCCGACAAAATTGTCTTAGCACTTTTAGGGGGTAGTGAACCTGGTCTTCTCAACTGATTGTTATTTTGTTGCCGGCGTACATTACCTCTTATTATAATTTCAATGTTCCGTTAGTCTACTGGTTAATGCCTAAATGATTATTATATTAGGTTATAAAGCCATTGCAAAAATTATATGAAAAGGTAACGGACATCGAACTGACGGTGGGATGTATGTTAGAAGAGCATGTGCCTGATACATTAGTCGGTCCTGTCATACTCTGTCTGATGAAGGAACAACTACACCGTACACGCAAAGGGGATCGATTTTTCTTCGAGAATGGCTCTGACGAAAATATTAGATTCGAACCTGGTAAGCTGATGAATGATTATATTACTTTATAAGGATTAAATCAAGTTTTATATTAGTAATTTAGTTTTATATTAAAACGATAATCACTCTTAATTAAAAACTCTCTGGATAAACCCAACATTTTATCGAGTTAGGTTAGTTTAGTAGTTTCGATTCTATCTTAACACATCGAGCAGTTATCTTTTCATCTTTATTTATTTAACAATCCTCTTTGC
>JAFELO010000324.1:123465-141912 GCA_017140195.1 Eumaeus atala | reverse complement strand
CGCTTCAACAAAAATAAATGCGGCAATAGTATTATCAAAATTAGCTCTTAGCTATCAATATTTATGAGATACAGCCTGGTAACTGACGGACAGACGGACAACGGAGTATTAGTAATAGCGTTCCATTATTAACCCTGTGGTTACGGAACCTTAAAACATACTAAACCAATATATTTGTTTAAACTAAGCTTCGTTAGGCATACTTTTTTTAGATGCTTTTGCTAAGATAGCGATCTAGGTTTCGTCTACGTAGCGTTCACCATTTCTTTCTCTTTTTGGCAAGGCTCTTTAATTCTCTGCAAGGCATGCGATTTACATTCTCCTTTATTTAATCCACACGGTTTACTTCTTCTGCATATTTTGATCCTTCGTAAAATATTCCTATGGTGGTTTATACTTCAATTTCCTCTAGTTTTAACGAAGGTGAGCTCACTGTAACTTTGGGTCAGTAGATTGGCCTGCAAAAAAGCAGCAAGTATTTTTACAGGCGTCAGCACTCATTCAGCAATGGAACAACCTAAGTATACAATTTATAATTTAAGTAATAGTTACTTTATAATATATTTTTTTTTAATAAATAATAATAAAGTATTTTGTGTATACATTTATTGAGCAGTTCAAGAAATTAAGTGCACTATGATGTGCAAGATTAGTGCAGTAAGACTGTTTTGATGAATGAATGGTGAAACGTTCATGCTGATGATGGAGCTATCAGAAATTCATTGATAATGATGACCTTGCGTAAGCGATGACTAAATCGCCAATGAATTTAGATTATTTACTAAAATGATGAGATTACAATTTATAAAATGGCAAGATCGACAAATATTTTGGGTAGTAAGTGCAAGCTGTCTTTGATTCATGGCATCAATACGTCGTGCCCTGCGCGTACGTCTGTGCCCTACAATCCCCACCACGTTGGCGGAGCTTGCGTGCCCTTAAAGAAAGGATGACGTTAAAGTGTATGATCACCCATATAGGGATTGACAATTGGCTGTGGTATATGTTAGTGACATAAGTGCAAACACAGGACTTATCGCATTATTTAATTTCAGACCAATTAGAATCGATTCGCAACGTTAAGATAGCTCATCTTCTTTGTGTCTCCGGCGACGTTAAATTAATACAAAAGAATGCATTTGAACAAATTAGTACCTTATACTAATTTGTCATACGATATTTTGTTTTTATTGCTTATTGCACGTTATGATTTCAAAGTATTGGTTAAGTTAGGTTAGGATTTTAAAATCTTCATTTACCATACGTTTTTTTTTTTTTTTAATTATGTTTGTGTATTCTGTCCTGTTAAAATACAGGATCGTCATCCTTCACACCTTTACTTGTAACTCGATGTGCAGGTCAACGATACTTCTTATTGTCTCCAGCAATCCCCTCGTTTCGTGCGATGTTATCTCTAAAGTTAATTTAACTTTACGGAAAGATGAAAAATGCTCATGATAGTAATGACCATCAAAGCTTTCAAGTTTTGTCACTTTTTAAACTACCTGGCGAAGCTAAGAAAATAAAAACATTATTTTAATAACGCTATTGGCTAAATTAAATGTAATAAATTATTATCTGTTTAAACAGCCAAGGTTGATTCAATTTAAAAAATACATGAGTATTATTACTCAATAATACATTTTTATTCGCAGACTAAATTAAATGCATTTTATGTTAAATTCTTTAATTCAGTAAATTATAGAAAATGAATCAGATGTAAGACATGTTTATTTATCTATATATCTATACTTAGTATGAAACAAAATACGAATATATTCGATCTATTTCGACAATTGAATCATTATTCGGGCGTAGCTGTGGCGGATCACTAGTCACATGTGCACACACACACACACACAGTGGCATCGCTAGTTTTAATATTACCTACCTCTAACAAAAAATGTGTTGTCTGTGGAAATATAATTATATCAAAGTAGCAATCCGCCCGGCTTCTCCCGTTAGTAAATTATACAATAAAACCTTCTTCAGGAATCGCTATATCCATGGCTGAAAACCGCATGAATTTGTGTATTAAACTAAGGTTTGATTGATTTGAAATTGTTATAAGTTATCTTAGATAATTAATTAGATGCAATGTTAAATTAAAAAGATCGATTAGTTAAGGATAATATAGTTAATTATCAAGCGTAAATTCCACATTCAATCTGCTCTTCAATGAACAATAATTACAACATAATTATTGTAAAACTGATGTTATAAAGGAACACCTTTAATTAGTAGTAACCAACAGGTTATTGTAGTGGCCAAGTAATTACCACTGTATTGTACTGACGAACTGTTACTGTTAGCGTCGCCCACAAATAATAGGTCCTATAAATAAGGAAAAAAAGTATTTGATACAATTTTTTTTTGTGACTACCGGAGTTTATTATGCAGTTTAATCTTTGTAAAGTTTACGGTTAAAACTCGTGGTGATGTTTAGTAAAAATTTTTTTTGGTGTTGGTGGGATGGTGTATTTCTATTCTCTTTCCTTATTTACTATGAGATATGAGACAAACTTGTTGGTTGCTAGTGATGACTGCCGTCCGTAGACACCCTCAACATTACGGGGCATGCACATGGTGATAATATACACAGAGAATGGATGCCACAGGCATCACAGACGACTGGTCGTTTTGGTGTATAGAGAAGGAAGAACGGAAAGCAGTACAAATTCGTTGTGTATGCGCATCGCATGCGCAATGCGCAGACAGAAATGAACAAACAGAAACAAAGACTACTATATCTTCTGTCTCTTTCGACACAGGCTGTCGCGTTTTATGTTGTCTTTTTTTTTTCAGAGGGACCTATTACTGATGGCGGAGCTGTTGCCCTCGCCCCTACAGTTCGTCGGGTCTACGGAAGACTTTTTGTCTTCAGGTTTTAGGTAGACGAAAGGGGGACAGACCCCCCTCTTTTCCCGCAGATGGGAAGAAGCATACCGGAATTTTTGTGGGCATTACCCTATCGTGATTTAGTTTTGGGACCAAAAAGGGGGAAACGGTCCCCCTCCCCACGCTAGTGGGACGGCGCGCGCACGGTGCCGTTTAATTTTACGGGACGTGTATAAGGAGAGTTGAGCTCGTCTTTCGGTTTGGCTTGTTAGAGGAGGCCGGCCTCCTCCCCCACCCACCGACGGATGGGGTTGATTTGCGCTTCAAATCGGCTAGAAGCCGTGATCATATTTTGTTTTTATTATTAGAGCTCTCTAAATCTCACGTCTCACGGATTCGAACCCGGGCTCGTTTCCGTAAGCGGTGTGTGAGTTTGTCATTCTGTCAGTCATATGTCTTATAGCTGTGTAACTATATGTAAGGTTCAACGCTCGACCGGTACGAGCGGTATATGTTCTAGCAGGAGGGGAATGCATTTATGCACTGTCCAACTGACCCAAGGGGGCCTGAAGAGTTTGTCGGGTCAGGTCGTGTAGCTATAACTACTACCTACTACCGACTAAAACCTGCTATCCGTGGGTTTGCCCTAGTGGCATTTTACTGCGGGTGCGTGTGTGGGTGTGTTTTTGCTTGTGTGCAAGGGTGGACTTAGCAACTGCTACGGCTATCGCGTCGTCGGCGTCGTGCAATACGTGCTTCGGCCGACGATATCGGGAGTCGGTTATTAGTGTCGGATCGTACACCGACGTCTTTCTTATAAGACTGTTCGGGTGATTCAGGGCCCTATCGAAGAACTTTTGAGAGAGTTCTTTGAAGTGGCCCTTAATCGAGGTCAATTTAAAGTCACAATGTAGATCGATATTGCGTACGTACCGGGGGCAACCAGTAACCGTACGCAGGAACCTGTTTTGCAGTTTCTGCAACCGATGTATCTGCTGAGGAGATATGTGCGCGAATGCGGCACTGCAGTATGCCAAAATCTGTCGAATGTTTATGCTGTCTTCCCTCCATTATCTATTTACATTATGTCTAAGGCCATGCACGCACGTCCTGGACGCGTCGACGACTGATGAAAAGTTAACAATACAGATATACACTGCAAATGTGCGGGGATGTAGGTACCGGGGAAGGAAGGCTGTAACGTAATCAGATTGATTACTATCAGGTGGTGTCAAAAGTCTTCCGAACATACCTGTTTGAACGATGACGATAAATAAAGAAGGAAGCGAGACAATTATGTAATAGTGATCCTGGGTTCGAGTCCCGGGTTGGACTAAACAAGTTTTTGAATTTCTAATAACAGTCCGGAGTTTGCAAGTAAGTGGTGCCATTTATTGTGCCATATTACACGCTCCTACCTCGGAGAACACGTTAAGGTCCTGCGCCTGACTTCTCTCCGGTCGTGTCGAATTGCCGATCTATCGGAATAGGATAAGGAAGGAATAGAAAGTGGCAACATTATTAGTGATCCCGATTGTGGTTTATTATACTCGGTTCTCTCTGCAATATGTGTTGTTATTGTTTCCCAAAGATTGACTATTATAATAGCCATCACCAAAATAAGTAATTCCCTCATTCTCCCTTATTTGTATTAAAAGAGAATGAGGGAATAGCGAGTGCACTTATATGTACACACATAATTTTAAGTAGTATCATGTTCTGCGCAGTCAGTCTCTATAGAGAATTCGGCCAGGGTGGTGGGTGGGTTATTTTATTTATAATTCGCAACATACTTCTACAGACAAACAAACAAATGGCGTTTTTGGTAATGGTACCAAAATATACATGGTATATTAGTTACGTGTAGCATGGCTTAACTGAAGCAAATAATTAATTGATAAAGGTTTAATTGGTTTGATAAAGTAAATTTATCTCTTTCAATATAAATGACATCATTCGTTACACATAATTATTTTGGTTTCTTATCCAGTTACTTTTATACCCGACTGCGTCAAATAAAGAGTATGTTTTACGAGCTTATGTATGTATTATGACTTCTAGTTTCCCCGCTGCAACCAGAGCAATTTTATGAATTTTAACGCATTGAGTTGTTGTTAGGGTTATCTTAGGAACGCATGTGATTAGAAGCAGATATGCTGAGTACATACATAAAAGTATATTTTAAGCAGTCGAGTTTTAGTTCTTTTTACAATTTATGCTTGGTGTAAAATTGTGATGGGTAATTCATACACTTGTAATAAATGAATGGTTATATTAATTGAATGTCAAAAAGTCGGGTAATCTTATTTACCTCTCAAATAGGGCACCAGTTTCGACAAAATCCTCTCTAACCAATGATTTATAAAAATGCTAATATATACAGTGAGCGTACCAAAAGCGTCTAAATAAAAGATGTGCAAATGTCAAATTATGCACTTTGTAATAACAACTTGAACACATGCGCGTGAAATATACACGTTGAGCTGACTTTGAACCTATTTAATAAAGACTAATGTTCTTATTCGCAAATGTTAGGATTTTTTTAAATTTCTTCAGCCCTTTAATCAGGGAATAGTCCGCCTAGACACGACGTCGTGGGGACTGTTAAAAGGCAGCTGGATGGTCCCCATCGAGAAGACTGACCTTTACATCGAGGCCTGTCTGTCTGTCTTTTGGCCTGTCGCTTGAGCGATCCTGTCCGTAAATCCAGGACCTTCCAATGATAGTGGCTGAAAGCACTCGCCCCGTCAGAAGGGTTTTAGTCAATATTACATACCCGAATGCGTAGTAGGACATACGTCCAAGTCACCCGAGCTCCTAGATATCATCTGAAATGGATTCTCCCCCGTCAACAAAGAAAAGGAACATTTACATGAAAGTGTATGTTATGGAGACTACCATGGAACTAACACACATTTCACACTTTTTTATAAATGTTGGCTCATGTAGTTGACAAGGGTAAAATAATTACTGTAAATAGTTGAGATTTCCCTCGATTTACGTGTGAAACCTTTTTTTTTTTTTTGACGTAGGGAAACACATTTACGCGCCTTCACCGGCCCTGAGTGGGGTCTAGTGGTGTGTGGGACTCGCGGCACATGAAAGTGCCGAGTACACACAAAAACCACCGCAAGTGCCATCAGTGCCGCCCTTGGTGAGGTGCCCCAGAACAACAATCATCAGGGCACCTCGATGGCTTGTCAGCTCCCTAAGGGACTACACCTCCACAGATGAGGTTGCACAGCGCTGCAGGACAGCCCCACCGACTTTGAGTCCGTGCAATGGGGTGAGGTTCCCATCCTCGATCCTTGCCCTGTGCGCGATGGCGCTACCTCCTGTTGCTCTTAGGTCCCCTCTTTTTATAAGAGGGGTACCGAGAACGATTCCTCCTCCTGATCTTGAAGCCCCCTCTTCTTTTAAGAGGGGTGTAAAGATCCCCCTCGGTTCAATTGGCTTCGCCTAGGTTCACTCCAGGCTACTAAGCCCCACCGCCACGACAAGACTTGAACTATGGTGGGGACGTGTGAAACCTTAACATGCCGAGCGTAATGCTAAATGCGGTTACGCCGCTTGGTTCTCTTGCGTCATCTTCTCTCCAGTATCTCAAGTGTGAGTTTCATATGTCGATTACGGTATTTTTTTAGTGTAGGTTACATGTACCGTAACGTTTGAGTTAGTAGTAATAAGTGCCATATGTGCGAGTGTCAGTAGCTATTTTATAGTTAACTAATGAACTATACGCTAACGCAGTAGTATAGTTACTCACTTGAAACTTGGGTAGTGAATATACAGTGAGACGCATTATTATGATTCCTTGAAAAATTATGGTGGAAACTCAGGCCCAAGACATATGTAAACATCAGCGCAAACAACGGGTGATAATTCGAGAGTCTTTTAAACCACTAAATGCAAAACCCATTTTATCTAAAGTGAAAATTAATTTAGAATTAGGTATCACCTGGGCCAGGACCCTGTATAAAGCAAGTTTGTTCACATAAACAAACATTTATACCCTTTACTTGCTGTTCCATAAAGTTCGCCAATATTTCAAATTGTATGTTACTCGTTTCCATTGTTTTTAAGCATGTACCCAAGTTTAAGCGATACCTAAATTTAGAACGCGAAAATAATTCGACGGCCAATGATAGTATAATTAACATCAAAGCCAAAACGTATCTAGTAACACGACGCTGTCTTTACATCTCCTTCGGTCTATATGCTCAAAGCGAAACAGCGATAACGTATTCGTAATAAGCTCAATGCGCTGAAACAAAATAAACTGTAGTCCCTCTGTAAAACCTATGAACAATAACGTTTTAAAAATAGTTGGGCTTACATAACTAGCTGCTGCCATTCATAAACGGGAGATGGGATCATTTTGTCAGCAAGCAATCGCCGTCACATGGGGCCAACTGGCCTCTTGCAAAGGCTATGAAGACCAAACCGTTCGATTAAATGCCACAACTTAACTTCAAAAATTGTTTACCTGCACTTAATGATGACAAAAAAGCGGAATGCTTGGCAGACACACTAGAGGGTCAATAATATAACCAACCTAATACCATCTCCACAGACTATTCCAATGATGATGAGATCACGCGTCTGACGGACACAGAAGAAGTAAAGAATCTAATAACAACCTTCACTCAAAGAGAGGCCACTTGTAGGTATCATATGCTCGTTAGGTATTTTCACCTATAAAGAGATAATTTTCGTAAGCTTGGAAACCGAGATACGAGAGAAAAACCTATTCACACACGAGCAGTTTGCTTTTCGCGACAGTGACAGTTGCCAGTGATTCACGGGGCTCGTGGGCTGTATTTATTGATTTAGCATAGGTGTTTGACAAGATTGGTAGTAAGGCCACATCTTCAAGCTATGGAACCTACCTACCCTGTCCTCTCCCGGTCCCCTCAGAACAGCTCTTCCTCAAGGATTGGTTCGTCCTCCTACCCTCTTTAACTTATACACTAGCGACATACCAAGACACCCCTGCGTTCAGCTGGTTCGCGGATGAAACCGCACAGTACAACAGGATCGTTCCCAGCAAGGGAGCCAAACTAATTCATAATGCCGTCACCTAACTCGGTGAATGGTTCTTAAAATGGAGAATACAGGTAGACGTGGAAAATAGAAAACGCACATAAGCCTCTTCTCCCAAAAGTACTCCTCGCATAGAGGAGAAAATATGCCTCCCATACTGCTCTTAAGTAACGAGATACCTAGAGGTCTTTTTCTCATCATTAGCTCCTATATTTAAATCATATTTACATTTAAAACGTTCTAAGCTATTAATACATAGATGTTTAACTACTGGGCAACGGTAGAACTTCACAAAAAGGCAAATGTTATATGAAATGTATGCTGAAAGAAAATATAATACATGTGAAAAATTCAGAGAATATGTCAAAGAGTTTTTCAAAAAGTTTAAAAGAAATATTATCAGAATAACTTGGAAAACTACAAAAGAGGAAATAGGAACACTCAAACAACAGAACAAAGATCCTAAATTAAAGATAGGAGATAAAACAATAACATCCGATTTTTTCACTGACATTCCTACTTTCACTACAAAATGTTTGAAGTTCTCAAATGCCGCCTCAACTTCTTTAGCGCAATATAATTAATGTATATGAAATTATGTAAACCATTAAATCTATTAATTAAAAAACAAAAAACCCATGGGGCATTTGTTTTATTTCGTTGCTAAATCATTAATTAACTCAACGGCAACAGATTTAGTATTGATATTTAGTAATTGTATAGATAGTGGTGTGTTTCCTGAACTAATGAATTAGAGCAAAATAATTCCATTATTCAAATCAGGTAACACTTTGGATCCCGCAAACTTTAAAATGATTTGTATTTTACCTTCTTTTAGCGAAATATCTGAAAAACAAATTTTATACCGACTAATGGATCATTTTTACAGCAATAAATTTTACATAATAAACGGTTTGGATTCTAACACGCGGTCGTTCTACAACTGATGCGGTCGTAGAACTAATACGAAATATTTTAGTGGTAGTAGAGTCACGCGATGTCCAAGGCGTTTTCTGTGTGCAGCATAAAACATTGATTGGGATGCTACTTTACAACGGAATTAAAGGTATTGAACTTGATTTAATTAATTCATATGCAACTGGTAGAATTCGGAGGGTAGATGTGAATGAGAAACGATATCCGGGATCATTTCTTAAAATGGGGGTCCCACAAGGGTCTAGTCTTTATTCTTTGTACATATCAATGACTTACCTTATCTTGATAATGATAAGCATGGGATAGTTTGTTTTCCGAAGAAATAGAGCTAGAAAATACAACGGTATTTCTAGGAATAAACTTGGATGCAAAATCACAATGGGACCCCCACATAGATAGTTCATCGAATAGACTTACATCTGCAGGATTCGCAATTAAAAAAATCGACAGTTAACAGACGTAGAGACAGCTAGTTTATTTCAGTTACCTTCACAGCATTATGTTATATGGAATACCCCGACATACGGTCTAGGTTGGCCCCCCAGGCCCCTCGGTATCATGCGTAACTGCATTCCCCTGCGACACCAAAAAAGGAAAAAGATTATACGAATGGTTTGATGAATTATATGTATATGTATAACGGTGAAGGGAGAAGACCGAGAGAATCATTACTTTTTTATAGAAAAAAATACTTTTTTTTTAAATTGAGCAATTTATTTCGTATAAGAATTTTACAATTCACTTACATGTGAAACACATAATACTATAATTATATAGTATAAGGGGACAAACGAGCAACCAGTGCCATCTGGTGTCTACCGACGATCATCGATGTCCACATGTACAGTAATGTACACTTTTTACTCAATATTGATGCCGGAAATAAAACAACTAGTTGCCAAGTTCAAAATACTGCATTTGAAAACATTCATTTAAATTTATATTGCACGTACAGTTGGCATGCCAGGATATCCTAAATTTATTCATTCCTTTTTAAAATAAAAGTATTATCGACTGAAAGTGTACTAAAGTATTTTATTGCCGTTCAGTTTGCGCATATTGGCCTTAGGGCTCGTTTGTCTTACTCGTCTTTTAAAGGTAAAATTATAAGTTCGGAAAATGCTATAATAATAAATACGCTGTAGTAATTATGGAGTCGCGATGAAGGCTTTTAATAGAATTTCATTCATTTCAGGTTCACTTTACAATGGTTTGCGTGAAATGTTTGATTCTACCGATCATTATATCATTGAGTTTCAGTTTGCATGACCAAACCATGGGAACGACCCGTCTTTCATCATACCTATCAAACATTTATTCGTACATAGAAAATGTTTGTCATATATATACAGACGTCGAGTAAGTATACTACTAATATATACTATAAACGCGTAAGTTTGTAAGTATGGATGTTTGTTACTCTTTCACGTGAAAACTACTGAATGAACTTGGTAATGTTGTAGCTTATGTACCATAACAACACATAAGCTAAAGAAGTATGAACGTTTTAGTGGTTTTGTACGTAATTCATGCGAACGAAGTCGACGGGCATTTACGGGTTCTCGAACGAAGCATTTAGTTGACGATTTTTTTAACAATGACGTAAATATTGCCGAAGCGGTGCTTAACCTACTGCGTAATTGGGGAAATATTTTTCGAGCGCATGTATGTATACATACATACATTTATATGTTCCCTGCGTTATAATTACTTCTATAGTTGCTGTTGCGGTATACTTTAAGCAGCAGTATTATCACTATTAATTTTAAAAACGGATTTCTTTTATGACTATTAAAAATAATTACGTCATACGAAATGAGTGACATATACGTTTTTTAACTTTACGCAAAAATTGAAATCTTACAAAGGTGAATTTATCGTATTCGGTCCGATTTTGAATAATCGATCTTTTAATTATGTACTATTTATATTATTTTATTGTTTGAGGTTTCCATCATCATTGCCAGTTTTAGAACTAGTAGCACCTATAAGTGTGTGTACCGCGCCACCGAGAACATGTCCGAAAACACGTTACCGCACCTTAAATGGTTCTTGTAACAACTTGGAGAATCCTGGCTGGGGAACCCCAAATTCTACTTACGGGAGGGTTATAAAAAGCAGATATGGCGATGGTATGTAAATTACCTTATGACAAAGTATTGTGTGATTACAACACTTTGCCTAAAACATTCAAATAGATTCTATTCTAAAGCATTTATATAGAATTGTACCGAAATTTTGTTTGAGTTGTGCAAATCATATTTACTAACTAGCGATCCGCCCCGGCTTCACGTGGATATTTCACGTAATATGGCAAAAATTCGTTGTTCATTTTTTTTTTTCTAACATATGCGATGATTCTACGCATACGAAAACGAGGGCAATAGTCAGTAGTGTTCACTGGGAATCATTGCAAATATTTGGGTTTGGTAAAAAAGTTTTCGTCCACATTAAATATATAAAGAAGTAATGTGATAAGAAAACAGAAGTAGAGCATAATGTGATAAAAAAACATGTCTGTTTGTATGTTGGCACACGCTTATATCTGGAACGAATGGACGGATTTTAATATTTTTTTGTTGTATCACTTCGCCTGGATAACAAGGATGTAATAAGGAGTACGCAAAGTCGCGGGCACTAGCTAATCTTTAATAAACTGCCATTTTACAGATATTGATGCTATTGCAAAAAAAGTGAACGGCGATGATTTACCAAATGCCAGAAGAACGAGTCTTGATCTGTTTCCGGCCAAAAAATTCTTGGAACCTAAATTATCTCTGCTTGGAATGCAATATGGACAGACAATTACACACGATATGTCCCTTACAAGACTGCCAACACAGATAAGGGTTTTTTTGATTTGTATTAAAAATAAGTGTGCCTTTTACGTAGATGTGTACTGAATTATTTGCAGATCAGATAAGTGGACGTCATAATTTGACAAATATATTTCTTTATAAATCAAGTCTTACAAAACATGTAATCTCGTGTTTTAAAAATATTGTAATAATAAAAAGAATAACACTTAAACTAGGAAAAATCCTTTTGGACATTCAGTTTGAAAGTTGTCTGCATCGTGGTGTAGTGGTAGGCATGTTCAGACCACAGGATATCAATATTTCGAGTTCGAGTCATTCGGAGTTTTCAATTTCTAACAACAGTTCCAAGTCATGAGGTTGGCGATGTTACACCCCCGTTCGGCTCGCGATAAGTCCGTCGTTCGAGCGTCTGATTTCTCTCCGTTCGTGTTGGATTGTCATACCATTGCAATAGGAGAATGAGTGAATATGCTTGTGCCTGCACACAGCTTGTGCTCTATGTCCTGCGCATTTGGCTTGTCTCTATAGAGATTACCATCGTGCCCTAAAGTCGGCTAAAACTACATTGTTATTATAAAAATAGAAAGTAAATCACGCACGTATAATTCAACTTTTCTTCCGATATTCCTTCGAATAGGAAATACAGTCAAACCCGCATTGCGTGGCGAGGATAAAATACATTTCTAGGCACTTATTAGTGATTTTTACAAATGATTACTAGCGAGTATTATAATAATCATGCGTAAGATTATCTGTGTGCTTTCAATCTCTTGCAAATCTAAACTTTTATTATTATTTTTTTTGATACATTAATAACTAATAATATTTGTTTTCATACACCTGCTGTGAAGATGGAAAGCTCACCAAATATGCTTCGAATACTACTCTATGTGCTCCAATTTTAATACCAAGAAATGATCCAATTCATAAGGAGGGAACATGTTTGGAGTTTGCGCGAACTGTATCTGCATTGGATATTGGATGTGTTGGTTGTAATAAATCACGCGAACAGGTAGAAAACAAATTATAAGTATACCATTAATTTTTTTTTATAACAGAGCACATCACATTCTGGCGTATTGGTGTTTTCATGTTTTTAAACGAGTTAAAAAGGAGTAGGTTTAAAATTCGAACATGATTTTTTTATACCAAAGGACAAACGAGGATTCGCAGCTATTTCTTGCTAACCGACGTCCATCAATATCTGTATTCATTTTCTTCCTACTCCCGCTCTCCACCGAATGAGCCGCCAGCTATTCAAAAAAAAATGCGCAATTAAACATTGGCTGACCACGGCAGGTCTTATATGCCTATACTTAGACTGCCACTGACCACGGCAGTTCTTATATGCAAAAGGTTTGTGTACTCCTGCCACATCACATGCGAATGTATCCATTCGAATCGATTTCAATGATTCAATAATAATCATAAATGCATGCATTATGAGTTTTTTCTAGCCAGATATCGTCGTGGCCATATTGTATAAACCGCCTTATTATATTACAGCTAGCCATTTTATAAAATAAGGCGTTTTGTTCTGTGGCGGGCCAAATTTTAGCCGGATTGTCATTCTTCAATGTGGCGACTGACGGTCAACCTAATTGAATATGTTGTTTATTACAATTAAACTACTTTTTTTGGCGCGGTTTATTTGACTATTTAGTTATCCCGACGTTTCAGAAGCCTTACAGCAACCATGGTGACAAGTGGATTGCAATGATAACTGTCCTGATGTCACAAGTTATCACAAATAACCGATGAATTATAATTATTTATTTGTTCCAACTAACGCCAACAGTACTTCTTTTCTGCAGCTGAACTTATGCCGTGGAAGCGAAGGAAGCCCATTACAGCTTCATTGGATTGCTATTAGTGCTGTACTGTCGACGAGACTAGGTTTCGAGGTCGTAAGAGATATCGACCCTCCTCTCTCCCGTAGATTTATCCCGATATGAGAGTGTTTCAAAAAGCTAATATAACTATTATTGTCATGGCCAGAGGCACCGAGAGGTACTTCCTCCGCAGAATCTAATGTCTGGGGCAGCTCGCGCACGGTAGCTAAAATGACCTCGGCGCTGACATGAAAGTTTGGCTCATGGAGAGGATATGACTGGGGGGCCCGTACCCCATTCACCCTCAGACGGGTAAAAGAAATCGCGCGAGATAGTCTCGGAATAGCTTACCGGTGCGGCGGTATTATTTGAGCTAAACAAATCGCGAATCGTACTGGAATTATTCCTTACTCTGAAAGTATCGTTCGCACTGTCCGTAGTCGAACGTGGGCACTGTTATCTGAATTGACGAGAGTCTGGGTTGTAGCGTATGTTTCTCATCCATACACCGAGTGTGCGGTGTCGTGTATGAGAGCGTGTTTACTGAAAGTGTTGACACTAGGCATGATGTGGTGCAGTACTTATTGCATCTTGCTGTCTTGAGGTGCAATACAGAGTCTTTTAATTTGATTATGTTTATCACTGGGTCCCAAGCAGAAAGTAAAACCCAGCTATATTCTCCATCGATATTTGGATATTTTAGTTACAATAGCCTCACGGATCAAATTTAGAAGCGATATGTGTTCTCCAGTGAGGATATGCGCTTTATTAAATCTAATATAAAGGTGGAAGCCAACTACAGCTTACTCACAAACCGTAGATTTTATAAAACGCCGGAGTTTCATATCAGCTACATGGTCTTTAACGCGAGCTTTTATATATCTTTTAGTTTGCCCCCTAGGACGGTTTGGTAAAGAACGTCGGGCAAGTTAAAGAATTAAATAAGCCGTGATGAAATCTGTAAAATAGGTTTATTTTGTAATTAGTAACATTCATGTAATATTGGGAACATATATTATACCTGTCATAGTCCCAGAAAATGGCCCACTTTATTTATATATGGCTAGGGTTATTGAATCACGTGTAACGCCGAAGACTTCGTAAAGAATATTACGACCCCCCTTTAGATATCCCTTTAGACATTCCATTTGGTTTACGTGGACCTAACACGCAAACCAAATGGAATATGTTGATTACAATAGTAACAAAAATAACATAATTATGAGCTATTTACTAAACCCCAAGAATTTGTTTCAGTTGACAGTAGTAACATCATATATGGATGGGTCGCTAATTTACGGCAGTTCGGACGAGCAAGGGAGTCCAATACGTGACACGGGCAACTATGGTATGTTAAAAATTGACAAGATCAATTCAAAAGATTGGCCACCTCAAAATCCAGATGTTGCAACATTTTGCCGCGGCGCTCTATCAACTACGGAAACTTGCTTCTTAGGAGGTATGATTTGTGCTAAAGGATAATGTGATCTTAGTAATGCTAGTAGCTAGCAGTAATCTCTGGTACAGGTCCCGGCACGTAAGTGTAACGCCAAGTGATAAGTGGAGGGGTTAGCTGAGCATATGAACGTCTGGAGAACCAATCACAACTCCCGCCTGATACGTGTGACCCTCCCGCGCCCCGTGCTCGCCTCTCTGATACCCTATTCCGTACTTTATCAAAAAAACAGTCTGAGCAATACTTTTGCGTGCCAGACCTATATTAGCTATGAAAGAGGTATTGCCATGCTACATGGGAGGGGGCAGTGCTCCCACCATGGTTCAAGCCTTGTTGTGGCGGTAGGGCTTAGTAGCCTGGGGTGAACCCAGGCGAAGCTAATTGAAATGAGGGGTATCTTTGAACCCTTCTTATAAGAATAGGGGGCTTAAAGATAGGGAGGAGGAACCGTTCTCGGTACCCCTCTTATAAGAAGAGGGGACCTAAGATCAACAGGAGGTGACGCTTTTACGCACGGGGCAAGGGGCGAGGATGGGAACCTCACCCCATTACACTGTCCCAAAGTCGGTGGGGTTATCCTGTAGTGCTGGGCAAACTCATCTGTGGAGGTAGAATTCGTCCCTTAGGGGGCTGACTAGCCGTCGAGGTGCCTTGATGATTGTTGTTCCGGGGCACCGGGGGGAGGGGGGGGGTGAAAAGGTGGTCAGTGCATCGGCATAATAGAAGTGTTCTTAAATAATAGTTTATTTAATTTCATCAGAATCAATATCTAGCTACGAATAAAGAGCTCTTTCTCGCGGTGCTATTTTAATATTTTTCCCATCCGTTATTAAGATGGGCCGTCTTGACGTTCATTGAAAGAGGCCTACGTCCAGCAGTGGACCGATAAGGGCTGATAATAATAATGATGATGATCAAGAATCAGTTAAGTGAGTTATGTAGCGTTTAGGAAAAAGAAGTATCAGTCGATCGTTCACCAGATGGGAGGACGGTCTCCGTGCAGTAGCCGGTCCGGGATAGATGCGAATAGCAGTAGATCGGTCGTATTGGCGTTCATTGAAAGAGGCATATATCCAGCAGTGGATAGGATCTGGTAATGATGACGATTATGATGAAGCATACCTAATACTTTGGAAATGAAATATAGCCTATGTCACTTGGGCATAGTGTAGCTTGTCAACGGCGAAAGAATTTTTTAAATCGGTCCAGTATTTTCGGAGCATGTTCATTTCAAATAAAGAAACAAAAAATCTAATCTTTCCTCTTTATAATGTTAGTATAGACATAGATATATTATAGACATAGATATATTATAGACATAGATATATTATAGACATAGATATATTATAGACATAGATATATTATAGGCATAGATATATTATAGACATAGATATATTATAGACATAGATATATTATAGGCATAGATATATTATAGACATAGATATATTATAGACATAGATATATTATAGACATAGATATATTATAGACATAGATATATTATAGACAGAGATATATTATAGACATAGATATATTATAGACATAGATATATTATAGACATAGATATATTATCAAATCAATCTGCGCCATCCACCGTGTGATAACTTTATCTTACATCTATTCATCAATGTAGTTTCAGTTGTTGTCCTAGCGACATTCTGTCCCTGGGATCGTTTTTGACTTCTTTGGGTGGAACCTGTGTGTTAAGGTACGAAGTCGACTGACTGACCAAAACACAGTTGAAACTTGTGGAATAATCAAGCTAAGCTTTCTGAGTAGCCTAACAAATCCGCTAATACGGGATTTTTGGAAATTACACACGGAACTGTCGTTTAATACATTTGTTTTTAAAGGTGATGTGAGAATTAACCAGAACACTGAGCTGACTTTATTGCAAATAATCTTCGTCCGTTACCATAACGTTGTTGCTAAGGAAATGGTCAAAGTGAATCCAAAATGGAACGACGAGAAGATCTATCAAGAAGTTCGCCGCATTATTATAGCTATTTTACAACGCATAAATTACTATGAATATTTAACACTTTTACTAGGCGAGTATAAAAAAATAACTAACTAAGCTTAGTAGCTTACTAGTGTAAGAGGAAGGTAGCATTTTGACAATTCCGCCACGTTACAAGAAATTATGCATTTCATTATTTAAGATTTTGGGAAGAGGTAGTGCCATGCTGCATAGGAGGAGGTAGTTCCATGCATAGTGCATGACATTATAGCCTCCTGTGCAACGAACTTGGGCCGGCACGACTGGGGGGGTATCTCTCGCTCACTTGGTACCACAATAAAGTGACATCATCAGCGTTGCGTTTCATGCGGTTTGTGAGTAGCCGGTGGCCCATCGAGGGGGGAGGTGGGAAACACATCGGCGTAGTGAATATTCCTTGGTTTTGGTCGTCTTGAAAAGGCTCCGATTGCTCGTTCGACCCCTATTCTATAAAAAAATGGAAGGCAGTGGTGGCAGTACTTATCGTTGGACACTGATACAAGGGTGGGGGGTGGCCCTGGGGCAGTTCACGTTCACTGTACGTGTGACTGACGGGGTGCGCCCGGTCCTGGTGCGGTGGACGCGCCGCAAGCGCAAACCTCTCACCTTCCACGTGACGCAAGCGCAAACCTCTCACCTTCCACGTGACGCAAGCGCAAACCTCTCACCTTCCACGTGACGCAAGCGCAAACCTCTCACCTTCCACGTGACGCAGGTGCTCACCGGCATGGATGCTCTTTGTCGTGCATCTGTGTCAGATCCCCCGGAAGACGGAGACGGGTTGTCATCAGTGTGGTGCTGCTGCAGACATGGCCCAGCGTATCATATAGGGACCGAAATTTCGCTCTCTAACATGATCTACTAAATGCTTCATAAGTAGAGCTGCCCATTGCTTCTATTAGATATTTCATTTTATATGAGCTATTTAATTTCAGGGGAAAAGCACATGCTCGGTAACAACTTAATATACAAAAGTGACTCGGATGAGTATGTAAACGACTACGATAACACCGTGAATCCCGCTGTCCTAAACGAGCACGCCACTGCCGCTTACAGATATTTCCATACGCTCGTTTATGGTTATTTAGAGTATGTATTGATTTGTATCTTAAATTGTTTATACGTGTCTACAGATTTGCTTGAACCTTAAACGTGCTCTATAAAATTACCACTATGTAACGAAACAACACACAACTTTTTGCACAAAAACTGCGACTTCGTTTACCTACTTTTTCTATTTCAAAATAAATAAATTTGAAAATTCCTTTCCTTGAAGTCTCTGCATCAGGTGTTCCAATTTTTTTTAATATTACACCCTACATGTTGCCCAGGCTTACCTTAGCAACAAAAAAGAATATCATTCTTATCCATCCAATAGTTGCGAAGATGGAACGTGTACAAACAGACAAACATACAGTTTGTTTTCTTTAAATATTTTATCAACTAATGTTTTTTGGTGTCCTGTTATTATTATTATTATTTATAGAATATATATATATATATATATATATTATATATATACATTAT
>JAFELO010000324.1:97942-123375 GCA_017140195.1 Eumaeus atala | reverse complement strand
TTATCACAAAATTCACAAACCTTAAAGTTATGTACCTAGAGACACACACTTTCACACTTTTTACTATGTTATTATATGTATAGATTTGTATTAGCATTCATTTTTATAGCCTATTAATTGATTGCAAAAAATCCGCTGGAGTTCTTCGCTTAAGCGATTGGTTTGACAGACCAAAAATACTCGTAGAAGATAGCAATGACGATAAACTTATGTTGGGCTTCACAAAACAGGCAGCTGGGGGCGCTGATCGATACTTCGACGAAGAGATAACATCATATTTGTTCAGGTAAGACGGTTTATATTCCTAATTATTGCAGCTACAGTTGTTAAATCTATACTTATATATAATACAAATTCCCTAAATTATGTTATGTATCCTGTATGTTATCGAGGTTTAACCGGGTACTCCCCTTAAACCAGAAGAGATACAGCAAAGTACCAAAGAATTATATAATTATATATCTACAAATATACAATAGGAAAGTCTGCAATAGCATTTCTTCTAGTTCATTTATAGTAACTACTTTCATGTCTAAAAATATTCGACGCCGTTTTATTATTAATCCTTATCAAAATAAATGCATTTCTTATATTTGGCGTTTAATATACATCACCATTATATTATACACTACATGAATGGAACATATAATGAAATTTATATATTTAAAATTATTTGCCATCTAAAAGTATTACATGCCCCTCAGAGCTCTCTGTCGCTCGCCTGGTCATTCGGCTTACAACGAGCAGTCAGTGCCTTTTTACGACTACTACTCACAAACTGCACGAAACACGACACTGCAGATGTCACTTTACGGCGGTATTGTGTGATCGAGAGGTACCTCCCCAGTCGTGCCGGCCCAATTCCGTTGCATAGCAGGATGTAGTCTCATGCACTATGCATGGCACTACCTCCTCCTATGCAGCTTGGCACTACCTACTCCTATGCACATGACACTACCCCTTCCTTAAAAAAACTGCAAATCGTCACTACACATTATACACAATCCTTATAAATTCATAAAAAGTCTCACTCAAAAAATTTAAAAGATACAAATAATTTCCTCTGTAGATTTCAAAAGAAACATGGTTCCGACCTACGTGCCGTAGACATCCAACGCGATCGCGAACATGGCCTTGGTAGCTATGTATCGGCTCGCGCCGCTTGTGGCTTATCAGTTCCAAAATCATTCGATGATTTGCGTTGCATTATGCAGTATGGTGTGAGTCAATTTATTATTTATTTTTTAAAATATGGGGACAAGCGAGTCGGGCGTCTTCTGATGACAGCCAACGCCTGTTAACATCTGCATAATTGATACGCACACGCGCTGTCCTTCCTACTGAGCCACCGACTATTCACAAACCGAAAACGTGACTGTACCCGTCACGTTATGCCGGCATCGTGCGAGCAAGAGGTGCCTCCCCGATCGTGCCGACGAGGAAACATTTGATTGTTTGTTTAATTGCATTAAATAGGCTCCGAAACTACTGGAACGTATTGAAAAATACTTTTACAATTATAATAGTACATTATCGCTGATGTAGGAAAGATAACATTTTCTAAAACGTTAGAGATCAGTATGAAAATTTCGATGATGTAACCAAAGTTGTGAAAAGATATTGATGTAAATCTTTATAAAGCTTCACAAATTATTGACAACTGTACCGTAAGTGTACCGACAAATTATCATCTGTCATAAATTTAATTTGTTGTCATGGTGACGTATAATGTTTACAAGTCCGAAGCAAAAATGTATTTTTTTTTTGTGTGTCATTGTAAGTAGAATAAAAGTAAATTGCCATATTTATTGTAATATCCCAGCGAAGCCGGGATGTAATGCTAGTATATAGTATTGCAAATATACCCAGTCACTGCTACTATTTTATATTAACAGCTTTCATATTTTAGGACTAAATTGTTATTTTGTCAAACTTGCATTTTATTTTAAAGTTATTATGATCTTACTAAGGTTAAACCAATAATAAATACTAGATTCGTAATTACTACTTACGAATCTAGTATTTATTATTGGTTTAACAAATTTTCAACATCATTTTTTTGCAAAGGGATGCATTTCCTCACTCCAATCCCTCAAATTTCGCTACCACAGTGGTTAAAAGTATGTCACCCTCTAACTTCAAGGTAACGAGAAGAAAATTCTAAAAATAATTAAGTCGTAGAATTTTGTAAAATCTCTAAACGAAAATGAGTTTGAGAAGAATTGACCTGATTTAAGACATAATGTATATTTTTTGTTCGCTGCCACGGGACCCTCCATAGTTGGATCCGACACGCTCCTGGCCGGTTTTTGGTTTTTTCTTTTCATATTGTTTTCGTATATTTACGCGAATGTTATTCATTGTTGTCTCTTTAACGGATTTTATCGCGTTTCTTTAGATTTTCTTGTGGAATGAGACAGAATCACCGCCATGTACGATTATGTCAAAATCCTTGTGCTGTCCTGTTATACAAATAAATGTAAAAATATGTTTGAGTTATAAATAATAAGTGGATGAAAATGAAGCATTTAGTTTCTTTATTTTTCTCAAGGTAACACGCGTTGGTATACTCGCGTTAACAAGTTTCTAACGATACAAATCCGTTCAGACTGTACATACATACAAACTCCCTTCATGTGGTGCGGTCGGGTACAAATATAAACTTTATTGTTGCCATCTTTTTATTTACAATAATTAACTATATCATTTATATTATATTTATAGATTCATTTTATTGTTTTTACTAAAACGATAGAATGATAATTCAGCAGAACCGTTAGGCAATATGAAACATCTCATTACGAACTCCTTTCATATGTTTATATAATAACGTTGTAAGGGAGGCTTCCCTTACAATTTAATCATATTAAATTAATCAATGTAACGTTTTAGGTGATAGACACCTTAAAAAGGTTGTACGATAAAGTCGAAAACATTGATCTGACAGTGGGAGGTTCTTTAGAACGTCATGTTAAAGGAGCATTAGCCGGTCCAGTCTTTCTCTGTTTAATGCTGGAACAATTCCGCCGAACACGCAAAGGTGATCGGTTTTTCTTCGAGAATGGTTCAGATAAAGACATACGATTTGAGCCTGGTAAGTTCTCGTGACGTTTACTTAGAACAAGCAATTAGAATTATGGACCGAAGTCTATAGAAGAAAGCGGAGCACACTTAGGCAAGAATTATTCGTGATAAGTTGGGAGGAATACCTCACACAACCTTCACCGTCTATCCCAGTTATGGAACCAGATCCCATTTAAGGCTCCGGCATTTTAAATGCCAGAGTGATCCTCGTTCACGATAGGGACCGGTTTTAAGACGAGGATAAGCCACACTCAAACCGCCTGGCTAAGCCGGGAGTATGATTTGTGTGTATACGGTCGACAAATGCACTTTGCCTGTATTAGAAAAGGAAGAAGTGTGGATCATACTTCTGAGCTCTACCTCATGGACTTTGGTATTTGCTGCAGATGAATTCACCTCGTCCAAAAACAAAATAGTTATTATCTCAAATCTTTAGTTAAAGCCACTCTCAATTTAGAATTTTATTATCCTACTGGTGTTTCTGAACTTACTATAATCGTATCTTCAACTATTGTGACATTTTGTATTATTCCTTTTCAGAACAGTTAAAATCAATCCGCAACATTACAATCGCTAGCCTGCTTTGCGCCACAGGAAAAATTGATTGCATACAAAAGAATGCTTTTGAACAAGTTAGTAAAAGGTACAGAATACCATGTTTTTATTGTTATACTAGCTTACCCAGCAAACATTATTTTGCCACGTTCGGGGATCACTTAGGGGTATGAAAATAGGTAATAACCGATTCTCAGATCAACTGAATATGCATTAAAAATAAGGTAAACATCGGTGAAGCCGTTACGGAGGAGTAAGGTAACTAACATTGTGTCACAAGAATTGTATATATAAGATTTATAGTTTTTCAAAACAGGGGACTTGATCTCGTAGTTTCGCTCAAATCATATGAACGAAATTTATCGTCTGTGTTAAGTAGTGACATGCTACATTACATCTTAACTGGACCATTATGACTGGAGAGCAAATTTTTGCGCACATGGCATATCTCCATATACCTGGGTGGATTGAAAAATACTTGGTCTAAAACAGATTCATTCAATTCCAAAAATCAAATCTACCCACATTATTTAGTTACTGCAGGCTTTTTAATTGTGTGAAGTTCAAAACGTGTGCAATTATTAGTTGTGATATCATTTTCTAACTTAGCAAGCGGACGCACCTGTGTGGACTGGAAAGTACTCGGCCTAACACAGATTCATTCAATTCTGAAAATGGAATGTACCCACCTTATTTAGTTCAGTTCAGACCAGTTAATTATGTTAAGTTCGACACGTATGCGATAATTCGTTGTGATTTCTATATGTATTCTTTTCTACAAAGCAATCGAACATAGTTTCTGTAAGTGGAGCAAATCGAACAGCGTGCCGACATTAAGTAACTCCGTAAGAAGGGGCCATCACCAAGAGTCATCCATGATGATGTGTTCAGTACTTTAGGAGATTATTTCTTATTCATCCGTCAAGAAGTGGATAGTAAGGTTCAAGCATCGTAGACATGGTGTGTGGCGGCTCTTAGTACACCTCCTATAAGAAGAGGGGACTAAATAGCAGGAGGAGATGGCACTCTTTGTACCCCTCTTATAAGAAGAGGGGACAAAAAAGGAAAAAGTGGTGGTGCTTTTGCGCACGGGGCATGGGGCGAGGATAGGAACCTCACCCCATTGTACTGTCCCAAAGCCGGTGGGGTTGTCCTGTGGTGCGGCACAACCCCATCTGTGGAGGTGGCGTCGGTCTCTTCGGGGGCTGACTTGCCGTCGAGGTGCCTTGATGATTTGTTGTTCTTGTGGGTATTCGGCTCTATCATGTGCCGCGAGTCCCACACACTACTGGACCCCATCCAAGGCCAGTGAAAGCGCGTAAATGCGGTTCCCCGCGTCAAAAAAAGAAGGGGCTGAAGCATAGTAACTTATCTGCATATGCGGATGTTCATAGAGGTCGGTAGTTCTCTTATGAAACTTATGTTTTTAAATAATCTATTTAAACTATCCGAATGTTTATGACCACTTGGCAGTTAGTTATTTATGCAAAAATTTTGTATTGGTGCCTTGCAGCTTTAAAGAATTCACTTAACAAGTTGTGAGATCAGAACATTATTATATCCTATTATTGCACCCAAAACCATGGTTTTTGTCAACATCCTGAAACGTCGGTATTGTTAAACATTTAAAAACCACGACCCACTAAAAATATATATTTTTTTATTTTTTTATGGTTAAATGCAAATAATTTAATTTAATTTGTGTAATTCGATACCCATATTAACGACACAACTTGTAATTTCCAGCAACCCTGTCGTTTCGTGCGATGATATCCCGAAAATAAATTTAGCTTTGTGGAAGGAGAAAAACGTCAATTAAGCGTAACTTTTTAAAATTCATTACATACTACAATAACTACATAATCACGTTAGAGACATAATGATTACGCAATAAATGCATATTAACCTATTAACAGTTATTTTAATTACCTAATTTTCGTTTCATGAATATTTCCTGTACTCGAACTTACAATTGCAGACTAAAATATGAAAGATAGGAATGTTCTTGCTCACTAAGATTTCGGTCTTAGTAATTCATATGTACAATAACTGTTATTTGCAACTATTACCAAAACTCTATGGTTGTACTATTATATAATGATGAGAGCTTTAGGTAAAAAAGCTGACTCTAAATCAACGCATGTGTATCAATCAATGTAGAAATAGAAACGGAACTCATGTTGAATTTTATTTTTACTCATGGAAAATTTACATCCATACTCTTGTGCAAATGAAGTCAGTAGTTCAACGAGTCAGGTGTACCGGATAATAACAGTCTCCGGGTAGCTAACCAGCCAAGGGTCTGCTGAGTAATAGTTGTAAAAGGTAATGCCATGCTAAATTGCAGCTTATTTGGGCTGGCCTGAACGGGGAGGACCTCTAGCTCACATGACACTGCCATAAGGTGACAGCTATGCTGTCGCATTTCGTGCGGTTTGTGAGTAGTCGGTGATCTATTAGAGGAGAGGAGGAAATAAGGGCAACACATGGCAATAACGCGGATGTATATGGGCATTCGTCAAAATATTCCGAGTACTACATGCGTAAGAATCTATTTCGCATTTTCTGCAAACGTCCAATTTGGTTGAGGTATATGTGCGTATATGCTGCACTGCAATACGTCATGATCGCTCACAATACATGTAAGACACAAAGTCAGCGTATGTCTATAGGCCACTTTACATTTTAAGATTAAGAGAGGATGCAGTTAATTGTCTATGTGATTCTTAAAACTCATCGACCGAGCGAAAGTGATGCCATATTTCATCGACTCTGCTCTAAGTATCTCGTTATCATAGAGCATGATTTGGGATATGTTTTCTCCTCTATATGTTTCAGCTGTAGATGAGTTGGCTGTAGAAGAGTATGGACTTACTCTTTTCCGCGTATAACACCGGCTCTGGAAGGGGACGGGGAGAGGACCGGGTGCCCAGGACTCTGTAGCGCAATTGCCTGTTTACTTTACGCAATTAACTGTTTACGATTAGTACCAGTCTGTCAGGCAGTACTATTGGGTATAGTTTGAACATGAGGCCTCGGTGCGAAAGCTTGCAAAATGCCTTTGTTACATAAGAGAAGACGGAACGTGAGTACGTTCTCTGTAAGGCGGTATGTACTTGATGTGGGCAACTGTGACTATTGCGAAATCGAATTGCTCGTGTATGAATAGGTTCTTCTCTCGCATCACGGTTTTAAGGCGTGCGAGATCCTGTCATAGATTTTACCTAACGAGCTTATGTGACTTATGGGTCGGTAAACAATGGGCACCACCCGGGGTCTTCCCGGTTTATGTTTGCCTGTCACTATGGCTTCCTTCATATTTCTGGGAAGGTACATCCCACCAGAAGGGCTCTAAGGTTGCACACTAAGAGGTGTGAAATAACGGGAAGTACCTGTTTTAGCACCTTGTTTGTTATTCCATCGGGCCCGGGGGCCCTCTTTGTTGGAAGTTAGATCCTATATTTGATCTGTGTCAGATTATATAATTACGTATATATACATATGTACATATTTATATAAATATTTATTCCTTTCATATAGTATGTATATGTATGTACAGTCTGTGTATGTCGTGACGTAAAATGGTATCATCCGTAAACCCTAGTCGGTTTAGTAGTTATTATGTTACGAGAAATTTCACCCAAATCCGTTTAGTATTTTTCATATAAAGGAATGATGAGTGTACATAAAATCTTTCGCAATTATAATACTGGTAAGATTTAACTTGGCAGACATTTGTAAAATTTGAATTATTTGTGTCAATTATTTCACACGCCAACATTGACAGTTATAAGATTAACGTGATAAGGGTTAAATTCTGGCAAAAGTTTGTGGCCTGTTGACATACTTCTGTATTTATCGACTCCTGAAACAGTAAACAACAGACGGCGCGTGATTATTCACTACGTGACTTCGCATAGAACATAATTTATTATTGAGTCGACTTATGACAGGTATATGCAGAATTAAAATAATGTTGAAGGCATTGTTCTCGAGTTTACATTTAATTGAAAGGACACATATATACGAGCTCTGTATTAGTTCTGCTATGAATTAAAAAATACTAATGATCATAACTATTATTAATTAGCGACCCATCTCGGCTTCGTCCGTGACATTTTTCGCACTCGAAAATCGCTCTATCTCATCATCATCGTTCGGTGTAAGCGAGCCGTTACTGTGCTTCTAACGGGACCTCGTCTAAATGGAGCCCTCCCGTATAGAAGGGACTCTGTGGGGAGGGAACTAGCACCGCATTGACTCTCCAGTGTGTCGGCTAAGCATTCCGCTTTTTCATCATTCTCCAGTGTAAGCAAACGATTTTCACGATAAAGTGGTGGAATTTGATCCACCGGTGAAGTTTTCATAGCATTTGCACGAGGCTAGTAGGTGTTATGAGACGGTAACTGTTCGCTAACGCAACGATCCCATCTCCATTTTATGAATTTGACTACAGCTTTTTTGACATCTCTTTCGAATTTAGGGATGGCTCGTCTTCTCTTCACCTCCATTGCAGTCGTCCAAACGTTTAGCTTCGTTTTTCCGACGAAGTAAGTTTTAACATCGTCGGAGAGAGCGAAACGGTCCTCTGGGAGGGTGGATTTCTCTCTCAACGATTCTTCTTTTTTATTTACCAACGGGGCGATAACTCTGGATGAGGCCGCGATAGCCTGGAGAGTTTCTATACCATCTGGGATAATATGGAGGTCAATAGATTGATATTTCGCTAAATTATCCTTTAGTAATTTATAGTCGATCTTTTTCTTTAATTCTGGCTCTACTATCTCCTATTTCTATTAAAACGGGTTTATACTCCGAGTTAAGCTCGTGCAGACTGTATACGTTCGTTATTGTTTACGTGAAAATGACGGGCTGAAATGTACGGGGAATTGATGATGTGATCGTTATATTTATCCAAGACAGTCCCGTGGCTGATCTTAGATCTGTTGCTCCCGGAGACTTGATTGGCCCCCGTTTAAAATAACTAGTACGTCTGGATTTAAGTCTGACTAGACTTCTGGATTTTCTAGAGGAGGAGGGTCGAGTGGGGTACAATGAAGGGACCCCTTGTAATAGGGGGCTGTACCAGCGAAGTGGGATCGAGTCCTACCGTTGCCAACAATGTTATAATTACAAATACGCGACTTAGACTGGCTAGGTTTTAGGAACGTTTCCTGCACTATCTCACTCTCCCAAGCACTATTATCGGCTCGCGGCCTATGCGTTGTTCAAGACGATAGATTATATAATTACGTATATATACATATGTACATATTTATATAAATATTTATTCCTTTCATATAGTATGTATATCTATGTACAGGCTGTGTATGTCGTGACGTAAAATGGTATCGTCCGTAAACACAAGTCGGTTTAGTAGTTATTATGTTACGAGAAATTTCATCCAAATCCGTTTAGTATTTTTCATATAAAGGAATGATGAGTGTACATAAAATCTTTCGCAATTATAATATTGGTAAGATTTAACTTTGGCAGACATTTGTAAAATTTGAATTATTTGTATGAATTATTTCACACGCCAACATTGACAGTTATAAGATTAACGTGATAAGGGTTAAATTCTGGCAAAATTTTGAAAAAATCTATCACATACAGACAGAAAGTTTATGGGGACCTTGTTTCATAATAAGTAAAGATGATTTCATAGATTTTTTTTGGAGTGCTATTTCGTTTTAAGTAACATAATCGTTCTTCAAAAGCATTGAGTAAACTATGTTAGACATATAAATCTCTTTCAAATAGAGATGTTTGAAAACTGACAACGAAATATTTCCGACACACTTTTTGTGTGGTGCGGGGAAATGCATTCACGTGCCATTGCCGGCCCTGGTGGGGTCCAGTGGTGTATGGGGCTCGAGGCACATTAACGTGCCGTGTACACAATAAAACCAACGCCGCCTTTGTTGAGATGTGCCGGAACTACAAATCATCAGGGCATCTCGGTGGCTATTCAGTCCCCTAGGGAATTCACACCACCTTCACAGAAGGGTAGAATTTGCCCCTTGTGCAGAGGCGCGTCCTCCTGTTGCTCTTTTGTCCCCTCTCTTGTAAGTACAAGAGCGGTATAAAGGACGCCTATACCTCCTGCTCTTTAGCCCCCTCTTCTTATAAGAGGGGTTCAAAGAGCATCCCACTCGGTTCAATTAGTTCACCCCTGTATACTGAGCCCCACCGTCATGACACTGTGTGAACCATGGTCGGGAGCAGCGGGTACCTCGATTCAATTATTTCGCCTGGGTTCACCCCAGGCTACTGCGTTCCACCACCACGACAAGTACCACGGTGGCAATACAATCTTTTCCTGAACTTGGTGCGCACGGAGGAACTTCGTGGTAAAATAAATATTAAAAAACTTTATGTATATTTCCTTAAATATGTCAGGAATTAAGTAAGTATATCCACTGGAAACAGACATCTACGACTGATGTATAATTGGCCTTATAATGTATGTTAAAAACGTCCGAACGTAGCAGTAACAGTTATATCGGCTTGTATTTATTTCCTATGTTATTAATTTACTTGAAAAAAAAGACACATTACTACAAGTATTTTATTTCGTTATATTGCAATTTAAACTTATATTTAGTGCTTTGACTTCATAGAAATTCCAGGAATATCATTACATTATACCATTGACAATAATTTCTAAGAAAACCGCTACGCGTGCCTCATAACTAGAAAATGTATATTTAAAGGAATATCTGCTTACTTTATAGAATTTATTTTCGGAAGATGCAGGAAATTGTCGTGGCAATATTACATTCTTGACAACTTAGGTCGGCACTACCGGAAACTCCTTGCCCGCATAACACCGCTGCAAAATTAGTGGTGGGGCTCAGTCGTCAGGGGTGTACTTAAGCGAACCTCGCCATATTTGTAATTAAACATTGACAATTTACCTAGAATTCTAGTGATATAATTACTATTGTGATTTATGCATTCCGGAACAGTTGAGACAATACAAATAAATTGACATGTTGAAGAAGGTATAAACGAGAAATTTCATTTTTGTATGGACCATTGTAACGTTCTAGTTACATATTTCAAACATTTTATATTAATAAAATGGTTCTTAATATCTTTATAAACAATTATTTACAACGAAATCATCTTAAATCTAATATAATTAACATAAATTAGTTATTATTTACAAACAATAGATCAAATTTAATAATTATATAAAGTATTAAAGCATAAATCAAAACCAATGCAATGCGACATTTACGTTTCTGTTTCTCGCGGTTTGTTCAAACCATTTTTTGCGAAGCACCGAATCGTCGTTCATTCACACTTGAAAAGTTCGTCGCTCGCTGCGATTGAGGCAATACGTGTGCGGTGCGCTCACGGATTCCATATAAGTGCGTGTCCTCGCGCATACCCGCACATTTCGCACAGAGGAATTGAAAAAATATACAAATGCCTTTTCTTCAACAGCGGATGGTCTTAAGAACCTCCACATATTCGAGGATTAGTTGGTATCCAAATAAAGCATTTAAAGTGACATTTTACACCCCATCTCGGCTGCCATCCCTTACTTGAAAAGCTAGAGACCACCCGTCGCTGTCACGTATTATTTCAAACGCTCGAGATGACCCGTCGCTTCACGTTTGAGACGTACAGCCGTCGCTTCACTAGTGGGACGTACAGCCATCGCACAAAAGCCGACGCTGCCCACGACTTACGAGTAGCCGTCACCATCCTGCGTTCAGCAGCATTCAGGAGGGTGATCGGGCAACGTGGCAAAATTGGACCCTTGCATAGGGCATAGACACCCCGATCCACGTATTTTTCTTAATAAATTAATTTCTTTTTGACTTGTGGTTTTTATTATTATAAAAACAACCGCAACGTCACACCATGCCCACTCCTTGTACACTTGATAGACCAGATAAAAAAAAATAATACTTTTAATTCGTACTTATTGTAGGAAATACAGGAAAGAAGTCATTAGTTGCTATATCAAACGTCAAATAAATCTGTCACCTATCATTGAAAATGGAATGAAATAAAAATATTTTATTCAAAATAAATTTGCAAATATTACATTTTAAACGTCAGCAAAAAATATACCACCGGTTCCACGCTAGCCCTAATCTGAGAAGAATCGTCGACACAAACTCAGCGGGTCTGTCATCAATTGCATCAATTGATTCATATACAATAAAAATAATTCAATAGTAAAAATATGCTCGTACATTTACATTTATATATTTAATCAATAAACAATACAATTTCACCGAAATATCCCAAGATGTTGCATCGGTAATAAACTCCTTTACCATTCGAACGTTCCTTAACAACTTTTTGAATTTATTAATTGACAGTTTTGGGGAGCTTTCTGGGATCCTATTGTATTGGCGTATACATTGCCCCCGGAAGGAATTGCTTACTCTGCTAAGTCTATGAACCTGTACAAGTTTATCTTGTTTGTGCCTATTTCTAGTAGATCTATTGTAATTATAATTTCTTCGTAATTGTTCATACAACATGTCTCTGGTGTTGTGCACCTGGCACCTCGTCAGTCGTGCAGGTTCAATTCAGTTGTGTTTCTTCTTACAGTAGGTGATAGTATTATCATTAATAATTTTACGTCCACACTGAATTGTAATGCACACACAGCTGACAAGACACTACTCGATAACATGCGTATAACAAGCGATAATTACACGCTGTAAGGCAAACCTGGCGATTAAATAATAATGTTTACGCTAAACAGACAAAAATAACATCTTAGCAATGTTTGTTTATAAAATTGACTACTTCCAAAAATAACGTGGCCATTTTTAAATAACGGGAAATGGCGTCAGTTCCATGTCCCATTTTGTGACTGACGCCCATTAATATTATTACGGTTAATGGCCTCTATTTCTCCATCCTCCATGCCCCAAAATGGGTTCACTGGCTACTCACAATACTATCACACGAGCATTGCACATATTTATATCGTATTGTCTTTGTGAAAAGAACAGCGGATACTTAGGTCTGACCAAGGTGGCCATGAGACACCCCGCCATAGTTCAAGCCTTGTCGTGGCGGTGTGGCTTAGAAGCTTGCGGTGAACCAAGGCAAAACCAATTAAACCGAGAAGGCTGCTCTATCTAAAAGAGTTTTCTTATAAAAAGAGAGTGTCAAAGATCAGGTGGAGGTCAGGTTTTTGCGCACGCGTAAGAGGCGAATATGGGAACCGCAATCCATTACATTACCCAAAATTGGTAGGGTTGTCTTGTGGTGCGAGGCAAACCTTCTGTGGAAGAGACATCAGTCTCTTAGGGAGCTAACTAGCCGTCAAGGTGCCCCGATGAATCGTTGTTCCTGGGCATCTCACCACAGGCGACATTTGAACAGAGAAAAGGTGACCGCGAGGCTTGTATATCTCTCTGGGCTATGCAGCCACTAGCATTGATTCGAGACCCTGTTCACCAAGCGTTCATAACATAGGCTCAGACTCAGCCAGCTGGATGTCATCCTAACATAACAAGCTAACGTTTGTAACAAGCCCGAGGTCGTGCTGGCCCGATTCAGCTTTACTTTCTAATTTCATGTATACTTTTAAAATTGTATTACAATACGTAACAAAGTAAAAAACAAATAGCTGAAATTAATTTGGCATGCGTGAATGGCATGGCATGAAAATACTACGCGTGTGAGCTTGACAAATATGAACAAATGTAGGTTAGTGTATTTGTTTTGTCGACCTTGTAGCGACAGAAAAAACAATGTCATAAAATAACAATTGTGTTACAAATATTGTTCAACAACAGGTACACAAATATCGGGACTTAATACAAATGTATGTTTCGATACTTCAAATTTGGTTCAATATCTACTTGTGCATTATCAGTAATACGACAAATAATTTTTGATTGTGCCATATCTTTATGAGCTATAATTTGCTCCCAAAGGCACCTTTGAAATTTATAGGGGAAAATTATAAAAAGTAAATAGTAGAATTCAATAGAAACTTCAAACGTATTTTTATTTGAGGCTGCGGAACCCTCCTTACACGAGTCAGAAGCGCTCTTAGTCTTTTTTATGGAATAAGTACCTATTTAAATGTTATAAAAAGTAGAGTTTTTGAAGATTATTGTACAGCTTCATTCAAATTAAAACTTCCGATGTCCAATCACTGAGATGATCGCATCCAGTTATAGTACGGATTCACTTTTCATCGCTAGAAAAAATTCAATGTAGAATTATTTCGTTTTTATGTCGATTCAGTGAGCGCTATGTTTATTGTGAGGCGTGTTACACACTTATCTACTTGTTTTTATCTTGCTTAAATATTAACTCCAATGCTAGCAGAAAGCTCTGCGTATATTCAATCTGATCCATTTCCACTATCGCTTTAAATTCGTCGTTGTCGACGATGGTCATCGGTCGGCCGGGAATCTTGTTCATTAACACAAAATTTCCATATTTAAAATGTTGATCCAAACATTTACAGTGTTAATGTAAGCTGTGTTTGGTTCTTTGCAGCAGTTCCAAACAAACATGTAGTTTATCACGCATTTATTTGGAAATACCGAATGTATGTTTGGTATTTTCACACGTGGGTGGATATTGACTCACTTGATGCAAATATTGATATCAATATTATACACAATTTTTAGTGTTATACTTATTATACTTTGTATCCGTCTATAATATTCCTTTGATGCCTTATTTCAAGTTTCTAGGTCTAGAAAGTAGATTTTATGATTAATTTTGTGTTGTGAAATGATAGTGAATTAGACAGTTATACTCGTATATTTTTTTTTAATATAACCGTTTCATCTATATTTATGAAATTTCATATTCTACATAAACTCAAATTAAGATTCAGCCTTTCAATAGATCTGCCAAATGTAGTTTTGTAAGACAAATTAGTTCATGTAAATACACTTTAGAGATAATATAGAAAGAAAAATGATCCTAACCTTATACGCGGCCGCCTAAGTTCAAAGAAACAGAAAATTTAGTACAATCTCTATTTTTTTCATTTGTCTCTGCTCAGTGCGTACGCGAGGTTAGTTAGACAAGGATAGTATTGCTTTTATATCTTTCTTCTCTATTCACCCAGACGACCAGTCGGTGACTCATTCTGATGCCTATTGAATCTCCTTCTCTGTGTATATTGTCTCTACGAAATACGACGTAACATCGAAGAAAACAATGAACTTAGGTATCCACACTACTGCGTCTCAAAAATTAATTCCATAGTTATGAATTATAAATACAACTACATTTTATACCACAAAAAGTTAAATATTATTTTGTCATTGTTGACATTTGGTTGGAGTAAATACAAAATTTATATCGATGGTAAGTAACCAAATTTTCTGAGCTTAAATAGAAAAATTTTGTTCATTGCTCGACGTTATATTCAAAATTCATCTTCTAAGTTATTTTATCCATCAAGACCTCGATGGTTTCGATGTACGAATATTTGCAGACGTTGTTTTTACCGAGATTGAACTTACACAACTTACGTATTTATTTCGTCACTAGCTGTCCGTTCCGGCTTCGCGCGAATATTTCACGAAATATTGCCAAAATTCATTGGTTTACAAAAAAATATAAAAATTGTATATTCATAGTAATGACGACTTAAAGTTATGGTAATGAGAACTAATTAAATTTATGATAAAACAACGTTAGTTATCAACAATTTCTTCAGCGAAATAAGGATATAATTTGATATCTTTTCACAACTTTGGTTACATTATCAAAGTCTCGCGTTCTGTTCATCATAAATAATGCAGTATTCTAATAATATTTTTTTTTCAAATCAGTACAATACTTCCGAAACCTGTGTCATGCATACAAACAAACAATCAAATGTTTCACATTGCCGAGGGAATCTCGCTTGCGATTCAGAATAATATTTAATGTATATGATGAAGAAGACAACGCTAGAAAGGGCGGCGGTTAACTACCATATCAGTTTTCCCAAGCCTAGAAAACGGAAATGTTTCTGTGAAAGTCTAGAGCTCGCCAAGACGTGAGGCTGACGTGGCGAGCATTGGGCTTACTAGCCTCCTAACATGAACAGCACATTCATACCACGGCATCGGTTGCGGTAACTGCGGTGCAGGGGGTGCGTAGAATCTCTGGGTGCGATCAGGCTGCCAAACCAAACTGACCATAGCCACGTATAATTCACGGACTATGAAAGGTAAAGCAAGAATAGAAGAAACGCAAAATGAACTAGTACTCATAAGATACGACATAGTCGGGCTTTCAGATGACAGGGGAAAGGTTCCGTGAGGCTCCAATCAGGTGACCTATTCTACTACATCAGTGACCTATTCTAATCATGTTAAAACGGCACATAGAGAAGTACATAACCGAACTCAGCAGCATATCATCTCGCGTGGCCTACGCTGTCATAAGAATTAACACGAAAACTTATTAAGATATATTCGATTTCAATGCTAAGATTGGCACCAGACAAGAAACAGGGAACAACTTGTTTGTAATGAACTCTTACTTCAAGAAGTAACCTAAACGAAAATGGACATGGGTGAGCCCGAGAGGAAAAGTAAAAAATTAAATAGATTTTATAATCTCAAACAACAAATGCATCTTCACGGATGTCACTATGCTTAACCGATTCCAGATAGGCAGCGACCACAGACTGATTCGAGGCACGGCAGTTCTGAACACCGAATTCGAAAGAGCCAATCTCGTGCGAAAAAAGCTGAGCAACTTGTGTATTCCAGGTGGCATTAACGAAAAGCTTCAGAAATCTCTAGAAGAGACCTTGAGAACAACAGCGATTGAATATTCCGAAGATGACCTACAAGCAAACAGAGATCCTTTTTAGTAAGGCGGGTGAATATTTTGCGCGAATAAACACACCCAAACTCTGGATTTGAGACAACTTGAAGGACACGATGAAACAACGCTGTAAGATAGCAAGCTTCATAACACTTTAAAGAGTGAAATCAGTAACAGGAACACTTTCAAAATTCAGAAACTCATAGAAAAAAATCAGGGATTGAAGGTGTTCCAGATATATATTGGAAGCAACGACTTAAATTCCTTGAAAGACGATAACAAAAATATCCAAGAGATCAAGACAATCACGGAGAAATTCTACATTTATAACATCCATCATTTAAGAATATTCATCCATCACACCACAGCCTACTTTAGTGGACACAAGCGACAAGCGTGCTTCTATCAGGAAGCGAAGCAAGTACTGAAGCAACTCAAGAAATTGAAAGCCCCAGGAGAAGATGGCATCACTGTGGAACTACTAAAGAGAACAGATGAGGAGGCTGTTACGAAAGACCTGAATCTGCTGTTCAACGAGTTACTATTCACAGGTGAAATCCCCAAAAATTTACCAACAGTATTGTCTTGCTCTTCCACATAAAACGAGATAAGACCCTCCGTAAAAACTACCGCCCTATTCACTTTAAAGCCATGTGTACAAAGTGCTCTCCAGACCTGACTACACGCTTGGAAAAAAGGTTGGATGAACATCAACCCATGTAACAAGTGGAGCCTAGTAAGGGCTTTAGAATGATTGACCACATCCTTACACTAAGGACATCCAAAAGTCTGAAGAATGCAACCGACCACTCTACCTAGCCTTCGTGGACTACGAAAAAACATTCGACACCATAGAACACTGGGCAGTCACCGAATCGCTACATAGATGCCACATAGGCTGCAGGTACATTCAGATCCTGAAGAGTCTGTACAAGGCAGCTACCGTGCAGCTGAAGGAGCCAAGGGAACCCATACCGATTCAAGGAGGTATGAGACAAAGTGACGTGATATCCCCAAAGCTATTGGCGAAACACATATGCACATAATAACACTGGCGAGGGAATAAATGTAGATGGCGAGTACCTTAATCACTTGCGCTATGCTGATGACATAGTCATGATGACGCGTTCCTGCGAACATGAATGCAAATGAACATGGACAAAACAAAGATTATGGTGACAGCTTATTTCACACCAACCCCATTTCATTGGACGGCAAACCACTAGAACAAGTATAGGAGTACACATACTTAGGGCAGGTGGTAAATCTCGGTCGATATTCAATGAGTACAGAGATAAAGTGAAGGAAACAATTAGGGTGATCAGCTTTCGATAAGATGAGTTTGAGAGAGAGCAGTAGTAGTATTATCTCCACCATGATTCAAGCCTTGTCATGGAGGTGGGGCTTAGTAACCTGGGGTGAACCCAGGCGAAGCCAATTGAATCGAGGGGGATCTTTGCACCCCTCTTATAAGATGAGGGGGCTTAAAGGTCAGGAGGAGGAGTCACTCTCGATACCCCTCTAATATATACCGGCTATGATGTACGCTTGTGAGACGTGGCCGCCGACCGCCAGGGTGATATACGAGCTGAAGGTCGTGCAGCGTAACATGGAGTGAGTCATGCTGGGCATTGCACTGCACGATCGAGTCCGAAACGAGCTCATTAGACAACGCACCGATATCGTCGATGTGGGTCAAAGAGTCAACAAGCTGAAGTGGGCTTGGGCTGGCCACATATGTCGAAGACACGACGACTGGTGAAACAAGCGTGTTCTAGAGGATGTGTTTTCTAAGGTCAATTGTATATACTACGTAATATTATCAGGATATTACATGCGTTACTTGAGATCAGGTTGCAAGATACAATAATATCGTATCCAAGAATAACTTGCTGGAAAGCTTTCGCTTGCATCTTTTGTACATCGTTGCCATTATTACACAACACTCGTTTCACGACCGGCTGGCTCAGATGGTAACGTGGCGGTTAGACTGCGTGTTACTCCAGAGGACGCGGGTTCGAATCCCGCCTTTGTCATGGATGTTTATCTACGTATTATATGTATTTCTATAATAAAAATCTTAAATACATATAATTTCTTAAATTTTAACAATATTAAATATATTTCCGTTGTCTAGTACCTGTAACACAAGTCCGTACGTTACTTGCCACAGGACTAGGCTAACGTGGTGTGTCGTAGGGCCTTTTCGCCGAGGCCAGCCTGTCGCTGGAGGGGTCCTGTTGCCTGCAGATCCGGGACCCTCCGGGATCCGGGATCAGGCACCCGTAGGGGTTTAGTTGGTATTACTACCCAATGGCCGAGTCCAACATACGTCTGGGGGTCTACCCGGGCTCCCAGGTATCATGCGTAAATGCATTCCCCTTCGTCACCAAGCATTCAAATTATAGCATCATCATCATCACAAGTAAGCTAGTTTCACAATGAGAAAACATGTAATCGGTGTCTTGTAATCTCTGTAGTTTATAAGTTTGTTACTTTAAACACTATGTTTACCAATTATAATAGAATAAATAAATCATCATTATCAGCCCTCATTGGTCCACTGCAGGAAATAGGCCTCTTCCAATGAACGCCACGAAGACTGATCTCTCGCTACTTGCATGCATCTCGGAATTCGAATTATGTACACAAAATATATAAGGATGCTTCAGTGAGCTGGTCGTTTGGTGTCCCGTCTGTTTCATAGTGATAGTGAAATAGACGGAAGCACTGGACGGCGCTCGCGCCGAGTGATGGCGGTACCATCAATCGCATCGGTGACAGGCAGCAGTAGCGCCGGTCCGAATCCTAATCTACAATTGCCAATTAGCCTGCTCAGCGTGGTAAGCATGACCATTAATCTCCAATGGACGACAGCAGTATAATTCGCTTCCTAGTTCTCGGTAGTTCTGTTAAAATTTATGTTATTGGATCCTATAATTTTCTATAAAAGGAGTTCACATGGGTGTTAAAGAGACTATAAAGGTTTAAGGACTTTAAGGACTTTTAAATACATTTATTCAATTGGTCTTTCCACATTCACAATCCAGGACAGACTTAAAATGGTACAAGAACAACAATAGGATTAATACAGTTTTTGATATTGGTTAGTTTAAAGTGAGGGTATGAAGTCTTATCTGGTAGACTCCCGGCTGCAACTTGGATGGTCCTTTATGTATATAATTATTGTTAGTTTTCCTTCATTGTATTGACTGTCCTTCATTCCTTACATTCAATATATTTGAATAATGTAGCGCTTAATAAAAACAAAAATAAAAAGTTAAAAGGAGTAGAGCTCTGAAAAGAAACATTGGCTGAAGGCAGACAGTATCAGCGTTAAATGAATCCGTCGTCCAAGCCACGCCGAAGAGAAAAAAAGTGACCTTTCTTCAACACAGAGTACATTAAGCCTTACAGTCAAAGATGGCGGATATACTTTTTTATAAAATGTTTATGTTCAAAACATAATTGTTATAGTTCCACGGTAACGGTGGAACAAGGGGTACTAAGAATCTCCGGGCTACGGATCGCTTCCACCGACTTGACTTGGCTATGTATAACGAACGAACGCTCAGACTAGATAACCACTTGGTTGAGCTTTAGGTGCTACTGGGAAAAATCCGACGACACGTTCCGGGACTATGTGAAGTCCGTAGACAAGGCGAGGACACCATAACTCTGCTATCGGGTCGCCTATTCCACTTCAGGGAAGGCGACACTCCATCACAAGGCGGCATGGGATTCCTCGTGAATAAGTCCCCCGTAGGTAAGATCGTCGACATCTCCAGTGTGTCGCACAGGGTGGCGTATCTTATACCTAAACTCAATAAGAGGTAGTGGAGACAACCTATATCTCAAAGGCCTTACGTAATACCTATAAGTTCCACTTCAATGTTGTTCTGGGAGATTTTTATGTCAAGGAGGGAATGGTGTCGAATCGAGTCTGGGACCACATAGAGTATGAAGTCGAAATCGCAGGGGGCAATTGCTGGTAAAATTCCTCGAGAAGGAGGGCTTCTTCTTAATGGCCTTTCGTTTTAAAGAAGAAGCCCCATAGGAATTGGACATGGCCAAGCCCCGAAACTGTGACAAGGAACAAGATTGACCTGATTATAATGGTCCGAAAGCACAAATCTAGTGATGAACAGGTTTAAAACCGGAAGTGATCACCGACTGGTTTGAGGCTCTCTGAATATAGGCTTTCGGCGCAAGCGTGTCCGTTTAGTACAGTCGACACTCCAACCGAACTTCCGACTAACCACGGTAGGTTCAGAAAAAATCCAACTGGCACTAAAAACCAGTTCGATGCCCTAGATATGTCGGAAGATACATAGAAATTGACGACGCCATGAGTGGCGTTATTGATTGCATGCGGGACGTGAATGTTGTTGGAGTAAGTATACGAGCAGGAAAGTTGAACTGTCAGATGAGACGCTTAGACCTATGAGGGAACGCAGAACACACAAAGACGTTACGTCCGTCGATGTCAAGCATCCTTCAAAGTGTATTCCCAAACTAATACGTCGAGACCTTGGCAGCTCAAATACACAACGGGTTTCCGAAGCGATTGAGCAGAATAGAGAATCGAAGGTTTTTGTGGAGAAGCTTGGATGAAGTCATCTGGCAAAGATTGGGATTGGTTCCGGGGTTACCCTTTCTTCTAAGCCTGAGATCCTATCTGAGATCAGAGCTTTCTATAGTAAGTTAAATTCGTCGAACGCTCCTCATCCCGATACCCTGATCGGCGATCCCCGTCCAAGCCTGACACGACACTTCTCAGGCGATCTTCCGGACGTCAGCTTGAGTGAGATTGATCTAGTTCTTGCACAGTTTAAAAGGGGCTCCGGGGAAGGACAGAATTACAGTGGAGAGCTTTCTTAGAGTATTAGGCGAACCTGTATTAAGAGAGCTAAAAAAGATTTTCAATTTCGTCCTTCAGTGAGCATATCTGCCAAAGTATGGCTTGGAAGTGACGTTTTTTGTTTTTTTAAGAAGGGTGACAAATCACTTCTACAAAATTACATACCAATTTCACTTCTCGGTCTTATTTACAAGTTGTTCTCAATTGACTTGGCGAATCGTCTTACTACAAAGTTTGACGAATTCCAGCCACTGGAACAGGCTGGGTTTCGCAGAGGATTTAGCACCATAGACCATATTTTTACCATAAGGAAAGTTGTACGAAAGACACATGATTACAATCAGCGGCCTTATGCCTTGCCTTTGTGGACTATGAGAAAGCTTTTGACTCTGTCGAGACCTGGCCTGATCTGGAAGCTTTACAGCGACGCCAGGTCGATTGGCGGTACGTCGAAGTACTGAGAGCATTGTATGACGCTGCTTTGTCCATTCTATTCCCAGGATGTCAAACAAGGCCAATCCAATTGCGTCGAGGTGTGCGACAGGGAGATGTCATTTCCCCGAAACTGTTCACTAATGCTTTGGAGGACGTCTTTAACACTTTAAACTGGGCAGAATGCGGAATAAATATTAATGGCGAGTACCCCTCACATTTCGTTTCGCCGAAGATGGCCGAACCGTTGGAGAGCTTGCAGGAAATGTTGCACAGCCTAAGCGAATCCTCCCGACGTATTGGCCTGAGGATGAACTTGAACAAGACAAAGGTCATGTTCAACAAACACGTTCTTCCCAGGCCGGTATACATCGATGGTGCTATTCTCGAAGTCAAAGACGAATACGTCTACCTCGGGAAATTATTGCAATTAGGTAGATATAACTTAGAGAAGGAAGCCGATGGAAGGATTAAGTTGGGTTGGGCATCATTCCGGAAGCTTGCTCACATTATCACATCGCCTATACCGCAAAGTTTGAAGACGAAAGTCTTCAACATACATCTGCTACATACGCGGCCTCAGATTAGGACTGGTCCACAAATTTGCGGTAGCTCAACGGGCTATTTAACGTGCTATATTGGGTGTTTCTCTGTCCGACAGAATTCGTAACGAAGTCACAAGACAGAGGACTATATTATCCGATGTCACGCGACGGATAGGCTCGCTGTAGTGGCAATGGTCACACACTCCGAATAACAGATAGCAGATGGGCCAGTAAGGTTCTGAAGTGGAGGCCGCGTTTAGGAAAACAAAATGTTGGTCGAACGTTCACCAGGTGGGAAGACGATCTCCGTGCAGTAGCCGGTCCGGGATGTATGCGATTAGCAGATCGGTCGTCTTGGCGTTCATAGAGAGCGGCCTATGTCCAGCAGTGGACCGAATAGGAATGATAATGATGATGATAAATGTTGATTTTACTGTAGTCATACACCTATGATAAACGAATTGCGCCGACAATTCGACCAGCAGGATAGCGCCATGTTGTTGCGTTTCATGAGGTTTGTGAACCGCCAATAGGACAGAAGAAACTA
Organism: Eumaeus atala; assembly: GCA_017140195.1. Classification (NCBI taxonomy): domain Eukaryota; kingdom Metazoa; phylum Arthropoda; class Insecta; order Lepidoptera; family Lycaenidae; genus Eumaeus; species Eumaeus atala. The sequence continues at coordinate 100,571 of JAFELO010000324.1, read as the reverse complement.
ACGCGTCAAAACAGTTATGCTGTTTCAATAATTAACTCGTTAAGGCCCTACTTTTAGTTTTACATTAATATTGAATTAATATATTAATTTTGAAATGTTACTTCCTTGTAGTCAGCGCCAATCACACCCATAGTACGCACTTTTTACATGTGTATGACATATACTGGATACATGATCAGAGTTTAAAGACAAAATCTTTACCTTCTTTAAGTCGTTTAAAAAAGGGACTCTCGAGAAAAATTAAACTTAAAACTAACAAGGGATTACTGTGACCAGCCAACTCGTAGCACGGGTCATGCTCGTAGCGCTATGTAAGCGGAGCTCTACGAAGCTGACGCGAACCCATAATATTTTTCTCCATAAATGACGTTCATAACCACTAAATTATTTCCTAACTACGTTATAGTTTTCCATAAAAAATATTTCTTTATTATATAAATATTATATCTCGGTGAGTGTGAACTTCTGCTGTGATCATCTTTTGTGGAGGCCGCGTTTAGGAGTGTTGGTCGACCGATCAACAGGTGGGAAGACCATTTCCGTGCAGTAGTCGGTCCGGGATGTATACGAATAGCAGGAGACCGGTCGTCTTGGCATCCATTGAAAGAGGCATATGTCCAGCAGTGGACCGATAAGGGCTGATAGTGATGATTAGTGTGAACTATCTGCTTATTGTGGTCCAGGTTAGGTTGGTGGTCAGCTCCCTACCATGGTACAAGCCATGTTATGGCGGTGGGGCTCAAGAACATTGGATGAACCCCGAAGCCCAGGAAGCGTCTTTGCGTACGAAGCAAGGGGGGATGCTGGAAACCTCAACCCATTGCACTGTCCTAAAGTTGGTGGGGTTGTCCTGTGGTGCTGGGCAACCCTTCTGTGGAGATGGCGTCGGTCTTCTAGTGGTTCTATGGATGTTTTTGTAGTGCCGAATAGTACAATGTGCCGCCAACCCCACTGGACCCCATCCAGGGCCGGTGAAGGCGTGTAAACGTTTACCCGCGTAACCATAGAAAGAATTAAGATTCATTGATAGAGATTTTGATATAGTGTGATGACATCCTAGTCTCCAGTTCCAACGAGCACTCATAGCAATCCGATGAAGTTGTGTTGGACTTTACTTTGCTCCCGCAGTACAAGTTCAGGCCCGTAAAAAAAGCAAAGGAGCTATAAACACGACCAAAGTTGAATTCATTTAATTATACGAAATGTAATGGCTAGTAGAGCAAGCGAGGAAGAAAACGTGTGCTCTCATCTTGCACCTACAGTGTGATATACAAAACATCAGTCACTCTCTCTTTCTGCCTTTACTGAATTACATCCCTCTCAACTTCCGTGTAACTCGCTTCTATCTTCGTTTACACAAAAAAATTTAGGGATGTATACAGTTCAATGTTTTGTTTATATAATTGAATCTGAACACAGTAAATATCAAGTAGCGTAGACATACGAGACAAGTCTGTCCCCATGCACAATTCTTACAGTAAATTTGACTTTGAGCTCTTTAATATCATATCGCTTCTTTGTTTATAGTTTTAAACCGATTGAGTAACTATGTATATGACATCACATAAAAAGAATATATTTTTTTATGGAATAGGGAGGAAAAAGGGCAATCGGAGCCTTTTTACGACTACCGACTATTTTTGTCCATGTTTGTTATTTTTGTCCATGGGGACATCCATATAATTAGAAACTAATTATGCCTACCTCCGAATACTGACAATAAATTTGTAAAACGTAGTGTCATGCAGCATAGGAGGAGCTAGTGCCATGCATGGTGCATGACACTACATCCTCATATGCAACGGAAATGGGCTGGCACGACCGGGGAGGTACCTCTAGCTCACATTATTATATGTGCGATGCCACCGCAAAGTGACATCTTTAGTGTCGCGTTTCGTGTGGTTTATGAGTAGCTGGTGGCCCATTAGGGGTGGGAGGAAGGCAACGCATTATCATGGTAATTATGTGGTTTCATGGGATTCGGTAGTCGTAAAAATGCTCTGATAGCTCGTTTGCCTCCCTATTATATAAAAAAAAGAAAACACTTTTATTTGTAGTGTTTAACCGATTTATTTGCTGTGTAGATGACATAAAATACACGGAACACATGTACGTTTAATACGCAGATAGGAGATGTAATACGTTTGTCTAGTGTGACGTGAATTAATGATAAAATGTGCATCGGTATACGTTTACTATTGTTTTGTGTCCTAATGATGTATGAATGCTTGCATACAAGCTTAGGGACAGCACCAATAAAGCTTCAACAAATGGATGGTATACAACGATGAGGATATTTTACTGGAAGAGACATAATTGCCCAGGATAAACATAACAGTACGTAGGCTGGATGTATCCGCCCCACGCCCACTACCCGAATGGTGCTTTGACGTCATAACCGGCGTCGTGGAGAGCCGGCATTATACCCGTACGTTTGGGTATGACTTGAATCTGGTACTTCGCTTAACTTTCGCTGCTAATTTGACCCCTTTAAACTATTTATTTAATATAATCATTTATAATATATAGTAACTAATAATATATTTATGTGTTTTATTGTATTACACGTTCCAGATTAACTTTACCACGGTTTGAAGACGCTTTTTAAATTTGGATTTTTAAAAAATAT
>JAFELO010000324.1:52937-97867 GCA_017140195.1 Eumaeus atala | reverse complement strand
TCATATGCCATTATCATTTTATAGGGACAAATCGAAGTTCATCTATACTCATAAAAGTAAAGCAATAGAAACTTGTAAGTATGAAATATAAAATTACACATTTTGTAGATTCACTCTGTATAAAAAAACAGTGCATACAAATTTTCGGATTTAAAACAGCTTTATCTATTATTATTTAACAAAATCAAGCTTAAATTTGAACATTCCCCCACCCATAAATATATTGTTGAAACTATTTTTTTAGAAGTTCTGCAACAATTTTTAACGGGACAACAATTCTGACAGACCATGACGGACAGAACTGAATTTAATTCGTATTCATCAAATTCTATGTCCAATGGCGGATGTCGGTGCGGTCAATGATACATTTCTACCTCAATATAGGTATGGACGCTAATAGCAGAAAACCGATACACAATATCAATGTGCATGTCATTTTATCATTTTCTCTTTGTGCAAGCACTTAGCAGGGTTTTCAATTGTTATTGTATTTTAAGTGTGAAAAGGACATTTTTCATTCATTATCAGCCTTTATCGGTCCACTGCTGGATATAGGCCTCTCTCAATCCGACAACCGACCAAAGACGACCGATCTTCTGCTACTCGGATCCATCCCGGACCGGCTACTGCACGGAGATCGTCTTCCCACATGGTGACCGGTCAACCAAGACTTCGTTTGCTTAAACGCGGCATCCACTCCAGAACCTTACTAGCCCATCTTCCATCTGTTCTTATGAGTGTGTGACCAGCCTATTGCCACTTCAGCGAACCTATTTGTCACGTCATATCGTATACTTTAGTTCTGTGCCCTATGAATTCGTTACGAATTCTGACGGACAGAGAAACATCCAACATAGCACGCTCAATAACCCATGGAGCTGCCGCAAACTTCCGATCCAGTCCTAAATTAAGAGGCAATGATTCGGCCCTCCAAGCTCTGCTATTTTCGTCTTCAAGCTAACCTCAAAAGGATATATATTTAATGTTGGAAACGTATTAATTTACATACGATTTCATACTGATCCGTCATTCTAAAGCATCCGTGATTGTAAATAAACATGTATTTTTGCAAAGTCAATCTTACACGCATGATTTTAGGTACTTTTTACAAAACAAACATATCTGAATGAAGTGAATAAATTAAATATATTTTTCGTAAAGTGAACCTTACGCACATGATTTTAAGTTATTTCTACAGTGAAAATTTTACATTGTGCACCCCTTTTTTACAGACGGTTTTGAGACGTTGACTGTGTACCTTGGTATTCTGGTAAATGAATTTATTAATGTTAATAAAATACCTCTAAGTAAGTAGTGCTTCTGATGCATTGCAGCCAAATTGCTCTGTGCCATATAGCTCACATTAGAATAACAATGTAATGCTGGCCGAAATTCGACAACGTTAGACAGTCCTATAGATGCCAACAACTTAAGATATCCTTTATACATATTATAATGCACAAGTGTGTACGAGGCACAAGTGCACTATCTATCCCCTAGTGTCTTTATTCAGATGGAACAGCAGACCGAAACGTTCGGATAATCGGGCCATCAGGTGCTGGAACGATGGAATTGTGTTAGACCTGAATTCATACTTGTATATATGTAAAAATACAGGAATAGTCTCGATTACGTAATACCGGCGTAAAGTGACAGCTGTACTGTCATATTTCGTGTGGTTTGTGAAGGCGTTGTGGCCGTGTGATGGTGTGGGGAAATACAATCGATCTGTTTAGGCGCTTGGATGTTCATGCGTTTGTAATTAGTCAACGAAATGGCTCCGATTAGCCCAATGTAACACCGCCAACTTTCTGACTACGGACTATTGTTAGAAAATGGAAAAATCGCAACAATATTTTTTGGTCTGACCTGGGATTCCAATCTAGGATTTTACAAGCTTCCGGTATACGTACCTACCACTAGACCATGAGGCAGGTTTACCAAGTAATAGATAATGGATAAGAGATTGGATAAAATACCATCACTCTATCGAAGCAGATTCGCGCCGAGGACAAAAAATACCGTTATTACTTTTCACAAAATAGGTTTATACACATTTTGTTTGTAATTATTTATATAATCTCAGGTCTTATAACATGGTGAGTCGATATTAATCCCTTGTGATGTATAATATATTAGTTGTGACAAATAATGTTGAAAAAAATATTGGCAATGGAGCATTTAAAAAAATTACAACCCTGTAGTGAATAAACTAACATAAAATTAAAAAATATAAAACCTTCCTGCTTAAAATATATTTATGTGTCAAGTGTCATTCATGTTTGTGTTCTCAAGAATAATCTAACAACTGTTCTCACGCTCAAATCCTTTTAGGACTAAGGATATGTCGGGGATATATAAATCTACTCACAAACATACATGCAATATGTAATCAAGAACATAACTCATATACATAAAGTATGAACAAAAGCTATTCGACAAGTCAGTCAAAGACATGTTATGCCCCCAGGATCAGTTCTTATTTCAGCACTGCCACTCACTCCAAAATATTCGTGTGTAAACATACAAATCTTCACATCGATGACTTAAGGTTTTTTTCCGGTCAGCGTCAACTTGTCCCGAATCCGGACTCATTTACTGGCCACTGTCTAATTTGATTCTCATAAGCACAGCCAGGCGGGCCGTTACTATGTTATGTACCCCTTCTATGTGGGAGGGGTCTGTGGGGAGGGAACTAGGAGTGCACTGACTCTCTAGTGTGTCGGCCAGGCACTCCGCCTTTTCGCCATCCTCTAGTGCAGGTAATCGGTTTGCGCGGTTTAGTGGTGGCATTTGTTCCACCGGTTCGGACTTCATAGCTCTGGCGAGAGGCCAGTAGGCCGTATGCGACGGAGATTGTTCGCTAACGAAGTGATCCCATCTCCTGTTAATGAAGTTAGGTACAGCCTTTTTTACTTCTCTTTCGAGTTTTCGGAGGGCTTTCCTGCACACTTCGCCTCCGTAGCGATCGTGCAGGCGCTTAGCCGCATTTTTTCGACGGATAAGGTCCCTGACATCGTCAGAGAGAGCTAAACGGTCCTCTGGGACGGTGGAGATTTCTCTTGACGATTCTCCTATTTTTCTTACCAGTAGTGCGGTTAATGAGGATGAGGCCGCGACAGCGGCTTGGGGAGAGTCTATACTGTCTGGGATGTTATCGAGTTCACTCGATTTGACATTATCTAAGTTGTCTTTTAGTAATTTATAGTCGATGATCTTTTTCTTAATTTTACTATTTCTATTATTTCAATTTTCTCCTATTTCGATTAAAACGGGTCTGTGGTCCGAGTTAAGTTCGTGTAACGTTTCAGCCGTCTTTATGACGAGTGAAATGTTTTTAACCAGTGCTATATCGATTATACTAGGTGCACGTATATACCCATTTTTGTTCGGGGAATAATGAGTTGGGATATACGGAGCGTTGATGATGATGTTATGATCATCGACATATCTCTTGAGGACAGTCCCATGACTGTTGTTGTGTCTATTGCCCCAGGTCACGTGGTGGACGTTGAGGTCCCCAGCTAATATTATTGGGTCGTCGTTTAAGTTTTCGAAAATAGCGTCCAGGTCGCTAACTGGAAGCAGCTTTAAACCTGACTGGTATGCAGAGACTATGGTGTTGGGCTGATGGCCCGTCATGCATTACTTACATAGGGATACCTCTAGATTTTCTAGAGGGGGGTGGGTCGAGTGGGATACAATGGAGGGACCTCTTATGGCTGTACCCCCCAAGCAGGTTCGGGTAGTGTTGTTTCGAACAATATTATAATTGCAAATACGCGGGTTTGAGTTTCTAGCTTTAAGGAACGTTTCCTGCACTAGAAGGATGTGTACTTTATGTTCCGGGAGGAAGTCCCGCAACTCTTGGATGTTCGATCTGATGCCGTTTGCGTTGAACGACACCAGTCTTATTGAGTTGGGTTTCATCCTTCCCGTTGTAGCCATTGGGATGCTTTATTTCGTTAAGCGCTTTATCATCTCGACCAGCGCTGCATGGTCAACCATGGCTTGGATCTTCTCCGCCATGGTGCCAAATTTGACCTTATGTGCAAACAGTTGCACCTCCTCAATATCGACTGACTTTATGAATTCAGCTAAGAATTCAAAATCGGCTACTATGTCCTTAGCCCTGCCTCCCTGAGGGGGTGCATCCTGCGGCTTAAGTGACATCAGTGGGACGGGTGCCTGTGTGCCCGTTCCCATATGAGCCTCTGTGGCTGAGGGGGAGCGGGAAGAATGGTTTTTTGTGCCTTTGGGGGCCCCGCGACCTTTGGAGGCCGGGACCACGCGTTTGTGGCGGGAGGAGGGGCAGGGATGAAGTCATCCTGCTTCTGTGTCTGGCGCTGGGGCACCTGTGGGGTTTTCTGCGCTCTGGGCGGCGGCTTCGAGATGCCCTGGGGCTTTGGTGCCCTCCTTTTGTAGACGTTGGGGGCCTTCGAGCATCCTCTGTAGTTGGCCGTGTGGCCTACTTGTCCGCAAAATATGCACGCAGGGGGCTCGGTGGTGGATCTGTCCCTCAGACATTCCGCTGTGCCGTGGTCTCCCAGGCACTTGACACACCTCGGGCGCCCTTGGCAATTCCGGGCTGAGTGCCCATAAAGCTGGCAGCGGTGGCATTGCCCTGGTGCCCTCCGCTTGCTTGCCGGCTCAATGCGGAAACCCGTTAGGCCGCAGATTGCCCTTATGTTGTGTATTTCCTTGCTCTCAGGAGCAAGGGGCAGTATGACAAGTACCATGTTGTATGGCACATTCGCGGTGGTGGTATCCCCACTTTTCGTGTTACGGCACATCCGATGTACCTCCAGCACGGGAATCTTCTGGTCCCTTAGGTCATCGAATATTCGCTCCTTGGGGAACTCCTTCGGGATTCCCTTTACTACGAAGCGTAGGAGGCATTCATCCTCCAGAGCGTACGTATGATACGCGATATTTCTATCGCGTAGGAGGGCGGTCAAGCGGCGGTGTTCGCCGGACGATGCCGTGTTAATACGAATGCCCGTTCTGCAGGCACTCGCTGACACGTAATTGATGCACTGGTCATCAATTACTCTGGTGATGCTCATCCACGCGTTGTTGTCATGGACGACGGTGGGTGGGGGGCGCTTCTCCCTTCGGGACGTCTGCTCCTCCGTGGCCATGGCCTCTTGGGCCTCCCTCGGGAGGGATATTTTATTGTTGGAGGAGGGGCCCGCGGCGGGGGCTCCGTCCGTTCAGCCGCCGCAGGTTTTGCCGCCTTTGCAGGCGGTGGGATGGGGACCGATTGGCCAGAGGTGTTTCCGCTTTCGTGTAAGATGGTGCCATGATGCATTGCATTTAAATTGGACTGGCTGTCTGACGAGACACCTGCCACAGTGGCCCCATCCAGAATGGAACGAAAGCAACACGTCTGCATAATAATTGTGTAAAAAAATGAAAGCTATCAAATCTCCGACTGCTCGTTTGTTTGTTATACTATAAAGGAATCCAACCCTCAAGTATAATAAGCCTCTACTTATAATTTCAGATGATACAAAATATAATGCTATGGTGTTTCAGCTTTGAAAAGGATTTGACGTAAATTAAGGTAAAATACCTGACAGTTTGAACTTAGTCCCAGTTCGCGGTGGCTCCTCGCATCTCGTGCGTGAATTGAAAAGCACCGTGATCCGTTACATAAAAAGGGCCTAGCAATCGAGTCAGCTGATCTTGGCTCCAAGGTATCTGTAACCTATTAAGAAACTCACTAGAATAATTCTTTTAGACTTATACAATATATTATTGGCCAGATATATAGTCAACAATAAGGGACTTACGACTGCCATTTGTAACTGGGTCGAAAGTTTCACGGGTTATTGTCCAAGTTTGCGTAAAAAGTTCCTTGTATGTAGAATGGAAATAATTTATGAACCAGTTTTGAGTTCGAATTTTACTTTTTTAATATCTATGATTGTTAATTATGTATTTCTTTAAAGTGTTAGAACATCTGAACATGGAACAGTTGAACTTTTGATTTAGCCTAGTTATAACGTTGGCTGCGTTAGAAAAATCGCTATAAATTTTCACTGGATTATCAATTTTATTAAAAGTTTCTGAGTTTCATCAGACAAAGGAGGCCCAATTGCAACTGAAGCCATTGTAATTTCGTTAGGTCCGTCGGTCCCTCAGTATGTCACAGTTGTTTTAATCGGAGATGCTGTCACATAATTATGTTATATGATTTAGATAAATAAAACTACTAAAGGCGAATGCTTCATACATCCAACTAAGGGATGAATTTATTTTTCGACCGAATCTATACTCGTGGAATGTCGTTGGGTAGATCCTTCTAAAAGCCTCTCAATGACTACCGACGCCCATGAACATCGGCATAATTATACCGATGCGAGTGACTTTTCTCCTCCCTCTAGGCTACCTCACCGAAAGTGCCAGCCAGGCTCGGCTTCAATGCAGCATAGCCTATATATCTACCTCTTTCTTTCTAAGAACTTTTAGACTAACTCTTACTGATTAATAATATCAGCATTAGTAACATTATAATGTACGCTTGTATTGATGGTCGCAGTTCGCAAAAGCCACTTTTATGAATTCAGAACAAATGTTATATGAGGAAGGATATATAGCCATTTTATGAGAAAACTAATATAACTTCATTTGGGGTTAAAAGCTTGCTACATTTTTATTATCGAACGACCTAATAAAAACCGTATCGGGACAATAGATTTCTCTCTAATGTTGCGTACCTATGTATATAACACACACACAAAAGTGTATAACATCTACACATTATTATTATTATTTATATTATATTGCATTTGCGGATAAGTGCAGTATAGCGTCAGTGCCAAGGACCAACATCGTTAAGGTATCCAACCATTGCGGAGTCTTGACTCAGTCTCTCATTAATTGTTTTCGTTCCACCACAGAAAGAAAATAATTAACGATTCAGCATAAAATTCCAGACTAAGCTCAATTACCATTTTCTCAGACATTCTAGGATCTCTACACAAATATGTATATGAAACTAAGTACAAATTTACTCTGTTCCGATCGGTCATCAAAGTTCAATTGTCTAGGAACTATCTCTCCTAAGTCGGACCTCAAGAAATGTTGTACAAGATCGCATGAATCAAATTATTTTAATTCAAGATATTTTAGATAAATCCTTGGATGGATTTTGATCGAGAAATTCATACAATCTGTTTACGATGATATATCAATTGAACGAGCCCCCCCCCCTATGTGTCACAGGCGTCTGCGAGTCCCTTACACCGAGAGTGCGGTGTTGCATCTGAGAGGGTATAAATAGTTCTATAGATCAAGTGACTTTAATAAGTTTATATAAGATGGCATACATAAAGTGACAAAATAGAATTTCAATAATTAACTTTTATTTTAAGCTTCGTGAAAATTTTTGTTTCTTACAATTGCTTAAATCGTTGAAAAATTAAATTTAATTAAAATTTAATTAATTAATATTGACTATTAAACGCTTATATATTTTTCTATCCAACATTCAGTATCGAATGAGGGTTATTATGGCCCGAGGAGGAATATTTTTAGGAGAAATATTATGTCTATTATTTATAGACTATATTACAAAATTAAGCTGTAATTGTATATACAAGTATATATAACAGGCTAATTGTATATTGTGCTGCACGTTGATCTATCGTTCGGTGATACAAGACGAAATACTTAATAACAGAAGAAGATGGAATTCTGATCTGTACGTAGAAGTACACCACTTTTTCGTTGTAAACGTTTCAGAGTAAGAAACGTAAAGTCGATGACAGAGGTCTATCTCCCAGGACTTCATCCATTCAATAAAACCGACAGCTATTTAAGCGAGCTTTGTACCATAGTAATTTGATTACTGGGACTGTTTTGCTTTTAATTTCACTCCATAAACTTTCGCGTTAATTGTAGCTGGTTCTATAACAGTAATGGAAACATGGGCAGGTTAACATTTGACGCCACATAGAATTTTGTAATAAAAACTACCTGTTGCTTGCTACTTAATCCGCGTGGCCAAAAGGCGGAACCACAATTGAAAATTAGTATTTATATAATACATATTATAGAACACAAAAAGTGTATACTAAATAGGTTATAACATAGTAACTAATGCTCTATTCGGTTATGCTATATGAGCTACAGCATGTCAAATTTCATCAAAATCCATACAGTATCTTTGGCGTGATTGAGTGACTAACATCCATACATACAAATTTCCACTTTTTAAATTTAAATATAAATGGTTTAAACCGAAAGGACGTTACAAAGTTATGGCAACATATAAATACTTTAAAATATTATGATTTCATTGTTACATGTGTTGATGGGTTACGTCAGTATGACATACGGAAGGTTGTGGAACCATTCTAAGATATGGGCTCTAGGTGAGGAGTATAACGTGTTACGCTGTAACACATATCTGAGGTACACACCTAAGGTGTTCTTAGCTCATGGCCTTCGGGGCCGTACTGGATATTGTATGTGTCTAACACGGGTATCAGCTATCATAGCTGTCACCACAACACAGACTATGTAAATATTTAGACAGATATGCAACAATTTTATGTGTAAGTATGTAAATGTAGTTTGGAAATGTTGAATGCTTTTACGAAATCGAAGTGTTGGTCGACCGTTCACCAGGTGGGAAGACGATGTTCGTGCAGTAGCTGGTTCGGGATGGATGCGAGTAACAGGAGATCAGTCGTCTTGGAATTACTTGATAGAGGCCTATTCCCAGCAATGGATCCATAAGGGCTGATAATGTTGATGACGAGGATATAAATAAAGTCAGAATAATTTGTAATAATTTCACTAAGGGACCTAAATAGAAGTACACTTTATGTAATTGTGATTTATCTGTTAAATATCTATTCATGGTATGTCCAATGTAGAAATGCGAAAGGTTGAATGTAGAATTACCGAAATGTTTATAAAGATTGCCTAAACAATACTGAATCTAAATAAAACTGAAACAACTGTAAAATTCTAAAAACTAATTAGTTTCTATAATTTTATGTAATATTAATATTAAGTGGTCGCTAGTGACCTTTAGATGCTTAAGCGTACTTAAATAAAGAAATAATTTTTAAAAAGTCAGAATTTTTAGTTACTGAGTTATTTATAAACGTGCCCTTTTTAGCAATAATCATTCATAGTGAGATTCTATACAGGGTTACATGAAAAGTAATACTGAATATTAAGGGACGTTATTTCACAGGTAATTTCTGATGGGATTGATTATGATTAATATATTTTAACCATATGATATGTCACATGGTGTTCCAAACTTAACCCTTGTGGAGGTATTTGACCTTTAAGGTTTTTAAAAAAAACCCTTATTTTTAACTTTTGTAACGTGTTTTTGTGATTGGAGCATCGGGAGTGTGTTCTCAATGTAAATATTTAGAGGATATGCCTGTCCATAAAGTGATCTTAAAAAGCTTAACCTTAACAGTTCTGAAAGACAGCTCTACAAATTTTGGAGTCGAAGAATTTTCTGATATATTCAGTACAACTTTTCATGTAATGTATAGTCACGAGTAAACAGTATTTAGTAATAAGAAATGTACACAGTAATTTTCATACATTAATGTCTATTGTGTATTGTCGATATCATATTTTCACCCGTGAAAGTCACTAACGGAAGTGAGTATCACGTTTACTTATTCTCATTACGAAAATAGTTTCGTATTGCAATAAATCTGTTTTCGATATGTTGGGTCATATTCATTGTTGTGTTTATTATATTCAAAATTCTATCATATTCACTACACCCTGTTCTATTCGAGATTATCTAAATATGTTAAAAAGCTTATGCTAGCGTTTATAACAACTAGCAGTGCCTCGTGGTTTCACCCGCTTACTCGGATCCATTTTATCGTAGCGAGACGGTAAATGGTCTTTTAGTCTAAACAAACAGCTTTATAATAATATTATAGATGAAATCACTAACATAATCCATGTTATTTCACGCTCTATTTACTTCCTGTAAAAGGATTTACCAAAGCGGTTCTTCCGGACAAGTAGATGTTCAAATTAGAGTGAATATTTCACGTATAAGATTTACAATATAACGCTTCATAAGAAACATGTATTGAAGTATCCTTGTTTTTTAATACTTTTTTCTTTGCAGTTGGAGCCTTTGATAACAACAGACGCTTATAGACATTCCCTCTTCTCCTTCAAGGGACCACCAGAAACATCAAGCAGATGATATACAGAACGCAGAAACTACTCAATCAATTTGGATAAAATCTAGCGCATATACAGATTAATAATCTGGGAATACATTATTTTACTTTCCCTGAATACTATAAAAATAAAAAAAAAAAAATTACATTACAGCAGAATCTGCCCGACAGGACCGGAGCGGCAACTACATGATGCCGTCACAAAGCCGGTTTGCCTGGTTAGATTGTGAGTGCATTGTGTGTTTGTGGCTCACTAAAGCTCACTGAGGGAAGCAGGGGAGGAGGGCAACACATCTGCTTAATAATTATGGTCTTCTTCAATGCGCCTGCTCCTTTTACCCTTATACTATAAAACCGCTCATTACGCCAGACTTTAACAAGAAAGCAAGCGTTCCAAGTTTTCCAATACTACCTAATTGGAAAAGAGAAACTTCGAAGGAAGGCAATATTTTTCTCTCAGTAAATTTAATATGTATACTCAGTTTATAATAACTTAGTTTATTCCATAATTACAGAAAGTATTAAGTGGCTTAAATATGTTTTATGTGTTCTCTAAAAATAGTATATAAATGTGTCTCAGAAACTGACATTCGCATATTCTTCGTATTTATTAAAAGAAGTAATAATATATTATGTATTTAAATACGTGTTATGTAAATACGTATTATGTATTTGTGTATTAAAACCGATAAAAAATATTAATTATAACTTTATTTCCAAGGCAACGGTTTACATATTCAGAAGTCACACATTATAATAAAACTACTTTAACGGATTTTATCACGGCTTATTAAGTATTCATTCAAATCACAAATCCTCGCGAAAAAAAAAGATTCCGTCATAGGATGATCCGTAAGGTCATTGAAATTTAAAAAAAACATCAAAATTTTAATAGAGAAGTTGGCTGGTTACTTATTTCTACTACAGTTATAAACATAATCAAATCAAAATCCAAACGTACAGCTGCATGATATAATAAGTGCTTTCTGCGTTAATCGAAACAAATATTTATTTATATAAAATCTTCGGGTACTTTTAGTAACTTGTGACACCAGGACATTTATCATCTCAGTCCACCCGTGGCCTTGGTAGCTTAAAAGCTTCTGAAATGTCGCGATCGTAAAATACTCAATAAACTGCGATAAAATCCGTTAAAGTAGTTCTATCTTGTCGCCGCATTACCGTGGTTGAAAATAGTTTGTATTGCGAAAGTTGTGTAATAGTAAATATAAAAGCATTTTCGACGTATATGATTTTCCACTGTAAAACAATAGCAAAACCTCCTATATTGTGACACCTTCCGCTTGTAAGTTAATTCATTAACTTTAAAAGTTTGTAGTAAAGTAATCAAAATAAGTCATAATAATATCTGAGTCTGTTATGGAGAATTATCTTTTCAACGTTGCGTTATAATTGAAAGATTTCAACGGCAAAGATCTTAAAAATTACATTTTGTAACAGAATTTTCAAACAACTTAATTTCATCAGATTTACAAGAACTCGCAAGGTAGGTAGATCTACAAGAACCTCATACTAATAATAATTCATTTCGAAACAGGCATAACTTTTATAAACATTATACTTCTCCCATCCGTAGCAATATAAAGTGACATGGAAAGAGTCATGCATTGTAATTTATTTTACTAAATACTGTAATTTGATTAATAGTATGTAGACCAAAAGTTCACTTCAAGGAAAACATGGACTATAATTTTATACAAACAAGATATATCTATAGGCTTTCCCTCCACTCAACAATCTCCCAGATTGCAGGAGGAAACTTAATTTTCTAGTTATAAATCGCCCTAATTGGACCACAAGAACAAGATTTTGACAAACACTTTTGAAAACACATATATTTAAAAAAGGAACAGTTTTTGAGTCAATTTATAACAAAACAAATGCAATAAAAAATGTAATAATACAATGATATTTTGTAAAAAAATAAAAAAATACGAGGCGTGAAATTGTAAGAACAGTGAGCATTGGTGCGAATCACTATTTCTAGTAGATACGTAATATTTACCTGCAAATGCAGTAAAACATTTCTGTAATTTTAGTTCTATGCCTCTCATGTATACTTAATTATTTTTACTTTATTATTTGATGATTACTTTATAAGCTAGGGTGAGTAATTATACCTACTCACTTAATACAACTAAGTCAATCCTGCAAGTAGCAAGCAAGTCACCTATCCCTGATGTCCGGAACTCTAGTCTACAGTGCTGCTGCACCAACTCTAAGTCATATACTGTACTGACTGTACCTTACGTATACAACTAAGTTGAGGTTCGACCTCACGCACTTAACATAAATATAACATATATGCGTGGGAAGAAAATTATTAATGCTATATTACAACAATAGCAACTAAACATATTATCTAAGAATGTAAATGTTCATGGCATTATAATCATCATCATCATCAGCCCTTATCGGTCCACTGCTGGACATAGGCCTCTCACAATGAACGCCAAGACGATCGATCTCCTGCTACTCGCGTCCATCCCGGACCTGGCGAATTGTGGACCCACACTTTGTTTTTCTGAACGCGGCCACCATTCCAGAACTTTACTGGCCCATCTGCCGTCGGTTCTTCTGAGTGTCTCACCAGCCCATTGCCACTTCAGCGGGCTTGTTCGTCGCGTGATATCGGATACTTTAGTTATTATACTTTATTCTATGGCACTGTATTGTAACAAAATTCACAACACGATGCTTTACTGTTCTCGTGATAAGCATCTATCGTTTTAGTAATAGCTACCGTAAGAGACCTATATTTCGTATCTTACAATCAATTTTATGTGTGGGATTGGTGCGGACTTTCACAAGATAATAATAAATAATAAGCGCAGTAAATATTTATTTATTTAAATATACAATTTTACATTCTCTGTAATTATAATTATTGCAATTGACGCTAGTGGGATTTCTGAATATTCATGAAGAAGCAAGTACAGATATTCTCAGGAAGCAATTACTGATGTTCTTACGCTGATTCTAGATATGTTAATAAATTAATTTTTACCAATTGTTAGTGACTATCGTTATGTTTAGGATGACAGATTGAATCGAGGTAGTGTCAATTAGTAGTCAGACCTCTTCTAGGTCTCGAAGCTCTAGACTTACTCCTATAGGTGTACGTGTACCTGTGTACCCTGAATGGATTAAGTGGAAGCCATCCAAAACTGCTAAAAAGGGGAAGTTATTGAAAGAAGAAAGTTTTAAGCCTTGCTTAATCCTAATGCCAGCTTTAAAAGTTTTTATCAAGAACTTGACTTATTTTAGAGCAAATTATTATATCGGGAACATGTCTGAGCTATTTTTATTGGATTTATTGTTCTGTGATAAAATAACATTGACTATTTATAGCCTACGGCACAAACAAGCGCTTACAATAGCACGCCTTGTCCTTAAACATTTTTCTATATAATAAATTTTCTAAAATATCAATGTTTTGTTAAAAATGACCTCAAAAGCCATTCCTTTTTTAAATAAATGTATTCTTGCTTGATTTAAATGTTGAAAGCAAGAGAATTACTAATTAAATAGCATACAAGGACCGACCTACCTCCGTTCACTTAACAGACGTAGTTTTGCCAACAGGAAGAGGTGCCATGCTGCATAGGAAGAAGTAATGTCATGCAAGACACTACATCCTCCTGTGCAACGTAATTGGGCCGGCACGACCAGAGAGGTACCTCTCGCTCACATAATACCGCCGTAAAGAGACATTTTCAGTCTCGCGTTTCGTGTGGTTTGTGAGTAGGCGATGGCCCATTGGGGGGGGAGGAGAAGGGCAAATCTTCGGCATAATAAATTTGTAGATGTTCTTGGCGTCGGTAGTCGTAGAAAGGCTCCGGTTGCTCGTTTGCCTTCCTATTCTATAAAAAACACATTCAGATAAATGTGGGTGAAAGGGAACGAGGATTGAGGGCAAATACCTTATGGACACTACAGATGTAACACTACTATTGATAGTTTTCAAGTTAGATATCCCCGTGTCAACAAAATATCTTGAGCTTACGTTTTGTGTGACTACACAGATCTTAGATAAATTCTAAATCTGGACATTAATTGTGTTACGTATAGAGTAAAAATAGGCTTACTGCCTGGTTTTATTTCGATGTAATGAAGATAAATAAATTTTGATAACAGTATCCAGTGACCCAATGAGGTTTCGTTTCTCATAAATACATTCCTTGTAACTTTTTATGGGTTATTGTTTGCCATCGCAGCCAAAATTATAATTTTATGTATTGTTCCATCGGCCGCGACCTTGGGCGACTGATTTAGCTTTTGAATTTATGTTCTTTGTAATTTTTTTAATGCAAAAATAATTGTTATTACAGTTTTAAATTAATTTTAACGTCGGCCACAAGATCATTATGAATTATATGATATCAACAAGAGCATTTGAAATAACGTCTATGTTATCGATTGAACATAGGCAGGTCGCGATTTGATAAATAAGAACATCTCCAATCTCTCTGTAACTTCACAATACTTTTATTGGTTTAACGAGAGGTCTCAGTATGCAACCATAGCTGAAGTGATCAGTGTGTACATTGAACGTCTAACTACTTTACTTAACTTCCCAGACGGATGGGCGAACGCGCTATGCACAACTTATGCCGCCTCTCTAGTGGGGCCATGCGTTAGAGTAAAAACCCAACCCCATTACACGTTCCCGACGTCGGTGGGGGCTGATCCAGATTGTCGGACCGGTCCCTCTATTTTGGAAGAGCCCGATACATTACGAGGGCCTCCCCAGTCGCCAAGGTGCCCCCTAGCTGACAGATCCGGGGCAGCTAAGCTTATGCAACCGATGGCACCCGAGGGGTTTTAGTGTGTATTCTGTTCAGCCGCGAGTCCCACACATCTATCGGATCTCACCCAAAATTGGTAGCAGTGCGTAAATGTGTTTCTCCGCGAAACAAAGAAACAGCATTCTACCCTTAAAGCCTGAATAAGTCGAGTTTTACTCTCAGCCTTCATAGACCAAAAAGAACGGTCGCGTACAATCCTGTATCAATCTATCTAATATAATCTGAGTTAATTACAAAACTTTATCACTGGTTGTAGTAGTAATGAAAATATTTTTTAAATATACTTATTGATCTATTGATGAGTTGAACCAGAGTTCCCGCTGCGTGCTGGTCCACCAGGAGCATGAGCATAACTCTCAGCCCAGTAGCGCCGTCTCTATACAAACATTAATATGGAACACCGTCAAATATCATGCCTCGACGATATTCGTCAGTAAACGACGTAGAGTTCAATACTTATTTATCTGAAGTCAATTTAATATTTCGTCATTCGTTCTATCAATAATATAAAAAAGTATTGCTATTAAAGCCACCTTTCTTTTCTTTTCTTTTTTGGCGCGGGGAAACGCATTTACGCGTCCTCACCGACCCTGAGTGTGGTCCAGTGATGTGAGGGACTCACGGCACATAATTGTGCCGAACACCCTCACAAACCACCGCAAGTGCCATAAGTGCCGCCCTTGGAGAGGTACCCCGGGAAAAAAACCTGGGCACCTCGACGCCTAGTCACCCCCCTAAGGGACCAACTCCACCTCCACAAATGGGGTTGCCCCGCACTACAAGACAACCCCACCGAATTGGGATAGTGCAATACGGCGAGGTTCCCATCCTCGCCCCTTGCCCCGTGCGCAAAGGCGCCACCTCCTATTGCTCTTAGGTCCTCTCTTCTCATAAGGGGGGTACCGAGAGCGATACTTCCTCCTGATTTTTAAGCCCCCTCTTCTTATAAGTGGGTTGCAAAGATCCCCCTCGGTTCAATTGGTTTCGCCAGAGTTCACCCCCGGCTACTGAGCCCCACCGCCACGATAATGCTTGAACCATTGTGGGGGATATTAATTCCACCTAACAGTACTAGTATCATGCTAGTTTAAGGAACAATTTGCCAATGCGTATTTAAGGATATCTCATCACCGTTTTGGAAGATATTAAGTCATTCTCTTAATATCTTGAGGAGGAAAATGCGCGAAAAACGTAATATACCCTAAAGCCAGGTAAAGAATACTAATACTAGACTTGAAACATAAAGTAGAACAGAACAAAAGTACGTAGAACTAACTGCCCTGATATCTGGCAGTGATGGGATCTCGGATTAAGACTGCCCACCCATAAATTGACGTTTTAAATCGATGTTGATCTCAGTTAATTTAATTATATAGATATATTTCTCAGAAGCTTTTTTTCGCTTTATTAGTCTCACTATTAGTATCGGAGATAGAGATTAATTACCTTCACAAAGGTGTTTTAAATATTTTAAATAGCATCATTTCTTTACCCTAACGGGAAACGCTATAAGCCAGATTTGATGGCTAACGATGCACAGGTACATCCACAAACTACATGTTTTCGTCTTGATTCCTGTTTTATATTATAGGGGAACAAACGAACAATGGGAGCCTTTCAGAGGCACGGGGTTATAACACCGCCAACTTCCAGACTCCGAACTGTTATTAAAAAAAACCCCCAGTAAGTTCGGCCCGCTCCGGATTCGAATGAATGAATGAATGCATATACCACAGCATCGAATACATTGTTTGGGACTGAAACTAATGTGTGTAGTGTCAGGATGACAAGTAGAAAGTGAATAGTATCTAAGTAATATGTTCGTGACTAGACAGTTCAGAAAGACTTGCGCTATCCTCATCTAATGCCCCAAAGCTTGATCTAATATAAACAATTGAATGAGGCAGACTTCACCTGACACAACTGTCCTTGTAAGACAAACTGCCCAATACTATATATTTAGTCCGGGTTATATCTTTGTTGCCGTATAACTTTGTCCCTTAATAAATATTTTTTGGTATCTTGTTTTAGGGACAACCCACAACTATATTCGCATGCTGCCAGGCGACAAAATGGCCAAAAGTGATGATTTATTCGAAATTGTGAACGGTCCGAGCCAAGTGGCCACATTCAACACCAAAAACAGTAATGAAAAATAACTTTATCACACACTTATACAAACTAATATCCGAGAATATACGGTTCAAAAGTTTCCTTTAAATTGTTCACATTAGACCTGTGCGTAATGAGTACTTTATGCAGCTCATCGGCGCAATGCAATCTTCAAGAACCCTTATTAGCGATGTCTAAAGATTACTGAAGAACGATGGCAACATAGAAAAGGTTATATTTATTACGAGTATTAGGAGTGTTGGGTCAGCCTGAATAAAGCGCACTCCTGGGCTCTGTAGTAAAAGTAACGAGAGAATACACCATTGGTGGTTAGTGGATATTCAATGACTTTTTGACGCTATGGGCCCCACTTATCCCTCGAAGGACCTCGCACTTGGCAGTATGCATCAATACTATTTCCAACATAAAAAGGGGTATTGAGTAGTATATGGACTGGGTCCGAAAAAAATATAAGAAATATGTTTCATAGGGTAGGGCAGACACAAATGAACTTTATGCGTGTACGCAATATATATTTTCGGCATTTAGCACGGGGCATAGAAAAGTACTAACAATTTAGTTGACATATTTGAGACTATTACTTACTGGGGTAGACCTCTGCACTCCTCGTGGAATATCCATATCACAATAGAAGTAGTTTTTTAGTAAATAATAATTATAAGGGACAAAAGAGCAGCCTTTTGACAACTACCGACGCCCACAGTAACTGATTTGCATAACGTAATTTGTAAGAGATTGTATCTTTTCAGAATATGGTAGGTAGTCATTATGTAACTTATAAAAATGCAAAATAAAACGATATACGCTTGTATCCATAGAAAACGTCATAAAATTTACTTTCATTACTTTCAGAAAATTATGTATACCGCATGAAACCGATAGGCACTCGAGCATCCAAAAGTCCAAGGCCCCGGCCGCATCGGCCTGGAAGGGCTACCCGTTACAGGTTTTCCCCGTACCAGCTGTACCATAACCGTGTAGTATTTAAAAAAAATCAAATTTTAGGTACCTTCGTTTTTAAATATTCGGAATCAGAATGAAGTACTGTATACGCTCTGTGACGTTTTACAGTGACTCACGAACACACAACAACATCCTGTGTATAGATCTCATAATTGTTATGCGGACCACATGATTGAGCTGCCCTCCTTCTCTTTTCTCCTCTCCTCCAAAGTTCCACCAGCTACTCACATACCGCAAAAACGCTATAGCATAACTGTAAATTTTAGGCATTATGGCACTAACTTTTAATTACCTACTGTTTCTTCAGACAGATATTTCCTTAGCGCTAAGGTAAACATTCGATATAACTTAAGTAAATTAATCAAAGGCCTTTCCAATATTTATTCGCTTATAATTTAATTCTCAATATAGAAAAGAATTTCAATCAGAAAATTCACTCGAAATTTAGCCACCGTCTTCATCATCAAGCTAGCTATTTTTATTCCATGTTTTTTTTTTATTTCCATGTTTTTTTTATATTTTAGTGTATTTTTTCTGTAAAAATGTTGAGATACAAATATACTACGAAAATCACCCTATAGACCTTTTAAATACTCTTAAAAAATAGGTGCGATTTCCCCTAATATAAATATTCATATTAGAACTCTATGAACCTCGTTTTATCTTTTTATTATAATCTTAATCTCCTTATATATAAAATAAAAGTCGTGTTAGTTACACCACTTATAACTCAAGAACGGCAGAACAGATTTGGCTGAAAATTGGTAGGGAGGTAGCTTAGAGCCAGGATACTTTTTATCCCGTTCGACAGCGTTCCCGTGTGACTTGACATGAAACGTCAGTCACTATAAAACGTGGTATAACAAAAAAGAATCAGACTTGGAATAACAAAACGCAAATGACAGCTATGTAATTGACGTAAAATGACAGCTATGTAATGACGTATTGATGACAATTTGATATTTGTAAGAAATCAATATTAAAACTATTTCTATTAAATAAATACCTTAAATGTCGGAAAATTAATAATGCCGCGACCAAGACGATCGAATCTTTCCCGACAAAGCCGTAATGCAAGAAGAATACAAAATACTGCAAATTAAAGGACTGAAGAAGAACAAGAAATTGCACGTGAACAGCGCCGCGACAGTATGACTCGACTTCGTGCTTCTCAATCACGAGAGCAAAGTGTGAAACAGCTCGGTTAGCAATGTAGAACCGTCGAACGAACAACATAAGGCAACAAATAGATAATTTGCGACGCAGAACAAGATATTGTGATTTGAATCGAGCAGCGTTTCGATACGATTGCAGCAATGATTACAGCTTGCATCCTAGCGTTTGCATTGGGCAAATGGACGTTGTTTGCGAGTATTGTGGTGCATTGAAGTTTTCCGGAGAAACGCCTGGATTATGCTGCCTTAATGGTAAAGTAAAATTGCCAGTGTTGACTCCGCTACATGAGCCATTGTATTCATTGCTTTGTGACAAAACACAAGAATCACGCCACATTCTTGCAAATACTCGAAAATACAATAGTTGTTTCCAAATGACGTCATTTGGGACAGACATTATCGAAGATGGAGGATTTAATCCGACATTTAAGGTATTTATTTTTGTACTTACATAGAATGTAGTTAAAGAATAACTTACTTTATCTAATGGTATGTATTATATTTGCTAATACTGAACTGTACTCCCCACAGAAAAAGTGTTTATAACCCAGTTAATACTGTCTGGTTTTTATTTTGTAGATACAAGGACAGATTCACCATCGAATTGGATCATTACTACCTTTCGAAGATACACAGAATAAATTTTTACAAATATATTTCATGGGCAACATGGAAGAACAACTTGATCGACACCTAGGGATCAATGCAGGAATGAAGCGAGCAATTATTCAAGACTTGCATTGTCTGCTTCATGAACATCATGCGTTAGTCAGGTTGTTTAAGAGTGCTTTAGAGCGCATGCCAAATGATGACTATAAAGTTGTTATCAAAGCAGATAAACGACCATCTGGAACACACGAACGCACATTTAATGCTCCAACAGTAGACGAAGTTGCCATCCTGATTGTTGGTGAACAATTGGAAAAACGCGATATTGTGCTTACACGTCGCGATACTGGGCAACTGCAAAAGATATCTGAAACTCATCGATCATATGACGCATTGCAATACCCACTGATGTTTTGGCAAGGAGAAGATGGATATTATTTTAATATTAAAATGATAAATCCATTGAATGGTAAAGTATCAGTATCTTAATAATGGTTAATGTCTGTATTATTTGTCTTTGATATGGTTAATTATCAAATTTTTAATTTCAGGTGAAGAAACTACAAAGAAAGTTAGCTCAATGAATTATTATGCATATCGTTTGATGATTCGTCAAAATGCTGACAACTATTTGCTGCGGTTTCGTCGATTATTTCAGCAGTATTGCGTTGACATGTATGTAAAAATAGAAACGGAACGTTTAACATTTATTAGGTTGAACCAAGCCAAACGGCGTTCTGAGGAGTACATCCATTTACGTGATGCAGTTAGTACTGAAGGAAATGCAGCTAATATTGGTTGATTAACTATTCTGCCGGCGACGTACATTGGTAGCCCACGTCGTATGCATGAATATGCACAAGATGCAATGACATATGTTCGTCATTACGGCCGGCCAGATCTCTTTATTACTTTTACCTGTAATCCAAAATTACTCAATTGCTGCTTCCCGGACAAACATCAAATGATAGACACGACATCACAGCACGTATATTCAGGCAAAAAATTCGGTCCCTGATGAACTTTATTGTTAAACAACGCGTCTTTGGAGATACGCGATGCTGGATGTATTCAATCAAATGGCAAAAGCGAGGCCTGCCGCACGCACCCATTCTTATTTGGTTAGTGGAAAGAATTCAGCCTGACAAAATAGATGATATCATATGTACCGAGGTTCCTGATCACGAAGTCGATCCAGACCTACA
Organism: Eumaeus atala; assembly: GCA_017140195.1. Classification (NCBI taxonomy): domain Eukaryota; kingdom Metazoa; phylum Arthropoda; class Insecta; order Lepidoptera; family Lycaenidae; genus Eumaeus; species Eumaeus atala. The sequence continues at coordinate 76,766 of JAFELO010000324.1, read as the reverse complement.
TGATGTTGTTACTACTAATATGATTCATGGGCCGTGTGGTGCCATCAATCCCCAATCACCTTGCGTGGTCGATGGAAAGTGCTCTAACCGATATCCACGGAAATTAACGGCGGAGACTGTCACTGGCAACGATGGGTATCCGCTGTATCGGCGTCGATCACCAGATGACAACGGTCGAACTGTCACAACAAAAGTGAAAAGAATGGATTTCGTTGTCGACAACAGTTGGATTGTTCCATATTCGCCACTTATTTCTAAAATGTTCAAGACACATCGCAACGTTGAATGCTGCAATTCAGTTAAGTCCATAAAATATATTTGCAAATGTGTCACGAAAGGCAGTAATATGGCGGTTTTTGGATTGCAATCCTCAAATACCAACGATGAAATTTCACGCTATCAAGTTGGTCGTTATGTGAACTGTAATGAAGCGATTTGGCGTATATTCGCATTTCCAATTCACGAACGTCATCCTACTGTTATACATTTGGCGGTGCATCTGGAGAATGGTCAACGAGTATATTTCACGGCTTCGAATGCTACGCAACGTGCTGAAACACCACCAGCAACTACATTGACCAGATTTTTTGCAATCTGCCAAAGCGATCAGTTTGCACGAACTTTGCTTTACTCGGAGATGCCACGTTATTATACTTGGAATGCTTCATCCAAGAATTTTCAAGGACGGAAGCAAGGTGATGCGGTTCCTGGGTATCCAGATGTGCGTTCTACTGATGCTCTTGGTCGTATGTATACAGTTCATCCAAAGAATGATGAATGTTTCTATTTGCGGTTGTTGCTGGTAAATGTGCGTGGGCCAACTTCATTTGAGACACTACGAACTGTTAATGGTGTAATATTCCCAACATATATCGTGCTGCATGTGAAGAATTGAACTTATTAGAAAACGATACCCATTGGGATACGACAATTGCTGAAGCCACTATCTCTGCATCTCCAAGTCAGATACGCACATTATTCGCTATCATAATTTCGACATGTTTTCCATCAAACCCATGTAACCTGTGGCACAAATACAAAGATAGTATGTCAGAAGATATTTTACATCAAAGTCGTGTCAGTTCCAGAAATCACGATATTGAGATGAATGAGGAGATACATAATCGTGCTTTACTCTTGATTGAAGATATGTGTTACCTCATGTGCGGTAACTTATTAATCAGGTTAGGAATGCCAGCGCCAAATCGTGAAATGAATGACGCATTTAATCGAGAATTGGAACGGGAACGTGAATATGATCACCAGGAACTAGATTTAGTAGTTCAAAGGAATATACCCTGAATTACCAACAAAAGGAAGTTTATGATACTTTAATGAAGGCAATCGCTGATGAAAATGGTGGTTTATATTTCCTAGATGCCCCTGGTGGATCTGGCAAGACATTCCTCATGTCATTAGTTTTAGCAACTGTTCGGGCGAGATCCAACATAGCGGTTGCAGTTGCTTCTTCTGGAATAGCAGCCACATTGTTAGAAGGATGCCGTGCGGCTCATTCAGCATTCAAATTACCGTTAAATCTCCAAACTATTGAAGAACCAACGTGTAATATTGCAAAACACTCAGCAATGGCCAAAGTTTTAGCAGCATCGAAAATCATCATCTGGGACGAATGCACAATGGCGCATAAACGTGCATTAGAATTTGGATGTTTCTTAATTTCAATAGCCTCACGGATCATCCTTGGAAGGAACCGGTGTTCCCTAGTGAGGATTTGCGCTTTATCAAATCTAAAGTAATGGCAGGGGCCAACTTCATCATGCTCACAGACTGCAAATTTTGTAACACGTCGGTGTTTCATATGCGCTATATGTTCTTTAACGCGAGTTTTTATACGTCTTTTAGTTTGCCCTATATAAGAGACTCCACAGTCACAGTCAAGCTTGTACACTCCTGCATCTTGCAGAGGGATATGGCATTCCACTGATGGTCCCCACCATGGTTCAAGCCTTGTCGTGGCGGTGGGGCTCAGTAGCCTGGGGTGGTCCGAGACACCTTAGGCGAAGCTAATTGAGCCAAGGCGGTGTATGCTCTTTGTACACCTCTTATAAGAAGAAGGGACTAAAGAGCAGGAGGAGGAGGCGCTCTTTGTACCCCTCTTATAAGAAGAGGGGACAAAATATCAAAAATACAATAAGACGGCGCTATGCGCGAGGGGGCAAAGATGTGCTATGCTTTCTGTAGGAAGCTAAAAAAATATTTGCCTAAATTTTATTTTGGAGTTTATACTATTTAGATGATTAAGGAATATGGTTACTTTATCCTTAGGTAAAATGGTGAAAGTATCATCAACATACCTCCTGTGGAATCTTGGTGTTATAGGTGAAGTTCTAAGGGTGGCCTTCTCAAAGTAGTCCATGAAGATATCTGCGGCTATATTGGTAAACTCATCGCTACTCCGTATACTTGTTTATGGTATAGATAATTCCACATCATATAGCTAGACGTGAAACAATGTTTTAAGAGCTCAGCATATTCCAGTGGTAGGTTATTATCCATCAGCTTTCCTATTACTATTGATATACACTCCTCTATTGGTAAGCATGTAAATAGAGACTGTACATCAAAACTGACCATAATTTCATTGTCATAGAGGTGAAGTTGTAGTATCTCTTCGACAAAGTGGTATGAATCCCTTTTAAATGCTTTAGTGAGTACATGAAGTGGTGATAGGACCTTCGCCACATGTTGAGCCAATTTGTAAGTTACAAATCAATTTGGCTCACTATTCTAAATTATAATTCTTCGGGTATTTTTAAAAACTTGGTACGTCAGGACATCTGTGACCTCAGTCCACCCGTGACCATGGTTGCTGTAAAGCTTCTGAAACGTCGGGCTAGATAATACTCAAAATCATTATCTACATACACTATAATCGGAAATTTCTTACTGGTATTGATTACTTAAATTTGCACGAATGTTACTCATTGCAATAAAACTACTTACGGATTTTATCGCGGTTTATTTAATTATTTAACAAGCCCGATGTTTCTTAAGCTTTACAGCAATCATGCAGCAACCATGACAATGGTTGCTGTGAAGCTTCAGAAACGTGGGGCTGGTTAAATAATTAAATACACCGCGGCTGAGTCCGTAAAAGTAGAGTCACTCGTACCTTAAGTAATTGGATGGTCATTTTAGTGTTAGTTGAAAAAATTACCGCAGTAAACGTGTGACAGGTAAAATGATTATTGGTTACGGATATCCTAGCCAATAAAAATTTCAATATTCTTTTAGGATTTCAGGACCAATCTATTTACAAACATTATTTTTGCAGGGCATTGCGTGACATGAAATAATTGTATCACCAGCCTTAAACTTGTTAAATAAAATTTTGAAATATCCCAGTAAAGCTTTTTTCCTAATACGGAAAAACGTGTTTATGCACCGTTTCTGACCCTGAATGGCGTGTGATGAAATGTACTCATGGTACATGTTAGGGCCAAAATCCCGCTATAACACCGCGAGTACCGATAACAGATGGCTTCGGTCTGGTCACCTCTCTTTGGTTAGGCAACTCGAACCTTATCGTTAGCAACTAGGGAGTCCATTATTGTCGTCCTAATTTTACGTGAATGTTACTCATTAAAATAAAACTACAGCAACCATGGTCATTGCTGGATTCCCATGGCCATGACTGCTGTAAACCTTCAGAAACGTCGGGCTAAATAATAAAAAAATAAACCGCGATAAAATCCGTAAAGTAAGTTTTATTGTGAGGAAATTCCCTGGCCGTGCCGGCCAAATTCAGCAGCGCACTTACTTAGTGACAACGTCCGGATATAAAAAACAAAATGATACCAATAGGAATTTATACTAATATATACAAAACCAATAGGCTCAAGTTCAAAAAGGAAAGACTTTCCAGCCTAACCTACGTATGAAGTGTCAAGCCATTTTTTATTACTTAGGGGTTGATATTGAGTAATACTTAAATACGTCTTACCTCTTTTTAATCAGTACCCTAAAAATAAAGTTTCATGTTTAAAAATTGACGGACGATCAATACTCACAAATTCCTTCTTTCGGTGTATACCCAAAAATTCGAGTGCGTCCCAACATTACTTTAATAGTTTACGCTCGGTAATGATGAATCCGTCATTCGGGACATGTTTTAATCTATAAAATATATTATAATAGCTTCACTCCCCAATTATAAATAGACAGAAATGTGAACACATTTTATAATTTAATCAGAATTTAGGCACATAAAACTTTTTACCAATATTCGTTTTAAGTGCTTAATTTCCGATTAAATTATAATTTGGACAATTATTATTTAAGTCATTATAATTAACCGCAACGAGGGTTAATTGAACTTGTCAACTTGACCGTGACCTGTGGAGCTCTGTGGGGGAGGCCTATGTCCGGCAATGCACGTCGTCCGGCTGATGACGATGAGTGTTAATTAAGCTATATTTATATAGCTTTTATTCTCATGCGGTGTACGTTGAAACGAATGATTGCCACTTCATAATAAATTGTAGTCTAACCTACGAGGTACTTCCATGTTGCCGAATTCGGCCAGCACGATATTCCCAGATATACCTTTGAGTCTTGCTAACTTAAGTACATTTTCTGAGTGATCTTACGGTGAAAATAAACATCACGATGAAACCCGGATTCGTGCAATCTAGGAGTGGGCCCAGTTTCCCTTCTGGGTTCCAGAGGACAGACGTCAGTCAATCTGTGTGAAAAGTGGCTCCCTCGTCAAATCCCCTACATTAGTTACCCCGGTATCATCTGATGTAGTAACGGGATAAGGTATGAGGAGCAGAAGTATGAATCTGAGTGTTAACAAATCCATGCAGTACATTTAAACAAAGGCGTCTATGTTGGCTATTAAGCAAACCACAAATTAATCGAATCCCTCTTTAACTGAATATGCGAAAATATTCCACATACACAATCCATATACGCAATCTACAACATAGATACTGGGATTGTTCTATTGAATATGTAATTACGATACCTTTGTATAGATACAAAACACCTCAATTCTACATTTATCTACCATAACATAATAATTATCAAACTTTAATAAAAAAATATAGGATATCTGCTTTCTTATTTTAGCAAGATATATAATCACTTTATTGTATCTGTCTCTGCCAATGAATAAATGACACGCGACGCTGTCTTTTGTTTATCTGTATTTAGAAGTATTATTTACAATTTTAATAATATCTACCTAATAAGTTAATTTGACAAATGAATAAATTTTATCAACAAAAGCGCCAAGCCAATGTATTATTGTACATCAATTGCTATAATTTATAAAACTCTCGCTAGATGCGTATTAAATTTTTCATTTATGGCGTTAAGTCGACGGGAGGTTTCGCAATAGAATATCATAGCATACCCGGTATACGCAGGCACTCGTGAATACATTGATAACGGACGCTCAAGGCGAAACGCGAATACTTTCGTTATTTTGTATGATTGTTATTTATATATTATTGTTCATTTTTATATTGTCCCATTCAGCCCCGGCGATAGTGCATGGACTTTGGCTGCCCCGGGTGAGCTTTCCCCCTCGTTTTTGTTAAATTTGATTAGCCATCTATCGATTTCTTATAGAGATTTGTTTGTGGGTTAGCTTTTATGCCACTAAAACATTTCACAGATGATGTTACATGATGGGACCCAAAGTGATAAGCTATTCAAATAGAAACTGTCCTAAATTAAATCTTATTTTCAGCAATGGAACTTACAAACGTGATGTTGCAACATAGTACGCCTCATATCACTTAATCTGAATGAGTTTAATCGGTTTTTAATATTTATTCAAACCAATTAATATTAATTATATGTATTATGTATATTATGGTTTTCCCTTGAACGAGTAGCCTTAAGACAACCAAAACTCCATTTTATTAAAATTATTCATCGCCCAGAGATGGAAATACGATCATAATGTGACGACCGGCTGGCTCAGTTGGTAATGTGGCGGTTAATCTGTCATGTTACGCCAGAGGTCGCGTGTTCAAATCACTCCTAGGTCATGGATGTTTATATATGTATTTCTATGATAAAAAAATTAAATATATAAATTTTCTTAAATTTATGACAATATCAAATATATTTCTGTTGTCTAATACCTGTAACACAAGTCCGTACGATACTTGCCACAAGACTAGGCTAACATCGTGTGATAAGTCCACAGATATTATTATTATAATTATGAAAAAGCATTACCCTTCAAATACAGCTCATCTGTAAACCTTCTATGTAGGGTATTAACTATTACAGAGATAGTTAATGTACCTTCTAGTATATGAGAAAACTAAATGTCGTGCGCCATAATATGTTACATACATACTTATAGCTACAATTGTTTATTTCGTTGAAATAATAAAGCCTGATACATATTTTACTTAGTCTGACCACTGTTACAATTAAAAATAAAAATATATTACTTTACAATTTGGAATCTGTCATTTCTATACGATTGCTCATTGTGTTTTCTGGTTTTGGCGTTAATACATTGTACAATATTTTGCGATATTAGAATCGAGTGGAGCGACAAAGAGAACAGAATCGCTGTGATTGCATTACACAAAGTAGGGTGTGTAACCAAATGCAATTTTTAACACTCCCCATACACTTGGTTTGTGTACCGGGTATTAATAGGTACAATGAGTCTTCAGCTGTTTGTGATAGAGAAAGGTTCGGCCACCCGCGCAGTGTTCGTACGAAAAAGGTGGACAAAGCAAGAAGGGAAATAATTCGAAGGAATCCTACCCGAAAGCAAAAGATTGTATCTCAGGAAATGAATATAGCACCTAGAACCATGTCGCGTATTTTGAAAGATGAGTTAAGGCTTGCAAACTATACTTTTCATATCCTAACTGAGAAATTAATGGACAGGGTGATAAAACCGAAACATCTACTTAAGCGGTACACAAAGGTAGGCATTTTATATATTTAATTGTTTTCTGCTTGTGTATTAAATTAACACACTGTAGAAGTAATAAATGTTATTTACAATGAATAAACTATTTTTTTCCTTGTTACAATATTTATTGCAAGACTAGGTATAGAAAATGTTCGTATTCCTCAATTTTCTTACACATAAAATAAAAGTGCGTCAAATGTCGTAAGGAGTCCAAAGTATTTATTTGTTTCACGTATGTGTCTTGACTGGAGTAATTTCAGTATTCTGGGAGTTCAGGGCCTCCAAACAGATTAGTATTCTGTCAAATCCCCTATAAAACAGATTATCTGTATCTGCAATTTTTGCACCTGGATTTGGTCATCATCAGCCTATCATTTCACTGTTTTACATTCCTGTGAATAATCGTACGTACTATAAAAGCAGCCACCGGAGAAGTGTTAAATTAAATAAAAAAACAATGGATTACTATGGATTTTATGTCAGATAAAGTAATTTAAATGAAAGTATTTTTATAGAGGTCTTAAAAGCTCTCATTAGAAATGAAATTTTCTATTTAACAATTCGGAAATTGTTACAGGCACCACTTAAAAAGAATCCATCGAAACATAGCTTAGAGATAAAAGGCGTGGATTTCTCTCTGATGTAAAAACCATACAAACATTTTATATCCATCTGACTTATTTTACATTTTCAAATAAAATTCTTCATACATTATGCTTTCTGCTCATTTGCTACATCGACGCAACTTTCATAGTTTTATTTCACACCAAACGATTAGATAATATGAAAGGTGTGGATTTGGTACAAATTTTTATTTGGCTTATTTTAAGTGTTCAAATAAAATTCTTTACAAGAGTGTTGTTCGGTTGTTTGGTGCAACATCAGCGGAATTTTCATGATTTTAGTTAGTTTAGTACATGTAATGATGTAATTAGTGGTTTACTTATAAGGAGCCCAAACTCTTTAATTTCATGGTCAAAGTAACATATTGTAAAAGCTTAACAAACAGCCTATATCAGACGACATAACTATCCCATGGTTTAGTGTTTATGTGATACACAGACTAGCATACATCGGACTTCAATATTCAAACAATTGAGCTTAACCTAATTGATCGTCTACGAAAACTAGACACGTCAAATTAGTCAAAACAATTTATTGATGAAAACACATAATCAATAAAAGAAAATAATATACATATCTTAATTATACTACATGTGAAGGTATGTTGTTGTTGTTGCAATTATACTAGTAATCCTTTTAACATGTTGGCTAACTACAATGAACATGTCTGAAAATTGCAAAACTAGTTGTATGATTAATACAAATCATAATTTCATTTATAAGCAAATACTACTGTCAAACAAATAATAACAACACATAAATTTAGAATTGCTGATTATCATTGTTTTTGCAAGGAAATGCAATTACGCACAGCTACTTGGGTGGGACCAGATGGGTGCGTGGTTGCGGATGAACCGAATACCCACTAAAACCCCGCGAGTGCCATCGTCTGGAATTACTGGATTAGCAAAATACAGATCTGAGTAGAAGTTGCATCTTGAGTACTAATTGTTAAGCTGCTATTAAGTTTATCTACACTTCGCGTGTCCGAGAGTATATTTAAGTTGGTCGTTGTTCAAACCACTGTATGCAGAACTAATTCTAAAATAGTTCTCTAACATAGAGATTGTGATCTGTAGTCATTTTTAAATTAAAGATTATTGTAAATGAAACTGTCAAGATTAATTCTAGTATCTTTAGCTTAATTTTATCTTGGACATTAGAAAATAGATTTAAAAGTTACCAAATCAATTATTTCTTGTATGGTGGTAAATTGTGGTTGAAGAATCGTGGTAAGAGAAACGTAATCAGATCATTGAATCCCTTTAAATTTCGTTACAATTTTGTATTTTCATTATTATATTATTCATTGAGTTTGTGCAGTTTTTACTAATATTAGCCAACCCGTGTCCACTTCGTAATCAATTATTTTGTGATACAATTATCTCGTTTCTATGTACTGACATCTTTCCGGTTCATTGGGCATTTACAATCATAGCTTCTTCAGCGCTACCCTCATTAGAACCGGCAAAGTTCTGGTCGGACTTATCCATGAATGGTTATTTATTCTATGCCTAATGTTTTTTTTTTAATTGGAAACAGAACAGAATAAAATAAAAATTTATTTGGGGAAAATTTGTACACTGTTACACATTTCATTACAGAGATAGTTACTTATTCTAAAATACACAATGGAATTAACACAAATAAAAACAAAAAAAATACATAACACAAGAATACGGAAATAACAGATAAAAAAGAAACAATAATAGAATTAAAATATTTAACTTTAAAAAAATAATTTGGTAACGTTAAACACAATTACACTTAGGCAAACCAATCTAAGGAAAATGCACAACAGTGTAAGAAAAAATCCCAAAGAGTTAATTAGTCATTTTACTAGTTTATGTATCACCAACTAGGGGATACCAAAATTCTGGATTTATGTGGCACCATGTTAGGTGTAGTTAAAACAGTGTAACCAACATAACGATATTATTTCTAAGCATGTATGTATAGTGTACATATATTTGATATTTTCACCTACGTCAGTGTCTATTTAAAGCGGGGAAATAAGAGATGTTGGAGGATGGCGCCTGCGTAGCTCGCTCCCGTGATTATGCGACCTCCTCTAACTTCACACTAGTATTAACAGTGAGTATTAATTTGCAGGTGGACAACAAGTATTTATAATATTAAAATATTATATATTGTTAAAATAATTATGTAAGGATAAATAGTAATTATAAACGTGAGTAAAAGTAAGTTTGGTTATTATTAACAATTATATTGTTATTCAGTATCAGTTACATCATTAGTTAGACTTTGTATATTTATTTTTAGATGCAAAGAACAATAGAAAGGAGTGGGAACTGCAGACCGGGTGGCAGGTACCCAGAGGTAACACCGAGCGAGCCAAGTTAGCCTCCAAAGCCCACATAGTCATGTCAGCGTAGAGAAAAGAAAGTCTGGTCCAAATTACTGCTAACCACTTAATTCTATAAGACATACATAAGTATGTCTTACAGAATTACACAATATTATCATTACTTAACCAGTTAATTGCTGTTCAATCAAGTAGTTTTTGTATTTGATTTTAAAATTGTAAATTGTTTTCACGGCATGTAATTATTGGCGGCATATCTGAAACTACCCCGGAATGCTGCAGTGCGGTACAAGTGTGTAATATGCAGATACGAGGATCCCCCTATCGATAAATTCAGCTTATCTCTGACCCTGTTTAATCTACTGTAGTGGTACGTTGAAATTATTATATAAAATGATACCAAATAAAGTAGTGGCAACGTGGAAAAGCCTACGTTGCCCCATTTTGAGGAGCCGCACATTATTCCGGTAGGGTGTAGATTGTGCGCGAGGGGGGACGTTGAAGCAGTATCGGGCTCAAGCATTTTGCACTCGTACTACATTTTTGAGCGACTCAGAAGCAGGGCCCTATCACTACATCCGCGTAATTTAATTTCTGAGGGATGAGAGATTCACACAATTTAATAACCAGAAACATCGTCTGTGAAAATTTTAACTCTTTAGCTAACACGGTTCATGAGATACAGCTTGGTGACAGACAGATGGACACAAGTCTTGGTAACAGTGTCCCATTTTTTACCTTTGGGTACAGAATTATAAAAACTGTGAATCAAACTCCTACATGTTACTAGAATTCTAGGTCAAGGAAAAAACTAACTAAGGGTTTTAGTTACATCGTGAGCATCGAAATAGGTACATATATATTTTTATTGTAAGTGATCAAAAGAAGTTTATCTTCTCTGCTCTGGAGCATTATAGACCTGAGTAAATTATGTTCCTGAGAACGCGTTGCTCGACATATTCCTGAGAACGCGTTGCTCAACATGTTCCTGAGAACGCGAATCGTGGTCTAATGCTAGATAAAGTATTACAAGACCAAAACATCTGATTTTGAAATAGTGCTAGAATGAAAAACAATAAAACCAAATAAAATGAATAATAATTCCTTGTTTAATTACAATAAAAAGGATTATAATTAATCCATATGCTAAGATGGCTCTGGCAACATAATATCAAAACCTAAACAATATTTAATAAAGATTTACAAAATAATAAATTGTGACCTAATGTAATGGCCTAAAATAATAAATCATAATAATAATAAAGTAATATAGGACCATAATATCCGATTTTGAAATAGTGCTAGAATGAATAATAATAAAGCACTAGAATGCTAATCGGTTATTTTCGTAAATATATATGACACTTTTAGCCCTAGTTCAGATACGGAGGAAAGAGTGCGGATTGAAACCGCACGGTTGATTCACAGCATACTTGATCTAGCGGTGTTCTGTTAACGGCTAGTAAGGATGTCATAGTAACGAGACATGGGCGTGGATTAGCCGCTCGGTTGCGATCCGTGCGGTTAATCTGAACTAACGCTTAGGGCGTGCATTTTTTTAAATAAACATATGTTAGAAACAAGATATTAACAGATGGCTGATTTATTTACGCACAACACAAATATATACAAATATTATTGAGGAAATATTCGATTCCTTGTTTGTTGGTTTGCATAGGATAGGCTCTGCATCAATTTTGTCGATTTAAAAATAATTTTACTATTAGAAACCTGCATCACCAGTGATGAACATATGCTATATAATATTTTCAAAACGTTTCGATCAGTATGAAAACTTCGATAATGTGAAAAAATACCAAATCAAAACCTTATGTTATAGCTGCAGAATGTCCTGACAGACGTCGTTCTGTCTTGCAACTTCATTTGCTGTCATTGTAACGTGTAATGTTTACGGGGCCGAAATTAAAATACATTTTTCTTTATAGAATAGGAGGACAAACGACAATTACTGTGCCGATTCTGTGCACTCCTCCCCCCCCCCCCAATGGGGCACCAGCTGCTCACAAACCGCATGAAACGCAACACTGAAGATGTCACTTTACGGCGGTATTATGTGATCGAGAGGTACCTCCCGGTCGTGCCGGCCAATTCTGTTGTATAGGAGGATGCACTACACATATGCACTATGCAAGGTACTACTACCTCTTCCGGAAAATCATATTTTTATATTTTAGTAAATTAAGGATTCTTTGCTTTATTTCGTGAAATATCCGCGCGAAGCCGGAGCGGACTACTATTTTTCTATATATTTATGTCATACAGTCTCTACCATTAATTTGAGTTACAGCCCTCTAGTATAATATTAATAAAAAAAATATTAATAAAGTCTTAAATATATCTCATAAGAGGTCCTACCAGCAGTTTGAGATTTAATTATTTATTTGTGGAAGTAACATACATTAGTACGGTGTGTGGGTTTACGTCGCTCCAGTAGGAAGCAAGAGAGCAGGAGGCAACGTATCTGAATAAGAAGTGTACGGATGTCTATGGACGACGGTAGCCGTCAAACGGCTCCGACTGCCGGTCGGCTCATCCGTGCCAATCCAATCAGTGCTTTAAAAGAAAAATATGAAGACTGCCATATTCTAGTTGATGATTGATGCTGCCAATAAATGATGGAACCAACCAAGACAACGCAGCCCGTTGTTTCCACACATCTGGAGAGTTCATTCCTTAGGACACACAACACCACTACAAAAGTTACAGCTACAGGTTTTACGTTTACCTTTTGGTTTGAATATGTTCAACAGTCCCAAGCAGAGGGAAGAACCCAGCCATGTTTTTTTATAGGGGTTTATTTAATTATTTATCTAGCCCGACGTTTCAGACGCAAACAGTACTTGTTATATCTTGCTGTCTTGTACTTTTTGATTTGATTACGTTCACCACTGGGTCCCAAGCAGTGGGATATATATAATCTTTCAGTCCAGGATGGATGCGAGGAGCAAGAGGTCGATCGTCTTGGCGTTCATTGAAAGAGACCTGCGTCCAGCAGTGGACCGATAGAGACTGATAATGATGATGATAATGATGACATATATATCGGATGAAATGAAAGGAAGTCTAAGTTATAAAGCTAACAATATATTGGTTGAATATTATTTTGAGTATGAACGAATATACATTACAAATTCAATCGATAACGTCGAGTATGCAGCGAAGCGAAGGAGGTATGCCACAGGCTTGCGGTAAGTGGCAGTCTTTACTTTATACTAGTGCATTGAATATCAAGTATGAGGATTTATAAAATTCCGAACTGTTTCGGTCTTAAAAATAGGATTTTTGAAGAGGTAGCGCACATTGCATTCAATTCGTATGCAGCCGAATTTGGGCTGGCGCGCCCGGGGAAGCAGCTCTCTCTCACATGATTCACATGATTTGTGAGTTTTCCGGTAGGTCCAAATCCACCACCATCGGTTTCAAAATACATTAGCCCAGCACCAGCAGCGTAGAAGCTGGAGAACACCTTCCTGGGCCTCTATGCTCATGTACTGAGCCAGAGCCTGAACGCCTAGGCTGCTTCGCGTATTCTGGGGTATGGGCAGATCAGTGCTCTGTGACCGTTTTAGTAGGGGCAAACGGAAGATTTTTGCAGCATCAGGGGGTTGCATTCCATCTCGCCGCTGCCAATTTTATTCTTTCTGACGGAAACGCAGATATCTTCTCTGGTTGATTCATCTTGCCTTACCTTACTAGGATAATTAGATTATTTATACCACAGGCTGAAGTGTGTTTTCATCGAAGATTACTGCTATTGTCGCCTCTTCAACATTGAAGACGAGGATATATCCATCACCAGTCTATACGTGCCAATAGTGATCCCATAATAGAAATAACGAAATAGACCGACCCCTTGATGACATAGAAATGGCTACAGATTCTGCGTGAAACAGATTCCAATCGCAGAGATCGTGATACTTGGTGATTTTAGGTATCATCGCCCACGCGGACCTTAGACGTGGTAGAACATACCTGTTGGTCCTTCTGTTGCCCTCCCATCCGGATAGCTACCTGGTTTCCGTCAATTCTCCTTTGGGCTCGTCGGACCACTGCCTGATACTGTCGTCGCGTCTGGATCTATAGGCCAGCAGATTGGGATGCGATGCCGCCATTCTAGGCATCCTACCCATGGGGGTGGATTTGCTTCTCGATGGAGAACCCTGACGCCTTTGCGGAGTCTGTCGCTGATGTGGTGATTATGGGAATGGAACTTTTAATTCCGTTCTCTACGGTACCGTTTGGTGGCAAGTCGCATCCTTGGTTTGAACGCTCCTGTAAGTTCGCACTTCATCATAAACTGGAATATCACCAAGTAGCAGAGACGATTACACAGGTTGAAAATACCCGAGCACCAAAGAAGGAGTATGATTCTCCCTCTAGGTCCTTCAAAAAAATTTATTGCCAAATCAAAGTTAGATCACGTAAGCAAAATTGGCGAAAGACTAGTTCGCCTTCCTTCAGGAACTCGTGCGCTCTGGTCCCTCGCTAAGGCTATTTTAGGGAATTTTGCTAAGCAATTCCTCCCTTCTTTGCACTGGAGTGATGAATCGTTGGCCCCTGCGGCAAAAGAAAGCCAAACTTCTGCGCTCTCTTTTCGCGTCGAACTCCTTTTTGGATGATCGGTGAACTTTGCCGCCCACCAATCCCGCAGTATGTTTACTCGATGCTGGATATTATGTTCCTGCAGAGCGTCGTGCATTAAGTAATTCTTTCCCTGGACATTCATAAGTCGAGTGGGCTTGATGGCATTGCTCCGATTGTGCTGTAAAAACTTGCTCCGGATTTGGCTCTGATGTTGACGCGCCTTCTCCGATTCTCCTACTCTGTTGGCGTAGTCCTCAGCGCTTCGAAGACAGCTTTAGTGCACCCGATCCCTAAAGAGATGACCGCGCCGACCCATCCAACTGCCGATCTATTGCGATGACCCCTTTGTATTCCAAATTATGGAATCCATTATAAAATGCCGGGTCTTGCGATACTAAGAAGATCATCAAATAATTAGTGAACACCGGTACGGTTTCCGCCGCGGATGTATAGCTGGTGATCTTTTAATTTATTTAACGCACCGATGGGCGAGGCATTTGAAAACAAGGGGGAGGCATTGGCGGTTAGTCTAGATATAGCGAAGGCCTCTGATCGGGTTTGGCACAGAGGCTCCTTTTAAAGCTTTATTAATACGGGCTTCCCGGGAAATTATGCGATTAGACCACTAGCTTCTTGGCAAATAACAGTATTAATATTAACGACGCATGCTCCGCGCTTAAATCTATCAAGGCTGATGTTCCCCGAGGCTGTGTTCTATCTCATACGCTGTTCCTCTGCATATCAATGACATGCTACAAATTAGTTGCCTTCATTGTTACGCAGATGATAGCACTGGAGCTTGGCCGTGCCAATATTTCCCCTTACGACAACGTGTATCGAAACAAAATTGTGTCTGAAGTCAAGGACTTGTTATCCAAAGTCTCGGAATGTGACCGACAATATTTTTTTTTTTTCAATTTAACGTCCATAACACAAGTTTGCGAGTTTACCGCTAAAAAGCCACCATTCATCGCATCTCCTCGTTTTGTAAATACTTATGTATCGGTTTCAGATAGTATTGGAATACTGGGTATCGACACATCGTGTAACGTTCAGTTCCGAAACGAAAGCGAAATTAGTATCAAAGAAGCTGTGCGTGATCAATAGCGACCACCTTGCAACTTTACAAGGTGCAGGTTTTACTGCATATGGAGTACTGCTCCCACCAGTGGGCAGGGTTCCCGCAATATAAGCTCATTTGACCGCACACAACGTAGAGCGACTCGAATCTTTGACGACCAAGTTATTTCCGGACGGCACGATTCTTTGATCCTACGAAGAGATGTCCGTTGGCTGTATTTTCTATGGCGAGTGTTCCTAGTTCGAATATCGCGACAAGTTCCACGTCCATCACCTGGATGTCCGTAAATCCACAACGGTGCGGTTTAAACGGCATTTTTAACCTCGCACAAATGTAATTGTGTAACCAGCTCCTCCCTCGGTATATCCGATCCGATACGACTTAGAGGTATTCCTATTCCTTAAAGGCCGGCAACGCGTCTGTAAGACGCCTAGTTTTGCAGATGTCTATAGGCGGCGCTAGTCACTACCCACCTGATCGTTTGCCCCCTATCCTACAGAAAAAGGAAATAACTAAAATATGATAAATAATATTTTAGTTAAGTTTATTCTAAGTAATTTCTAAAATATAACAGCCGTGGCGTGTAATAAAACAATATTTTACTAAAAATAAAATATGTGATTGGCATACACACTTCATCATCGTGCAAACAACAACTTTAAATTTCACGTGTTTTTCATACTTTCGTTCGGTACTCCTAGAACTTAGATTAATATAAGTTTACTTTCATAACATTATCTATAATACCCTGACTAAGTGTAAATAGAAAGAGATGACTTACCCATCCTAATATTATGATATTATAGAAAACAAAAGTAGAAGAATATGTTATTGCAATTTCTTAGTTCGAAACGTTTTGTATAAAGTTATCCTATAAACGTCTAAACAGTATAAGAGGGGAATACAGTATATATACTTTCATAACTAAAATAAATGATAAAAACATGAACTTTGAAGTTGTCGTTTGTGTAAAGTTTTGTTTAGTTTATTCTATACTTGTATGTGTATATGTATCTTGTATTACTACAAACTGTTTGTAGACAAAGTCGCGCACTAATAAACTAACCCACAAACAAAAAACAGGCAATAAATTCTTGATACCGAGGCCAATAGTTGGTTGTACAGAAAGGCTCTTGTAAAGCGTCTCTTAAATATTTTAATGTATTCAAATATTAAATAATGATAGTAAATTATTTTCTACATTATGCTTATTAGTATTTCTTTCTATATTCGGATGTATTACTATTATATATTAACTATTTATTGGCTTCATGTACCAACAATTACAAGTAATAAAGTCACAGAAAAATAAATGCACATAAAAAACAGAACATATCTTTAACAATTACTTAGATACTAAAAGGGGTTACAAATTAATAAAAGTGATAGAAAAAATGACAGAGCATACATTTAAGCGACTTCGACATAAATACTACTAAAAATAAATTCTAATTAAATTCACTTTAAGTATAGGTAAGTGAAATACTAATTTAACTTAAGATTTCCTGTATACTGACGAATATACTTAAGTGCTAATAAATATTACATATCATAATCATCGACATCATCATCATTGGCCGGACGACGTCCACTTCTGGAGATAGGCAATTAAATCGCTTAAATATAAGCGATTTAATTGTTATAAATTGGTGTATATTTATTTAATTATTTCTAGACAATAAAGTACAATAAATACAGTATTTTATTTAATTGTATGCAATAAGCAGTGTGTAGTTATCAGTATTAAATGTATTGAGTTTTGTAACTTCTGATGGTTAATATTATCCAGAAAAAACTAGATTAGGTGTTTTTTTATTATTATAGCGCCAAAAAAACTTAGATCAACTTTACCATTAACTAGCATCCCACCTTATCCAGGCGCGTAGCTCCGGTCCTGTTAGTCGTAGTGTCGTGGTATATAGTAACTGCCTGTGGTGTAGTGGTAAGCATGTTCAGCTACAGACGTGAGGTCCCGGGTTCGAATCCCGGGTCAGACAATACAAAAAGAGCTATTGGGATTTCAAATTCTAACAACTGTCCGGAGTTTGGTAATTGGCGGTGTTACACCCCCGTGCCTCGGAGAGCAAGTCAAGCCGTTGGTCCTGATTTCTCTCCGGTCGAGTCGGATGATGTAGTCGCGAAGCAGGTAGAGGAGTACTTCGCCCGCAAGGACCCCCTCTCCCCCGCCGAGGAACGTACCACTCCCAAATTTACCATTTCGCCGGGCCAAGTCCGCCGAGCCCTGACAAAAGTCAACCCTAAGAAGGCACCAGGGCCCGACCGGATCCCGAATTCGGCGCTCCGCCTCGCCCCCCTGAAAACCGCTGCTGCAATCGCCCGTCTCTGCAACGGGATACTGCGCACAGGGCACTACCCCTTGCGCTGGAAGACGGGCGAAGTCATCATGATCCCCAAACAAGGGAAGCCTCTGTGCAGAGCCGCCCATTACTGGCCCATCACTCTCCTCTCCACCATGTCCAAAGTGTTCGAGAGGTTCCTGCTCGAGCACCTCACCCCCAATCTGCCACCGCGCCCCGAACAATTCGGGTTCCGACCGGAGCATTCCACCGAGCACCAGCTCATCCGTGTGATCCATCACATAACCAGCGCCATGTACAAAAAGGAGGCCACCGCGGCCGTGTTTTTAGATATGGAGAAGTCGTTCGACCGTGTCTGGCACGAGGGCCTCCTGCATAAGCTATGCCTATCCCGGACCCTTTCAGCCTCGTCAGGATCGTGCGGTCCTTCCTGACGGACCGCCACTTTTACGTCCGAGTGGAGAGCGTAAAGTTGGACGTTCGCCCTATTTTAGCTGGAGTTCCCCAGGGCAGCTGCCTGTCGCCGGCGCTGTTCAATAAGTACGTGGAGGACATCCCTTCCAGCGGAGCCTCCCCCGCTGCTCTCTACTCCAACGATACGGCATTTGTGACCACGTCGCTTCGGAAGGAACACGCCGCCGCCAAATTACAGCGCACCCTGGACCTGCTGCCCGACTGGCTCGATAAGTGGCGACTTGCCGTCAACGCCGGTAAGTCGCAGGCGCTCACTTTCCCTCGCCGCGGCGCACAACCGCCGCCGCTCACACTACGGGGTGAGAGCATCCCGTGGACATTCCAGGTGAAGTACCTAGGGGTCACCATTGACAGCAGCCTCACGATGCGGGCCCACGCCCGATGGGTCGCGTCCCAGGCGTCGGCGGCCCTTGCACAGTTGACACCGATGATGTCGAGGTTCCTGCCGCTGCCCACCAAGATAGCATTATATAAAACCTACGTGCGCTTGCGTCTGACGTACGCGGCGCCGGCGTGGTACCATCTCGTAGCAGTCTCACACAGGGACACGCTGAGGCAGATAGCCCCGTACCACCGGAGGCCGCCGGACCGCTTGGCGTTGCCCAGGGACGCAACGCGGTAAAGCTTCAACACCCTCACATTCTTCCATCACATCATATTTTCGTATCATTTCGCATCATTTCACATCCTTTCGCCTTCACATCTCGCCTCTGCTCACACTAGGCACGCCTATCTAGATCCCGCCCGCGCGAGCCGGTCAGAGGGAGTGCCGCTCACTGTTCGCCCCCCCCCCCATGGCTGAGGGCGCGGACGGGACTTTTCGTCTCACTTCACTTCACTCCATTTCTTTCACTCATTTCATCTCACTACATGCTTCTTACGCCATCATGCTTCCATCACCTTACTATTGCTTATTCACTATTGCTTCGTCCTCATACCAACTATATGTATTGTGTTGTACCCCGAGGAACACATCACCTATCACCACACATCGATTGACCGGGTGGCGACGCACATCTCGATCTCGCGCTAACACCACAGCAGCTGCCTTCCCATATTTGTCCTTCCCCTATTCTCCCGTCTCGATCCAAGTCCCCGTAGTGGGGTTCCCTGGAGTAGGTACGGTACGAGGATGGGTAGTTCAAAGGGGTGCTCTGTCGCGCCACGTTCCAGAAGCATGCCGCCTCTGGTCGCTGGCGGCCTTCTGCTGGGCCTTCTATTTCTCACCCGATAGGGGCCGACCGCCCGTGGCGGCACCGGTCGGGAAACGCCATGAGACATAGCCCCCCCCCCCTTCAACACATAAAACAATATCAAGCTGACATCATAAACCTGGCACTAGTGCTGGCCAAAACGA
Source organism: Eumaeus atala (assembly GCA_017140195.1). Lineage (NCBI taxonomy): Eukaryota > Metazoa > Arthropoda > Insecta > Lepidoptera > Lycaenidae > Eumaeus > Eumaeus atala. The sequence goes on along the minus strand of JAFELO010000324.1, from coordinate 57,065 downwards.
CCGCCCCATCTTTATGGGGTGCGACCCCGCAGCCGCCGTCAGGGGACCAAAAGTCCCGAAACGGCTACCTCGACTCCCCTCCCAGGGGGGGTGTGAGAAGACCACGTCGCTCGCTTGAGTCGGACTGCCATCCCAACAGAATAGGAAAATGAAGGAATAGAGATACACTCAACTAGTGAGAGAGAGAGAGAGAGAGAGAGAGATTGCACTTGTGTCTGCGCAAACACTTGTGCGCTATAATATGTCCCGCGCAGATTTTCCTCTCAATAGAGATGGCCGCTGTAGCCGAAATTTGGCTAGGCCGACATTATTATTATATAATACGTAGTAGCGCTTCCTCCATAAATGGACTATACATCACAATAGAATTTTCAATTCGGGCCTGTAGTTCCTGAGCTTAGCGCGTTCAAACAAACAAGCAAACTCTTCATCTTTATGTTGTTAGTATTTTTATCATTAATTACAAAACTGACTCTTTAATTTATCTGGATTTATTTCTAGTCCACACTTAGATGACAAATGACATTTTTTACATCAATTGAAAATCGATTGGACCTATATTAATTAAAGTAATTAATAACAATTCAGACCATTATAAGCTTAAACTTCGTAAATACAAAGTTCAAAATCTAATAATGAAGGAGCAATGCGGCCTCAATTTTGATTGTAAGCAAAACGTACCTAGAGTACAGAGCAAAAGTTACAAAATACAATTTTATAGAGTTATCCCAAATCAAATTTTCCTAACTTTTACTTTCATCAGAATGAATAAAGGTAAACATTCCATCTTATTGTAGAAACGTTCCAAGCGGTCTTTGTGTGTTTAATTTAATGATGGAATAGCTTAAGACCTTACATTTTATAACAAGGAACAATCTTGATATGATTGGATTACATAGTTATGTCCTGTGATATAGGCATTATATTAGTATTCCCTTTTTAGACAATAATTTTTATTTCGATAAATTTTTGCAGAAAAATGTAACTATGCGTTTTACCTTTATTATAATTGAAAGCTAAATAGTAGATTTATGGATTAGGTACTATTTGAATAATGTTTTTATACAAAATTGAAATATTGCTAATTTTTAGCCGATTTATTTGATTTTGATGATACTTTTTTTTGTTAGAATGATACTTCAAAGGTTGCCTCGTGATGGCATCTCAGAGCGATCGAGGGGAATTCCGAAAATCGTTGAGTCGACTAAGTAAAGTAAAGCCAAGTCGGTGACTGAATTTGCTTCACTCGGTTGTTTTTAAGATCTGCTATAGAAGAATTATGCATATTTCTGTGATTGATATCATTACTATACAGGAAGCTATATATGATGAACGTGATTCGCAAGTATAATAACAAAAGTGTTTTCCTACAAACTCGAGCTGAAGTGACAGTTTATTTCCAACCTGAAATATTACTTATTCTTTCATTGCTCAGTCTTCCAAATCATGTAATACATAACTTTCTAACTTGTCATATTCAATATAGATCATTTAAATATTCCTTTCATCTCATATTGCGCCTCCTTTGATAAATATGACATAAGAATTGTTGCATAGGCTTAGAATTTTATTGCTTCCGATTTTACCGATGATCGCGTCTACTTTATGCGATACCTAGCTTATTTGGCAATTTTTTCATGGTTTAAGAGGGCAAACGAGCAGTCGGAGCTATTTATCGACTACCTACGCATAAACATAGATATCCACTCTGCGTTTTCCTCCTTCCTCCCTCAAGTCCAATAGGCTATTTCAATAAAATTCTTGTATTATTACATTCAGGGTGTGATGTATACAATGATTTATTGTAAATAACCTAATAATTATTTCAATACTATATGTTACTTTAATGTACGCACGTCATAATATGGGAATATTGTGAGCCAGCAACTTTTTGTTCCGTATTTGGTACCAACGGGAATTTTTTTTAAATCGTATGAATACAGATTCATTTAACGCTCAGGGCGTTAAAATAAACATATAGTCTCTACTACCGAGACCATGTTTTAAAAGCAGACATATGCTAAACAACGGAGCAAAAACTGCTCAATGTTTTAACCGGTGGTCTTTCCCCAACTAGCTTTCGACAATTTCGACACAAATGACTGTTTTTATAAACGAAGTCATACAGCAACCGTGGTCACGGGTGGAGTCCACCCGTGATCATGGTTTTATTGTAATCTTTGAAGTAATTGAATAAAAACCATTTTGGAAAGCTCACTAGATGCGCCAGCTTTTAAAGTCACTTGCAAAAATGGCATAGTCTTTTTTAAAACAGACTCCTAAAGTTGAGTGATGAAGACATTTTCATAAAACAGATATTTTCTACAATTCCAAAGAACTTGTGTGCAAATTATGAGTTGGAATTTGTAGGAGCATTACCGAAGAATAATCCACACAAAAAATAAGGAGGGAGTTGATTTGTAGCCACAACAGTCGTAAACTCATCACAGGGTGTCAATTTTTAAGAAGCGCTCTTATTTTGAAACTACATGAGGTAGATTTCTTTTTAATTTTTCTTGTAAGAACCACCACTTGGACGTTGACTTTTGGGAAGCGCCATTTTGTCAAAGACAAGAAAATGGTTTAAGCAAAAGTTACCTACCTACCTTTTGTTAAAACCATTTTCTCGATTGTAGTAGTCGTGGTTCAGGAATTCGGGTGGTTCCGTCTAGTTCCACAACGTTTTTGTAACAATCACAGACAGACAGAGGAAATAATTCCTATATCCGTTTTTTTGTGTTTCAATTGTTTTAACGTCACCTATTTAATAGAGACGCATTAAAATGATGATAAGACGTAAACTAAACGACAGTTGCAATATTACAGGACTAAAACAGATACGGCATGGAGCAAATGAATTCGATAAACAAAATGTTCATTCAATTCTAAGTATCGGATATTCAAATGACTATTACAAATTAGGGACCTACATAATTTAGATGCCACTGAGCAAATAGAAGAGATTTCTTCATGTATTCGCCTTTGATTTGCAAAGTGAAGCTAAACGATTTATGTTACTCCCGTATTTTGAATTGCAAAATAAAATTTCTCTCACTGAATTAACCTGGTGTTATGTTCATCTAGCCTGCTATGTTAGTGGTAGTAAATTGAGAATAAAGTTTTATATGATTTTTAAAATGCTTAATCTGGCCATAAATACAGTTTCAATAGAAAATTAAAAATATTACATTTGAACCTGTCGTCTTTACATTATCAATTCTTATTTGTGTTTTCTCATTTTGGCGCCAATACATTGAGAAAAATTGTGCGATATTAAAATGGAGTGCATTACACAAAGTAGGTATGGTGCCAAACGCATTTTTAAGTCTCTCCATACACTTGGTATTTGTCAAATGTTTGTGTAGCCATTAATTATCTCGGGAAATGAAGATGCGACTATAACCACGTCGCCTATTTTAAAAGATGGCTTGTAGCAATTATGTTTTGCTACTTAGATATTTTATAAAAGAAAATATGTCTATAATAGACTGTAAGGCTCTGTGTTAAAGGAATTACACTATTTTTCCTTTTGGCGATGTTGTGGTCGGATATATTAGGCTGGCTATGGCTATCATTTGGAGATGGCTGACGCTATCTGCCATCACCAAATGATAATTAATTAGTTTTTTTATTTTCCGGCGAGATCCTACATATTTGTGTCACAATGAACGAATTAATATTTCATATAAAATAAAGATAAGATGTCAGTGTAATCCTCAATTTTCCATTGATCGTTTCTGGTGCTGTTTTAAGTTTGTTCATGATTGTGAATGTGGAAAGACAAAGATTGAATAAATGTATCTAAAAGTCTAACTTAACCTTTAATAGCCCCCTTACCCCCAGAAGTCCTTTTATTTTAATTAAAATTGTAACAACTGGAGCTCAACGTATAAACGATAAATAGTTTTTTGAAATATTAAGTTTTTAATTCCTCAATATTTAATTGAAAATTTTGCTTAGGTTTGCTTGGAGACTTGTAATAGTAATTCTTAGAAACAGTGTTTAAGTGTTTTTATAAAACAAATCTAGTTGTATCTCTAAATATCAACTTATAATTTATACAAATTGTATTAGTGTGTTACTCCATTTTTTAATTGTATATGTTCTGTGTAGGTGTTGGTAAGAGAA
>JAFELO010000324.1:22161-52914 GCA_017140195.1 Eumaeus atala | reverse complement strand
TTGAAGTAAGAAATTCCCATGCGAGCTGTAATGCTAAACATTTAGCATTCATTACTAGATGCTTCAATTGGAATTTTTCTTAGAGGTTTTAGTAGTTTTTAATTTTGCAAAGAGGAACAAAACTTTGCTAAACTGGGGGGGTACTGCAGCAATTATGTTTTGCTATTTAGATATGTTATAAAAAAAGTATATCTGATATCTTTGACTGTAAGGCTTAATGTTCTCCGTGTGGAAGAAATGTCACTTTTTTCCTTTTGGCGATGTTGAGGCCGCATATATTTGGGATGTCTGACGCTATCTGCCGTCACCAAATGATAATTAATTAGTTTTTTATTTTCCACCGGGAACCTACATATTAGTGTCACAATGCACGAATTAATATTTCATATAAAAGGAGCTCTACTCCTTTTCTTTTTCTTTTTGTCTTTTTAAATTTGGATGTATAATGAAGATAAGATATCAGTATAATCAATTTCAATAATTGAGAATTGGAGGAACATTTACATATTTAAAGGACCATCCAAGTTGCAGCCGGGAGTCTTGGACAACTACCTAGATAAGACTTCATACCCTCACTTTTTACTAACCCTTCTCAAAAACTGTATGATTCCATTGATTGTTTCTGGTGCTATTTTAAGTTTTTTCATGATCATGAATGTGGAAAGACAATGATTGAATAAATTTATCTAAAAGTCTAACTAAACTTTCTGAAGGGGTACGCAAAGGGAAATCGCAGAAAATTTCTTTACGGATGAGAATATTCTTACAATTACAAAAACAACAAAGCAACATTTTAACATACAAAATGACTGAATTTATGCTCAAAGCTCAAAGTAAGCTTCCCAATTAGTCGACAGAGTGCAACGTGGGCATCATGAGAATTCAGTGATGGTTTGGTGAGGTGTTAGCCATTAAGGAGTGACTGAGCTATATTTTTGTCAAGAAGGTATCATCGGCGCCATTCCTGAGAAGGAAGTTAAGCCCCTTACTAACACCACGTACAATAACCAAATGTGGTCCTTCCAGCGAGACTCGGGACCAGGTAATAAAGCTTGCTCCATCCAATCTTAGTTAAATTGAATGTTCCGTTCTTGACCAGAGCTGAAGGCTTAACTTTTACACTGCCCCGATCTTAATCCGATGGATTATGATTTATGGTCATTTTCATAGAGTATAAATGAAAATAAATAAATAAATAACTTTTTATTACGGACCTACGACTTCGGACTACTTTAATACTTGCTCTAAACGCCATGATAATTTGGAGTCCCAATCCATAATATTGGCAATGAAGAATTTCCCCAGGGAAAGAGTTCGTATTTCTATTGATAACTGGCCTCGACGTATAGGAGACTGTATTGTAGCCAACAGAGGCCACTTCGAATAGGCTTTTTATGTTTTTAATTGTTTTACGTTTGTGTATTAAACAAACACACTGTAAAAGTAAAAAATGTTATTTGGAATTTTTTTTTTACAATATTTGTGGCAAGACTCGGAGCCATTGATGGGATTTATAAAATTGGCTACGTTCTTCCAGCTTAACTTGTCAGTATTAGTTGGTCAGTAGATGTAGAGCGATGCTGTATTGTAGCTGAATTGAGCCGGAAATGGAAAGTATGACATGGAAAGTAGCTTTCTTCGCTAACAAGATTTCGAAAAAAAAATGTTTCGTATATGAGGATGCTTTATACTGAAATAATAGAAACAAATATATCAAAATTCTTTCGCACACACCTTTAACCTACACCGGTTCACACGAAAAAATATACCATATTATTATTTTAACTAAAATTAATAAAAGGAATAGAAATGTGCGTGATTTTTTTAAATTCATATACATATTCACACAAACGTGGATTCCTCGGTGACATCCACGTTTGTGTGAATATGTATATGAATTTAACGGTGGGTGAGTGAATATCTCTACGTATAGACCTCTAATATGAACCTTTTCACCTGAATATTTTCTTTAAAGTGCACGTAGTAGAATTGCCTTAAGAGTTATTTTAGCTCTTCCCGTCTAAATCAGCAACAGGTAATAATAGCACAACCGATTTATCATGAATTAATCTATTCTGATAAAATAAAGATGAAGGGTTTGTTTGTTTGTTTGGACGCGCTATTCTCTGGAAGTACAGATCGGATTTGAAAAATTCTCTGGGAATTCGCCACTTTTCTTGGATGTATTTTTTTATTTCACGTAGAATATTTTGAGGTAATTCCGTTGTCACTAAATTAGGTTCGAATGATAGCACGCAACCCTAAAATTGAGTCATTAGGTTATTTTAAATAACATTATCTAAAATGGAATTATAATTTTGATTCAAGACGATACGCTGAAGTATTTTCACTGTAACCAACTCAGAATTCTATTTTGTTATAACTTAAGACTGTTTGTTCGTCGGCGAAGCCAAAACTTTTTGGTGACTATCAACGCCCATAGATATTTAAATGTGCAGACTTACTTAAGATGTTTCTTTTGACCGCAGTAAAAATGTCATTGATCAAGTCAAATAAAATGAAAATTGAAAAACCATCTTTCTAATTTTTGTGTGGGAATCGAACCAGCACCACTGTCGCATCACTGTCCTTCTGGAAGTAGACTCATAGAGTTTTAATTGGGCATCGCTTCTTTTGACTATTGGTAATACAAACTTACAATATTTTTTCATTTATTTTTTTTCGCCCACGGTTTTTCACTCCATATAGGCTTAAGGCACTCTCCGAGACACGAGGTGTAACAGTGCCAACTTCCTGACTTCCGACTGTTACTAGAAGTTGAAACATAACAACACATAACAAACCCAGGACTCGAACCCAGGAGACCACACGGCTGTGGTTGAACATGCTTAACACTAGACGACAAGGCAGTCAAAGGGTCTGTCAATAATATATACGACACAAAACAACTGTTCAATGAACGTCATAAAAGAGTTAAAAAAGAACGTCATAGAAGAGGATGTTCGTCATGTTTAATTAAAGTTTCTCACGCTACAAGACCAATTTGTAAAAGCCGTAAGTTTTAAATGACAGCGAAAACGGTTAAACTTTGTCTTCGCTGTTTCCGCGGTTATATGAATCAAAAAAGTTTAGTATGACTTTTAGGTGGCCAAATAATTGGAAGATATTGTACTAAAGTTAGCATCAACATCTTACTCTAACTGAATCCGGTTTGGACGATCAAATGTTGGGTTCACTCGTAGATACGTGAAGTAGAAAATATACGAGATTGCTGATGATAACAGTTAGGTATGGAGATGCATAGTGTCATGTCCTATCGACTCCTCTAGTTTCACAAGAGTCCTAAAATTAGGGTGCTAGGGGTCATAATGATCTTGAAATTAGTTAATAATTACTACATTTTTCAGAAAAGAGACATTGAACATCTTTTACCTATCTTGGGGGTTTCTATAAATAAATTTCTTTTTAATAATTTACTAAAATAACAATAAATAACAGCTACAACATAGTCACGCCGTATCAAAAAGCCACTAGGGTTTATGCGCACATCGGCGTACGTCGTCTACGCTCGGAATTCGTTACTTGATAAAATAAAATTACACCCACACAATATCATGAACGCGCTTCTATGGACAGAAGGACGTTTGAAGGACAAGATACAAAACCGGTATATAAACAGTACAGACACAGGGGGATTTGTCTCCTAGGATTTGATAATATCTAAAGAAATTATTTACTTATGTAATTTGTTTCATATTTTATAATAAATTAAGTGTATTTAAGAGCGCTTTATTACTAATGTTATTATTTTAAAATCAAACAGTAATATTTTGTTTAAATGTATCAAAGAAATTTTGGATAAGTGGCAGCCTAGGTGATAACTGGTAAGTGAGACACATAGATGGACCCTGTAGCAAGCTAAGTTTGAATTTATATATTTTTTCAGTAATGTAAAATATTTTCTGTTCAATTTTGATGTTTTTTTTTTAAATAAATGTCCTGTTTTAGATTCTACTAAGGCTTCAAGGAGTAGTAGTCGTGAATGGTAAGGAATATTTTGCTTCATCAACCCAATTTTTCCAAAAAGGTCCACAACTTATCACATATATATCTAATATGTTCTGTCCATCTGTCAAATTGAATTGTCAATCAACAGGCCTAGATATTTTTAGCTTGCCACTAACTCAACTGCATCACATCTGCATGTTATTGATTTATCGGTGTGCAAACGGACACGATTGTGGGCTATCAGTTTGGATATTGTGGTGCTTCGTTTTTGTGTAGAGCGGACATACATTAGTTCGGTTTTGGAGACGTTGACTACTAGCCCTGCGTCGCGTGACCATTTACTTAATAAAGTAAAGTCTGTTAGTAAGGATGAGAGTGCAATTTTCATATTAGTGTGAGCTGATACAACACATATATCAGCAGCGAATTGGTATATTTCACATGTTTTGATCAACTCGGTGAGGTCATTAACGTACGTAATGACTACAACGTTGGTCAAATAAAAAATAAAATTGGGCCCGTTGTAGGGCCCAATTTTATTTTTTACTGAGCCCTGTGCGGTGTCATCTGGGATGTCTCTGAACTCATTACCGACTTTAACAATGTGTGATCTATCTTAAAGATAGTCTTCACATTTCTTGCTTAGAGGCCCTCCTATTACTTGGCGCAATAAGAGGGCCCGTAAGGAGTCTTGATGACTAAGGAAGCTCACAGACATACATACAATTATTATGTTGAATGGCGCACGAATGACAACAGCATAATTATCGGTTCGTGGCGGTGTACTTCATGTGCGGTACCCCAGTCGTGCCGTCCCAATTCGGCTGCAATAAATTATAGGACTTCTCTTACAATAATAAATACATTATAATCGTAATAAGTTTGATCTAATTAGACATAGTATTAGGAAAGAGGAAATGATAAAGAAAGTGACTCAACAATAATTATATGTTTTTATTTACAAAATCTAAAATACTTATTAATAGCACTGGTAACTTAAAACTGTACATTTATTACAAGCTACATTATACACTTTTTACTGCTAAGACATGTATATTACTGAGTCTGCCATAATCTCAGGTCGATCGATGGCAAAGTCTCGCACGGAACCACCTTATTCCTGAAAAAAAAAACCAATATATTGCAAATATCAAAACTTTTTGATGATTATTTTGCAACATAATTAACGCAATAATAGGATAATAGAGACGGAAATTAAGTTGTGTCTAGATCAATTCAACCGAATGTCGGCCAATATTTTGTAATTTTACGAGTAACAGAACGTCAACGTGGCAACAATGCATGTTTGACAGCTGACACTTCTTTTCTCATGGCAAAACGCACACGGAAAAAATATGACGGTGCAGCGCATATGTTGTTAAATACCAGGTCACTGAATGACCAAATATCCGAGTTCTAATATTGGAGCATAAAACACCAACATAACATAACCTGAGTTAAATTAATTGTAATGGACTTAACGTTCAATGTGTGTTTGTTTTAAATACAGTATTCTTATCTTATATCAGATAAAAATTTAATTAATAAAATAATATACATGAGATGTAATTAGAGCACGCAAAGATATCTTACCCAGCGGTGACTTGCTGGAAGGCTTTCGGTTGCATCTGGCGTATATCATTACCGTTGTCACAAAATATTCTTGCCATAGAAGATCCTGCCCGAATGGCGTGCAGCTGGCCTTAAAATAAATAAACAACTTTATTATTTGCCATTATCAAATTGAGAGGGGGGGGGGAAATACATACACAAAGAAAAACGAGCCTTCTGGAAAAAAAACCATTTCCAATCTCAAGAATATCAAAGTACCGGTTGTGAACCGTTACTTTAACACATATGTTATTATAACTATGTGACTTTGCTACAATTGAACAAAATACATGAGTTACTCCAATTTGGATATTCTTAGATGTGACAGTAGCAAGAAACTTTGATAAAATTTTAAGAAAACCCAAATCTGATATGACGAATCACAAGAACGGAACGTTATTATCATATTTTAGCGGCGAAGGAATTTTCGTAATAGTGACGTTATGAAACATGGAACAAATTCTAAGACAATCTAACTTTGTAATAGGGGACCCCGTAATACTTAGTAACAATAACTCGCTTTAAATAATCCTCACATTTACGTAATATAAAAATTGTGTATAAAAGTTATGTAAGGATGGGGTGCAAAAGTTTAGCTTGGTGACTGTTTTAACTTAAGCCGGTGACTGACATTATTTATTTCATAAAAGCTAAGTTTCTTAATAAATATATAACACTGGCAAAAACAGTATAGCTTACTATGATATTTGTAGATTGAGGTGGCAGGTCCTTTATGCTTCGAAACAGAGAAAATTGTTGGTCTACTACCTTAGTATATATTTGCCGAATTTGTTGTTTAATTACCATGTATAATATTCAGCTCAAACTCAAACTTTAGTAAACTTATGTAGTGATAGATATAGTGGTATATGATCAGCTGCCTATGTATGTATGTATGGATGTATGTATTTCCTTTTTTTTGATATGGCGATATCGTATAAAATGTAAAAAATGACAGTCAATAAACATTGTCATTTGAAAGTCAACTAACATTGTCATGTCGTCATTGCCTAACAACAAATTTTATTTTTGCTATAGGATACATTACGTAAACTAAATAGCGGTAGAGCAGGTTACCAATCTATAAACATAATAAAAAAAATTGAAAAGAATAAATGAAAATTAACAAACGAAAAGTCGAAACAAAATGTTATATGAGCTTCTTCCCCCTATACCTACCTTACCCCTGTACCTGTGAAATATTATCGCCTTCTCCCCAAATTATTTAATATTTAAGAGCTATGTCATGAAAACTATTTCATAAATAATATAATCTTACTGGGCGTAAATGAAGTAACAGGGTCAACACCATTTTCGTAGAAGTATCTGTCACCGACTCGGGTTCTATAAAATTGTTCCGTAAGAATACATAAGAAGGTCGGTCCAGCTTGCGCTCCGGGGACATTATTTTCCAATGACCCAGCCACCACCAGTTCCACATCTTCAACTCTTTCGTAAAGGACTTCTAGAAGCTTGACATTCTGAAACATAAATGTGATTTATGTAGATACTTCATCATCACCATCATCGTCATTATCAGCCCCTATCAGTCCACTGCTGGACATAGATCTCTCTCAAAAAACGCCAAGACGACCCATCTCCTGCTTCTCGCATCCATCCCAGACCGGCTACTGCACGGAGATCGTCTTTCCACCTGGTGATCGATCGAACAACACTTCATTCTCCTAAACACGGCCTCGAATTAAAAACCTTACTGGCCCTGCTATCTGCTCTTCTGAGTGTGTGACCAGCCCATTGTCACTTTTGCGAGATTATTCTTCGCGTGATGTCGGACACTTTGTGTTCTCTGCCTTATGATTTCGTTACGAATTCTATCGGCCAAAGAAACATCCAACATAGCACGATCGATAGCCCGTTGAGCTACCGCAAACTTACGGACCAGACCTAAATTAAAAGGCTATGTTTCGGCCCCGTAGGTCATCACGGGGAGAACACTTTCGTCTTCAACCTCTGCGGTATAGGCGATGTGAGAATGTAACGAAGCCTCCGGAATGCTGCCCAACCCAACTGAATCCTTCTATCGGCTTCCTGATATGACACATATGGGGATTGAAATAATTATAATAATTTGTCACCTTTATAACAACACAATCTAAAATAAATTTATTTCAAACTGAAGGGTACTTGTATAACACGAAGCCACTATATTTTGGGACTTTATCGGTATTTAAATACACGAGCAAAAAACATGACATAAGAGATATGAGAGTACGAAGTTATAACAAAATCAACGTATTTTCTCATAAAAACAGGTAAAATGTGTAAAGTTATTTCGACCCGACGTGTTCCTTTTCATTTTATGCTAAATAATAAATCAAAAACATTAATAAATCTTAACGGCACTGAAACTTTATTTACTTAACACACTTTTTGAGAGTTGTTGTTATGAGAAAACCTTTTTTCTATGAGAAGGCAGGTCGATTTTTTATCCAAAATACCTTTTGCGTCTGAATACTGATAATATACTCTATATTATCAGTATTCAGATACAAAAGGACACAGTATTCAGAACCACATTAAAATATGTGACAGTCTTATTATTACGTCCTGTTTATCTTAACAGTCAAGTCTTAACTGAAGGCAGACAGTAAACCCTTTCAATTGATAAAGTGTTTAAGTTTTAATTAAAGTGCACTGAGTCCAAGTAATTGAAGAAACTTCGTACATTTAAACACTCGGTCTTTGATTTTGGAACATCTCCAATGAACACGTTGCAGGACACTACTTTCGTTGGCGAATAATTAAGATGAATGATCAAAATCGTAACAAAGAAGAGTCGGTTTTCCTTTTATCAAGATAAAATTTGCAATTCAACCGCACACTTCTACCGTGAAAGCTCTGGCTGGATTGTGACATTAACAAGTTATAGGACTACTAGAACATTCCCTAGAATCTATTCACGGTTGAAATCCAAATAAAATCTATCCAGTAGTTTTTAAGAAAATCTGTCTTATACAAACACTTTTAGGGAATTTGTTTTATAACATGTAGTCCGCCCCGGGTTCGTCCGTGAACAGAGATCGGGGTTGCATTGCTATATTAACAACATTGAAACCTTTCACGAAAATTGTTTATCGATTGGTGAAAACCGCCTGGAAATCGGTTCTGTAAATTCTGAGAAAGATATTTTTTTTTGGTTTGGGTAGGTGGTTTAATACTATTATGCATAAAGTTATACCTAAGCCATGCTTACACTAGTTTCACAATAAATGATGAATATGTTTTACTCATATAAAAGGGTAATATCATCGCTGCGTTGCAGCCTAATTTACGGACACTGCTAAAATGACTGCTATGCTGTCTATTAATAATTGCTACTGTTTTTTAAATTACTCACCTTTTCGTGTATGAAGTCCAACATGTCATAGAATGTTCTCGGCACTGAAAGTCCGCAGGCTGCCCTCGTAGCGATGTAGGAGCCGAGTCCGTGGTCCCTACCACGCTGTATATCAGTAGCACGAAGATCCCCACCAAATGTATTATTACGCCTAAATCATAGAGATATTAATCGTAACTCATATTGTCAAATTGTCCTTTTCTAACGAGTGGACACCCTCACGGTACCAAACGCAACAGCCCTGTTAAGATGGTAATATAACCTTCACAGAAGTCAGTGCCAACTTTTAAAAGATAACCTTTCCTGGGGTATACCTGGAGATCTCGACACCTATTTGACATTGACCATCTGTTGTCTTATTGTCTGTGTTGCAGGGCAATTTCACACTATTGCGGTTCCGGCAATAGTGTGAAATTGCCCTGCAAACCCTAGATTCAAGAAATAAGACATGGGAAAGGAGCTGTTTCCTTTAGCATAGTCTCGGAGTCATATATATTTGTAGTGAAATTTTTTTTAAAATAAATGTTTTAGTTCATTTTATATTTTCATCTTCATTCATAATTATGGACCACTGTTAAATGGAAATTATTACTGTATTACTTTGGCCAATAACTGGTAACAATTATTCCCCTGAATAATACAATTTTGCAGTAGTTACAAATTGCTAGATTAAATGCAATTTAAATGTTGACGTCTTGAGTTTACGCGAATGAGGCTCATTACAATAAAAACAATTTTTACGGATTTTATCGCCGTTTGACGAGAGAGACTATATGGCTAGCTCGATGTTGAGACAGTAAAAAAGTGTGTCAAAATATTTTCCAAAGAAAACAATAATCGTAGAGTGATAAAGTTGGTAGTAGTAATGGCAGCAGCAATAGTAGAAAATAATTTTGAAGAAAAAGAAATGCCTGTTGTATGTTTGTCTGTATGTATACGCTAATCTCCGGAACTACTGAACGCATTAGAATAGAACTTTTCTTGTTGTATGGATAATATGCCCCGGGCATATACGTTATTCGTTTCGAAAATGGAAACTTCATTATCAGATGTTCCAGATGTTATGATGAAGTTGTCAATATTTCTGTTTCATAATTGGAGAAGTACGCAAACGAAGTCGCGGGCCAACTCCAACCAACTGAACCAACTCGTTCATAATATTTAATTAAATAGCGATTATATACGGTCATGTATACTAAACAAATAAATTAAAGAGTAAAATGTGGAATCACTCACTTAAAGAGGAATTGCGTAATCTCGCTGTCCCAAGACTGATCGCTGAAATCTTGCGGCTGGACCGTCAGACCTCTCGTCAAATCATCAAAGGCATTGTAAAGTTCCAGCAACAGAGGTCTGTTGAACCAGTCGCTAATCCTTACCACGCTATTTACTTTTCTATTCTCCATTACAAGCCTGCGAACGAAGTCTTAATTAGACATCGAGGGAAATTTTTTAATGTTACATCCGTTTGTGTGGCGGTTATAACTTTATATTAGATTATAATTTGTAGATCACAATTTTACAAGAAAATTACTTGAACATCTATCTTGAAAAGATACAAGATACCTAACTAACCTTTCATTTTACTGCTAAATAATTTCAAAACCAAAGCGACTAAAAAAAGTTTATGTATTTATTGGTGAAAAAAATATTTGAATACAGATTTTTTTTTTTACAGTATAGGGGGTCAAACGAGACATTGGAATCTTTTAACGGCTACGGAAGCCCATGGATATCCGCATTATAATTATCAAGCAGATGTGTAGCCCTCCTTTCCTTCTCTCCTCTAATGGGCCACCGGGTACTTAGAAATCGCACGAAACGCGACAGCATGGCTGTCAATTTACGGCGGTTTTATGTGAGCCTAATGTTACTCCCCGGTCGTGCCAACCCGATCCCGCTACAGCATGGCACTAGCTCTTACGAAATAAGACATTTTAATACAATACATACTGCAAAAATCCTCTTATGAGGGTGTGGAAATGCCTAAAGGCAGCAGTAGCGTGTTCATCCAACACAGCCGGGTCTACATCAGGATTGTAATCATTAACGTAACCCGAGGCTCCGGGATAGATCAGTTTGTTCTTCACCATGTTTTCGTACCCTGGTCAAAACAACAAAGAAAATAGTCCTACTTTATGCGAGTGTTACTCGTTACAATAAGAATATTTCAACAGATTCTATCGCGGTTCATTTAATTATTTAACCAGCTCGACATTTCAAAAGCTTCACAGCAATGCTTGCTGTTGTACATTATAGTACTATATGCATTGCTGTAAAACTTCTGAAACATAGAGCTATATATGTGGACACATGTCACAAGTTACTAAAAGAATAATAATTATATTTCCGATCTACGCGCAGTACTTATTAAGCCCTGCTGCCTTGAGGTGTCATCTTTAGTTTATAATCAAATAAAAAACTAAACTACACCTCAAGGCAGCAATTAAATTAACCGCGATAAAATCCGTAAAAGCAGTTATATTTTATTAAAGAAGTAGATAAAAAGATTTTACAAAAGTGTATTTCTACTTGATTTGTCATTACGCAGATTGTAAATGTATTCGGAAGTCATTATGAGGAACGTTCTAAAGATTTTTTTATGTTCCTAAAATCTCGTCAATAGCCCTTTTTAGTGTGTTTTCAGGTACCTATGTTACTCAAATCCAAATATTATTATGGATAAAATAGTTATTTATCAATAATAATAATATATAATACGAAATCGCTATCATAAATACTCCACGACCATCCTTAATTAGACGAGTCGACAGGACAGGTTGGATGTGAGTAGCATCGGATGAAATTATCGCCCCACCATGGTCCATTCCTTGTCATGGCGGTGGTGCCTTGTAGCCTGGGGCGAATCAAGTCCCCCGCCTGTGTCATGGATGTTCATGTGTATTATTAATTTATGTGTATTATAAATATATGTTATATTATGTTTATACAATAAAAATCTTATATTTATGAAATATATACTACTCAACACAAAAAATAAGGGCCACTAAGATTTTTTGATGTATCATGAAAATAATAAAGACATTAACTTGTTTAATCTATGTACCACAAAATAATGTTATTGATTATAATATAGGTTAACAATTGCTTAAAATAATAATCATGAATTGTTTTTTTTTTATGTTCATAACAAAATTGGCCGGAAGGAGACAAACTACTTCTTTTCTTTTCTTGTTTCTTTCACTTTTCGTTCTTGTCACTTTTGTAGAAACAAAATAATCGTTTTTAAAAAGGAGAATCTTTTTAATAACGAGTATGTCCTCCTCTCTTAGCAATACACTCCAGAAGCCTCGTATGCATACTGTGGATTAAATTCCCCACGTTTTCATTTGGAATCTCCTCGCAAGCATCTTTTAAAGCGTCAATCAGATGCTGTTGGTTATAGACCCCTTGCTAATACTCTCTAACTCTTCGTTTCAATTGGTCCCACAATTGCTCGATCGGATTTAAATCCGGACTGTTTGCTGGCCATGGTAATACTTAAATATGTACCCTTCTAGGATAGTTTGGGTTGATCGAGCTGTGTGTGCACAGGCATTACCTTCCATCTGGAAGAATCCAGGCCCCACTCGCTCTGCTAATGGGATCACTTGAGGCCTGATGACGTCCTCGATGTAACGTTCTGCAGTTACGGCACCCGAATTTAAAATGGTGACCTCGATTTTACCGTGTAAACTAATCCAACCCCGTTGGGACCACCGAAATGGTCAACTTCGTGAATGCAGGACTCCGAAAACCACTCGCCGCGTCGTCTCCACACTCTAACACGCCGATCATCATTAAGAAATTTTACTTTGCACCCGTCTGTAAAAAGCCCTTCCCCCCGGATTAATCCCCCAGTTCAAGTACTGACGG
Organism: Eumaeus atala; assembly: GCA_017140195.1. Lineage (NCBI taxonomy): Eukaryota > Metazoa > Arthropoda > Insecta > Lepidoptera > Lycaenidae > Eumaeus > Eumaeus atala. Next base: position 40,100 of record JAFELO010000324.1, on the reverse strand, counting down.
GAGACTCTTAATCGGTTTGCACGTTGAACCCTGCTCAGCGGAATTCGTACAACTCGTCGTCTTGACGTTTGCTGGTCCTCGTGCAATACATTACGTATAGTTTGATCACTGACACGGGTACCCGTCGTCAGCCGTAGGTGGTGTTGTAACTTACGGGCCCTTACTGTACGATCACAACGAGTACTTAGTTGGATGTACCGATCCTCATGAGTCGTTGTTATGCGAACTCTACCTGAACCACGTCTCCTGGCAACACTGCCAGTGTCTTGAAAACGATTCCATACATTTTGGACAGCTCTTCGAAAAAACCCATCTGCAAAGCCACCTAACGCTGAGAACGTCCTTCTTGAATCATAGTAATGGCTCTGGTTGCTGTAATTGTATCCATGTGCCTTCGTACTGGTGGCATGATTAACGCGAGATGATCAATGAATCAATTAAAATTTAAAGAGTTATACTTTTTCCTAAAATAACCAAAACAAGTTAAGAAGACAATCAAAGAAAAACATAGGAATAACATCCAATTATTTCTTCTTAATTTGATGACCAATTAGGAACACGAACACATAAAATAAAAAAGGCATAAAAGGGATTAAACACCAAAGAGTTCGTAATATGAATATAATGCTACTTATCAGTTACTTTCAGTTTACTAAATTGCACTTAAATGTAAATAAACTAGTGGCACTTATTTTGCTTTGAGTAGTATATAAATAATAATATGCACAAGAATAAATAATATGTTTCCTTTGTCTAGTTCTCGTAACACTGTGTTTATATTTCACACAAACATAATATAAAGACATCCATAAAGGGCCTAAAATATTAATTCTGAATTTCATCATTTCTGATTCTAACCAGGTCTAAACTTTTTAATCATTTACATGATTTGCTTTATCTTATATATGACAGTAAAATAAATAAAATTACAAACGACAAATTAAACCACTTACCGAGTAATATGGGTAAATACTCGTAATAATTGATATGTTGCAGTTCAGCGATGACTATCCTGCGAGCCTCCTGGTATATAGTTTCGTCTATCCACTGGGGATTGATGGCGGCGAGACCGTCTGCGATCCTGTTGTGTTCTCGTAGCATTATGACTTGTAGAACAGTCAGCTGTGGGTTTTGATTGGCTCTGATATCACCTGGGAATGCAATAAGTTTATCGAAACTAGATTAATTCTGCTTGTAAATATTATATATACCTTTGATATTATTTTAGGGACTATTGTTAGTATATAAGGTAATTATAAATAGTAAGAGGAGAATAACTGTACTTATTAAAAACTGGGATCAACCTGTGGTTTCATCTGCCTATCTCCGGTCCTATTAATCGTAGCGTCAGGATAGGCTATAAAGATTATATTCCCGGATAATCAGGACTATTCAACAAAACATATTTTTAATTCGAGCTAGTAGTTCCTGAGATTAGCGCCTTCAAACGAACACAGCAACAAACAAACAACTCTTTTTTATATTATTAGTATAGATTTAATTTAAAAAAAATTAATTAACTTCAATAATAAAGTTGGGAATAAATTAAGTTGAATTTAACTAATGAATGTCATTTATAAAATAAGAAAAAAAATTTTTTTAAAGCTTTCAATGCATTCTTTGTTATTTTTAATGTCAGTCAGATTTCGTTAAATTTATTTTACTTTTAATTTTAATGCTATGATGTAGTAACGAAAAATGCTAAGTAGTATTTTACTGTATTTTTTCTAACTCAATGTGAGTTCGAAGTGATTAAACGACGGCAGATTAAGTATGCCTATGGAAAGTTTACGAGAGGACACGAATGTGTCGTTGCCTTTTTATTTAATTTTTAGAGGCATATTAATTATTATCTATATTTTTTCCCGTAGTCCCCATCATCTGACCCGGACTTGGTGACGGTGGTACCAACTCGGGAATTTATACTCTCAAACAAAGTAATAATTTTGAAAATCATAAAAATATTGAATAGGACCTAGAAGAAATATGTCACAAATATAGATTCAAATCTGATATACCAAAAAATGAATGGCCAAAACTTGAGATTTTTCGCGATTATATCCGCGGGCCACAGCTAGTAAGCTTAGGTATATAATATTTATATATTTAGCAACAAATATGACGACATTGATCATTGTCACTTGTGACATTATTAACGTGACACACAATGATTTATAAAAATACAAGATGCACAATTTCATACTGAAATGCCATTCTAAAGTATCCGTGATTGTACCTAGACATATTTTTGCATAGTCAACACTACGCGCATGAGAAAACAGATTATATTTCATATTGTCTGTTTTGTAAAAACTACTTACATATTTTTGTGAAGTCAAACTTATGCGCATGAATTTATGTTTCTTTACAAAGTGCAAAATGTAACGTTTGCTAACCTTTTATATGTACGGTCTTGAGATGCTGGCTGTGTATCTTAATAGTTTTGCAAATCATTGAAGACACAACACAGTTTTAGCTTCTCTAGAATCAGTATTAGTACACAGAAATCTCAATTTTACCTTCTCTAAAATGCTCAGAAATAATGCTGAAATCAATTATAGGAATTCCGGAACCGTTTGTAAGCAGACAGCTGAAAGCCGATATTTATGCAGCAAAATTGTTATTGACCCAACTTTTTGTACGCTGTATTTGTTTCGTGACCTTTGGATCGTAGCTATGATCTTTTATATATAATAAATATGTGGGTCAAACAATAAAATAGATCCTTTATAAGACTAGCAGTAAACATCTACACTATCGTTATGGCGATGCGTCGTACTCCTTTTCTCCTCCAACGGGCTTCAGGCTACTCACAGACAGCACGAAACACGACAGCGTCCCGGTCATGTAGGCCTAATTTGGCATCAATGTAGCGTGGCAGTGACTTACACAGCGACGGCACGCGCACTTGCATTTCGTGTGCCGTCGCTTTGTATGTCGTTTTGCTATATTTACAAAAAAAAAGGCAAAGGAACAAAAGACCCGACTGAGCAAGCTCAAGAAGTACCACAAGGCGACAGCCTTATTATTTACTCAGCATTATTTCAAGGTCACGAATTGACATCCAAAATATGTCGTTTTTTCTTAATGTACCATTTGACACTCACGTTATCAAGACGAATCTAACGATATTCTATACCTAATAATGCCTTAGGCCGTTTGATTTGTAGGATGGAAAATAACAATATACATGTTTGTGCGCTCGAAAAACTACACTTCTGATGCAGTCAGGAAACAATAAAATATAATACATATTGTATTAAAATATTTAAGTCTGTCTGCACATCTTCCCCATATAATCTGCAACTGTACCAAATTTTATATTCATCCATTTGCGCAATTATTTAAATAAGAAATGTGTAGTTCTTTTTTTAACTAATTATTATTATAATATGGTTCAGCGCAAGTCTATTACACAGCCTTTGCACTTATTAGTGCCTATTACAAACCACCAACCTACCATACAGTGTAATTATCACACTTTAGCTGCGATGGAAACTAAATATAGACACCATCTGCATCAAAGACTCAGTTTGCAACAGTAAGCCCGCCAGCCACTCTCTGCAATAATTTCTACGTATATAATTAAGAAACAGCACAGCTCTACGTGTTTGAATGCATTAATGTGCGCTCCGATGTTATTTTTGTTTCTCGGTCGAAAGAGGGATCGACCTCCCCCCTCTCTCTCTCTCTCTCTCTCCCGCAGATGGGAGAGATGCATTTCGACATGAGACTTTTTGTAACAGTAAATTAAATTATTGCAACTAGAGTTGATTGATAACTGGCCGAAACGACGAACTTAAAAGAATCAAAATTTATAACATTGTATTCTATCATATTTTCGAAAATAGAACGCCAAATTTAAGTTTATTTGAACTAATAGTATTTGTGAGGGGACCAAGAACTTTCTCTACCGTAAATTTTGTCAACAATGAAAAGAAACGAAATTCGTGCGGTGATATAGCATTACGTTTCAAAAGGGAAAACAGCAACCGAGTTTAAAGTCAGCTTGACAGTGTTCTAGGTAATACTGCTCCCACATTGAGTACAATTCATACCTGGGTAACTGATTTTAAACGTGGGTGACAGAGCTGCGAAGTCGCCAACAGGTCTGGTCGTACAAATGAAGTCACGAATCCGGACATGATCAAAAAGATTAAAAAAAACATTTTGAATGATCGGCACCTAAAATTGAGGCAGATAGAAGAGATGGAAAGCATTTTCTCTGAACGGGTTTTTACTATTTTACACCAACATTTTCAAATGAAAAAGCTTCCCGCGCGATGGTCGCCGCGTTTGCTCGCTGGTAACCAAAAGCAACGTCGATTGGATGACTCGTTGGATTGTTTTGCGCTGTTTACGCGTAATGCTAACGAGTTTTTGCCGCATATCGTTACAGTTGATGAAACATGGACACATCATTATACACCTGATAAAAAAGAACAATTTAACAGTGGGCTGAGGAGCAGGAAACCTGCGCCGAAGAACGCAAAAACGATTTTGACGGCCGGCAAAGTGATGGCGACTGTTTTTTAGGATGATCGAGGAATTATTCTAGTGGACTATTTGCTAGGAGGAAAAGCAATAAATAGACAGTATTAATGCATGCTTGCTGTAAAAAGTTTGTGAATAAATCCGTAAGAAAAGGCCTCATTTAGCCAAAAAGACAGTTTTATTCCACCGCGACAATGCACCTGTGCCCTCCTCAAGGGTTGCAATTGTCAAACTCCATGAATTGCGGTTCCAATTGCTACCGCATCGCCCCTATTCCCCAGATCTGGTCCCGTACGGCTTCCGCTTATTCCCTTTTCTCAAGGAATGGTTTCGTGGCAGAAGACTTTCATCAAATTATGAAGTCATTGTCACCATAGACGAGTACTTTGAGGGTTTACAGAAAACATTTTATCAAACTGGTGTAACGGCATTGGAAATGCGCTGGACTTAATGCATCGAGGTAGAAGGAAACTACTTTGAAAAATAAAATTGTTTTAAATAGATTATTAAAGCTTTTTTGTCGTTTCGTATACTTGTCAATCACCCCTGTACCATGGCCAATGCCCCCGACTCTGACATCAGGGGTAGCTCGCGCGCGGTAGCTAAAAAGGCCGAGGCGCTTACGTGAAGAAACTCATGGAGATGTTCATGACCGAGGCACCGTCTCCCCTTCACCTTCTGACGGGTCAAAAGACTCTCGCGCGATCGTTCTAATAAATCGCGGATCCTATTGGGATTAGTCTCTACCCTTAGGGTGTCGTACAAATTTTTCGTAGTTCAACGTGTGTGTTGTGACCTGACTTGACGTGTGCCGGAGTTGTAGTGTATGTTTCGCAGACGTCCCCAGGGGCGTCCGCGGGTCACTCTACACGGTATGTGATACGGTTGTATTCGTCCGATAGAAGTGTCCGGTACGACTACCTCATAAACTACAGTTTACGACCAGTTTTTTTTCGTATACGAAACACTTCCCCCAAAGTGACGGAGCTCCCATGTCATGAACGGGTAGCCTATTTTTATATATAATTAAACATTAACTAAATTATCAATGAGCTTTATTTTAACAGTTTTAAGGATAGAAAGGTCTTGCACAATATTCAAACACAAGGAGTGTTTAAATCTCTCACACTCCAAGTCCTATTTTCTTCTGATTAAATTCGTTACGGGTCCCGAAACAGTTTCAACTTTTTCCCTCGGGCTCCCTGCATTCATATCAGTGGGTTCACAGTGGATACTGCTGTCATTCCTGGCGACACATGAGTTGTAGTGGAGGGCCAGACCCTTCAAAAAAAACCTTTAAAAAAATTCTAACAGTATAAGGGTTGTGCAGCCAAGAAAGTGGTACACAATCGTGCGTTAAAATAAAAATGTTACGCTATAGGCAATGCGCTGAATTAAATTAATGAATTACTGAAAACAGCATAGTTCTTTAACCGTGTTAAATAGCATGCTTTGCCTGTTAAATAGCATGCTTTACCCGTTATATATCACCTTAACCTCTACCTGTTAAATATCATTCTTTGCCGATAAAGTAGCGTTTTTTACCTGCTAAATAACATGGTTCGTTGGGGGATTGCGCTGATTCACAAGTGAGTGTGATATTAGGATCCTGTGGCGGCCACTCCCTGCCCTTCCTGAAGATTGTCAACAAACGACCTCCGGTGAAGGATCGGATGGGTGTCGCCTGGCTGGCGCTGCTGCCGTAAATAAATGAACCATCCATGTAAGCTGTTACGGTTGTGATCTGTAAAAAAATGTTAATTATGTTTCTTTCTTTTTATTCATCTAATGTACTTAATACGACCAGTTTTTTTTTTCAGTCGTGACGTATGGCGCCCTATGGGGAGGCCTATGTGCAGCAAAGTGCGTTAGCCGGTTGTTGATGATGATGATGATTATGGCCAGTTTTGATACAGTATAGTAAAATATTTACAAGTTTACAAAAATAATTACCGAACCGTAAAAATTACAAGATAATAATAGCAAAATAGAAATTCTTAATTTATAAAGGACGTCCGTCCCGGCTTTGCACGGATATTTCACGAAATATAGCAAAAAATCATTGACTCATAGAAATATAAAGATTTTTAATTTCAGTCTCGTAAACGTTACACGTCGCAATGAAAAGAAATTACATTTATGACAGGACCACGGTCACTCGGAACAGCTTGGCAATAATTTCTACAGCTATGTGAGTATTGGCAATGATATTTATTTCACAACATTGGTTACACTTTCATTGATTAAGTTACGTAAAATAAACGTTTTAGAAAATTAGAACAATCGAATGTTTCCTCTTTATAATATTTATATAGATTTGCATTCCTCATAAATGTTGCATTTGAACACTCTCGTCTAGCCTCATATACACTTCGCAGATATCATCTTTATGTGACCACGTAGCAAATCCATTTTCACCCTCCACTTAACGCAATTAACGCTTAAATAAGGGACCTGTTTTAATACGATGACTCTATCTCGTGACATTAGATTCACCTAATTCGTTGCGCTTCTCGAGTCTCCTCAATCTCGGTTTTAAACCAGAGATTTTCTGTGGATATTGGATATCCATTTATTTTATAGTATAGGGGACAAACGAGAAATCGGAGCTGTTCAACGACTATCGACACCCATGAACATCAGCATAATTATGCCGTTGCGTTTCCCTCTTTTACACCCCCCTCCCCCAATGGGCCACATAACATCATCAGATTTCCTCAGGAAGTACTCCTCTTGATACTGTCTAGTAGAGATTCGTTCAGAAAATTCCGACATTGAATGTGTGAATTTTCCCAGCCTCTGCGAGCCAGATTACACAAACTTCACTGAGTTTGTCTTTCTCGTTTTATGAATTATGTGAAGTTATGATATTATCATTTATATAATTAATTATATTAAATATAACTGATTATTTAGTGGGGTGTACATCCCTCAACAACGAAAGGATTGAATGTAACGTTCCTAAAAATATTAAACACTGCTTACTTGGAGGGTTATGTACACATACACTAGATTTTATTAAAGTGATTAAATTAAATCAATCTATTTAAGTTGATACCGTGGCGTTAAGGAGTTGTAATAAAATGACCTTAAATAATATAACTAAATAAATAAATAATTATATTAAACATCCTGAAATAAACAACATACAGAATTATAATAATTATTACACGGAAATAGCATGAGAATAACACCTAGTATCTCTCGTAAACTCAGGTTCCAATTATGATGAAACAGCATCGCCCTGCGGTTTCACCCGCAGGGCTCCGGTCCCATTAATTGTAGCGTCATGATATATAGCTCATAGCATACTCCGGCTTTATGTTATTAATACATAGTAGTACATACACGACATGTCGATTTAAAATATTTATTTCGCAAAATTTGCATGAGAAGAGCATCTTATTATATTTTTCATAAACTCAATTTCTAATTAAGACTAACGTACAGCAGTGTTTTAAATTTAATTTATCTACTGATGTAATAAATAATACGAGGCCATTAAGAATTTTTAAGATCACAGAAAGTAAATCAATACGCCTTAATACGAAGCGTATCGGAAAGCAATTTGCTCGGATGTTATCCTGCAGAGCTCTTATAAACCCTTGGGATGAGTTAAGTCTCCGGTGTCTATTAAAAAGGCACCTCAGAAACTGGCGTCTATTCTATTCATTGTTAAATGCTTGGGATGGTTCAATTATTGGTTTGAACATAAATATATGACACTACCTTTTACCCGCGCCTACATTCGCATCGAAGCTCAACAAGAAGTTTAATACCTCTGAGAATGTACGCAGCAAGTTCCATAACAAACGATGGAGTAGTTTTAACGTGAATGAAAAAAGAATAACAAAGAAATTTACATACTCGTATGTAAATTTCTTTGTTATTCATTTTTTACTATTTTCCAACCAGGCCTCTTACAAAGTAGCAAATGACTAGATCTCTACTCCCTAATAATATAAAAATATAAATAATAGCTCGTAATCAAATAATGATTTACACTGACACAGATATTTAGTTCATTGTTGTTCACAAATAATAAATAATGTCTTCCTAACCGAATATCAGCTACAACGGATATGTCTATTCAGAAGAGCTGTTCTTCTCTGGCTGCGAAAATCTCTACTGGATAGTACTAACGGGTGCACTCCCTGGATCAATTAGAACAAGTTGGGAACTTAAAAAAATCATAATACAAAAATAAGAACAAGGATCTTAAAATATATAATATAATACTAATAATATCATCCTAGCCGAATTTCTGCTACTACATCTCCATTGACAAGAGCGATGCGCAGGACAAATTATGTTACACAAGTGTTTGTACTGGTACAAGTGCGCTCTCTTATACTTCACTGTCCTATTCCGACGGGACGGCAATCTGACGCGATCGCAGAGTAATCAGACGCAGGACTGGCGACAAGAAGTGGTTTCCTTCCTTCCTAACTCGAAAATATTATTAGAAATTTAAAAATTCTAATAACACTTTTTGTTATGTCCGACCTGGTAATTGTATGAAATTCCGCCTCACATCTATCACTGAATGTTTTCCGTTTGACTTTAATTGCCATCTCGTGGAGGTGACGAATGTGACATATCCCTTTTAGTAAACGTATGTCCTTTTCACACCATAATGGCAGTGGTGACGTAATAATAATATCACATTTCGTTTATAATACAATCGTCTTTTTATTACACAAAAGTCACCCAAATTTGAAAATTTTGTACAATATTAAATAGTCGTATACTTATCTTAAAGTATGACTGAGATATATTAATTTTACAATGGATCTTATATATTTACGTATCAATTAATATCTGCCCATTACAGGGAATAGACCTCGTCTCTTTCACACCATTCTTATCTGGGCATCTGGTATCCAATTTGCAACCAATGTCCACGCTGTTGATGGTTATTTCACGAAGAGGCGAAATACAGTGGTATTAATAAAGTGTAATTATTAATCGTAAAACCTCAGAAAACGTAACACCTACAAACTTGAAATTTGGCTGGTAGGCTCCTTTTAATGTGCAAAAATTCACAAAGAACTAATTTTAGGATACTCCATCTCTAAATGCGTTTTGGGAAATACGTACGATGCGTACACCACGCAGGTGTAACTACGTGGAACTGCTAGTTGTATAAAATAATTAAACATACCGGTTGAGCAGGCTCATTCGTTCCTGTGCATCCCCTATCTCTAGTGGAGCCAGTTCTGACGAAGTTCATACATTGGGTGCCAGCTCGGGAGTGAATGGGATCATTAGGAGGAAACACGATGGGCGCGCAGATTGGGTTTGCAGCCGCATCGGGTGCGAGCTGGCCATTGTCGTCACAACAGGTCACTGTATCCTTGTCTGTAAAAACAAAACATGTCAGTAAAAGCTCGATACAGACTGGGTAACGCTGGTATAAAATTGATAATGTTATAACGTGACATCGTCGCTGTCGCGTTTCATGCGGTTTGTGAGTAGACGTGGGCCCATTGGGGAGGATGATAGGGGACAACGCATCGGCGTAACCCTCATGCCAATGTCCATTGGCGTAGGTAGTCGTCAAAAGGCTCCGATTTCTCGTTTGCCACCTTATGCTATTAAAAATATGTAATATAATCCAAAGTCGGTTCATCTTGTCAAAGAGGTTAAAAATTTAAAAAAATAGAAAACAATGGACAGGGGCAGTTATGTGGACTGCCGACGGAAGTGAAAACATGAAGCTGTGTCTGTACACACCGCACGTGACGATGACGAAGTTCATCAATAATTTCCATGATTTTTGTTAACCACAAAGTACCTACACAGTCAGAGCTATATGTAATAGCACACGGGAATTTTTTTCAGAAAGCGGTAGTGCCACCGCATAGGAGGAGGTAGTGTCATGCACCATGCATGGTACTACATCCTCTTATGTAACAGACTTGGGACGGCAGGACCGCGGAGGTACCAATCGCTCTTTTGATACTCCGTAAAGTGACAGCGTCGCTGTCCCATTTCATACGGTTTATGAGTACCCGGTGGACCATTGGGGGCGGGGTAATAGTAGGGCCACGCATCTGCGTAACAATTATGCGATGAGGCTAGTCCCATGATTTTTGTTCATCTAATACGTAATAACACAAATAGTGTGATGGTGACGCTAGTTGCATAATTTTTGTTCATTTAACATGTAGTAATACGGAAAGCGTGATGGTGACGCTAGCTCCATGATTTTTGTTCATCAAATACGTAATAACACAAATAGTGTGTTGGTGACGCTAGTCGCATAATTTTTGTTCATTTAACACGTAGTAATAGGGAAAGCGTGATGGTGACGCTAGCTAGCTCCATGATTTTTGTTCATCAAATACGTAATAACACAAATGGTGTGATGGTGACGCTAATTTCATAATTTTTGTTCATTTAACACGTAGTAATACGGAAAGCGTGATGGTGACGCTAGCTCCATGATTTTTGTTCATCAAATACGTAATAACACAAATAGTGTGATGGTGACGCTAGTCGCATAATTTTTGTTCATTTAACACGTAGTAATAGGGAAAGCGTGATGGTGACGCTAGCTAGCTCCATGATTTTTGTTCATCAAATACGTAATAACACAAATAGTGTGATGGTAACGCTAGTCGCATAATGTTTGTTCATTTAAGACGTAGTAATACGGAAAGCGTGACGTAACGAAAAGCGTGTTTTTTTTTTGCTCAAAAAGTACCTAAAGAAATGTTTACTTCAAAAATAATATCCTTCTCTCCCCGATTCCCCGATTAGACCATCTATGAAATGTTACTTAAAGCTACTTACTTGAGGGGGCAAGCATGAAAACACTGACCTCATAAATAACTAGGCTATACACTCGTGGCTAGCTTTTAGTCACAGTTTTTAGTCGTTAATCAACAAAAAGACACTTACTACTACCGTCTGCAACTGGGTCGAAAGTTTTACTCCCCTACTGTGTAGAAACTTTCTAGCATGTAGAACTACGGAACTAATTTATGGTCGCTTCATACGAATTTTTAGTTTGAATTTTAATATCATACCATCAATGTCTGCTGCCAAAGCATTTTTCTGAAGCGTTGGAAAATTTTAACGTTTCATATAAAATAAAATAATATGAGTAAAGTATTATGACCCGCACATGCTTCGCATGATTGGAAATATGCTACAAATAAATAATAATAATAAAATATAAATACAAATGCTACGCAAACTGATCATTGTCATGCTTCTTAATTCATCTGCGGGAAAGCGAAGGCTCTTACTCCCATTTTATTACTTTACTACCACACGAACGCCTCACCAGATGTATGTTACAGTGCCGGGGTAGTACTGACTCTAGGTTGTTATTAAAATCGAAAAATCCCAATTACACTTTGTGGTCTGACGTGGAATTCGAAACCGGAACCTCAAGATCTGTATTTGTACATCCTTGCCACAGTACTAAGAGGCGGTCCGTGTACACGAACTCTAGTTGTATTTGAGTAACGTTGGACGGCCGCTGGATGCAAGTGGCTCGGGACCGCGACCTATGGCGCTCTACTGTCGACGTCGTCTGATGATGATGGTGAGCATAGATAACGCATAAGCGGATATATGAAAACATGTAAATTCATACATGAAAAACGCTGACATGTCACTATCGCGATATTAAAAATCCCAGAATTTGCTTGTCCTGATTTAACAGCCAATCGTGCGTATCAAGGGCGTCTGAAACTTAATAAATTGAACTTCTGCTTCGATTACACTTAGTCAATTAGTGTTTGCGTAGTGTGTGTTGTTTTATACATATCGGGGTGTACAATTTATTTATACAGATAGAATAATACAAAAAAGTACTTGTCAATTAAACATAAAAAATGGGGGATAAGGAAGCAGTAGCAGAAAAAAAAATTAAGAAGAAAATTATCTCTTTATATATTTGTCGGTTTGTACACGCTCAGCTCCGGAGTGCAAGTGAGATGGACGTGCAACATACTCGAATAGGACGTAATTGAAGTACGCAAACCACGTGTCAGGCACCAGCTTGTTAATAAAAATTCTTTATAGAAAATGATTAACTATTATTTCAAAACTAGAACTAGCATTATTCTATACTAGCTATTGTTTACTTTTCGTACGGTAATAAAATGCTCGCGTATTGCTATTTACTTGTTATATAATTTATTGTCTTATATATAAAATTCTCGTGTCACAATGTTAGTTACCTTACTCGTCCGAAACGGCTTTAACGTTTGTCACCAAACTTTATATGCGTATTCAGCAGGTCTGGGAATCGGTTACTATCTATTTTTAACACCCCCAATGACCCAAATCTTTGCACTTTATAATGTTAAATAAAGTTTAAGTAGCTGGCAATGTTATGCTTTTAAAGGGTTTTCCCATATTTGGCAAGATTTATCAAGCTTTGAGTAAATATTGATAAATGTACTGTAATACGTGTTTATTATTCCAACAAAATTATATATAACGCGACAGTTGAAATAAATGATCGTTTCCAACAGGGCGGCGTCTCTGGTACTAATGTTTTGTGAGGGTAGACGCAACAGTATTGTTAATAGATGTGAACTTATTTTATTTGGGAGATAAAGCTTATTACATCTTTATATCAAAAGATAAAAGTCGAAGCATTTTCTATTTTCATTTCGCCCTTTCTTCGTTTACGAGGAAAATTCATTTACTCCAATATCACAACAGTAAAACTTTGCAAGCGAAACATATATTTAAAAGCTTGTATAAGTTACAAAGTGGTTGTGTGTATGTAGTTTCAACAGCTAATTAAATATAATGAAAGAAAAATACAAATCAAAAGATGACTGGTAATCATAATCAGTTGTTAGGTCTCCAGACTTGACGACTTGTTTCACCGTAATCAGTTATGGTCACTTAGTCTTTGTATGAGATAAGATATAAATAGCCAGGACTTGCCAATTTATGTTTTAACTATGTTACTTGATGGTTCCAGCGGCTACTATTATGTAGTCAAATGACTAAAAAAGAACAAAATAACAAAGAGAAATATTTTAATCTAAAATAATTCACAGCGTTACACTTAAAGTGCAAATATGGTGTAATAAAGCGAATTCTTGTTATTATTGTTTTAGAAATCATACTTTATACTCGACGATATCTCTGCCTAGGTTAAGGAACTTCCCACCCAGAAGATGTATGTATGTATGTGTGTGTGTGTGTGTGTGTGTGTGTGTGTGTGTGTGTGTGTGTGTGTGTGTGTGTGTGTGTGTGTGTGTGTGTGTGTGTGTGTGTGTGTGTGTGTGTGCGTGGGTGTACACGCAAGTGCGCTTTTGTTAAATTGCGACATCATTGTTTAGTAACATTTTCGGCCTGTTAAATGTCAAATTTAATTAACAATTCAAGAATCTGTGGTGTAACCGAACCTAACATAGCTAGTTGCCACTGCAGTAGTAATCGGTGTAAACAGCCCTTAATGTTATAAAATTATTTTTATAACTTGAGCAAGAAAAGGGCTTGAATTCACTTAATGTATTGAAATGAGACCTCCGGGCACCAAAAAGCTTTAAACGAAATGAAATATTTACAGAACTAAGGTATACGCATGGCTGGAATTGTATCAATTAAGGATTTTTGGTGCAATACACCTGAGCAGGAGAGTCTTTAAATATATATACAAGCAAATAGCCGACGGGTCGTTTTTTGTATTGAAACAAGTTGTTTATTATACCCGAACATATCTGATGTAATCTGCCTAAGTAAATTTTTAATAAAAGATATGCATTCATATACCTACTATTTATAAATATGTTGGAAATAATATATATCGGATGGCATGAATGGAAAAAATACATCAATTTAGAATAAATTATTTTATTTTACACACTAAATTTCAAGACAATTTCGACACAATTGTTAAGTTATACGTTGCGTTAAGAATAATTTATTAAAATAGATCTGTTAAGGTTTGGTTGCCATATTTATTAGAGACGAATTACTTCATCTGTTTTTAGCACCTGATGAGTAGAAGGAGGTGAGAGGTGGGGAGGGGGGATCCCAGATTCTTTCTTTACACGAAGGCGTAGTTTATAGTGGCAGTCGTTTTCATGACATTTCACTTCTTGCCACAAGGATAAGGACGTCAGTAAATACTTAATCATATTTGCTTACAATGAATCAAATTTATGTATGAGTCTAACTTTTTGGATTGTAATTATTTTCATTTTTAAAATTAAAACTTAAAACACGTATTTTTATGAAATTATAGACCTCACGAGCATATGATTTACCAGCAGCGACCACGTGACGAGTGGACCCTACCGTCAGTCCACCCGTAACCGTAGTTGCTGTAAAGCTACTGAAACGTCGGGCTAGTTAATTAATTGAGTAAATTGCGATAAAGTCCGTAAAAGTAGTTTTATTGTAACTAGCTACTCAGAAATTAGTGAATAATGTGTATCCTAACATGCAGTACTTTATAAAATAAATGCACACGATGAAACAAGGATGTAAAACATTTTAAAATGTCGCTAATTAAAAGGTAAGATTGTAACAATTACGTATTGAAACTTAAATATTTTATAAAAAATTATATCTGTCATCTTCGACTGTAAGGCTTAATGTGCTCTGACATTCTTCGACTGGAGATAATCATATTTTCAAACTTTCATCTATAGTACTGTGGTCCGGTTATGTGAAGCAAGAATGATGCTGATTTTTTTTTGGTGGATATATTATTTGTGTGCTGTGGATATTAGTTGTAACGTCTAATTTGTTATATCACTAGCATACGAACGAGGCTTCGCTCGTGAATATATTACGTGAAATCTTCCTCACGAATTTTCTATCCAAGGGTGAAGTCCGCATGAAAATCTGTTCATTAGATTTTGAGAAAATAGATCGCACATAGTCAGACAGCTTTTGGGCTCTGCAACTTTAATAAGAATTAATATATACATTATAATTGCTTCGAACATACTGTAGAGTTTACAAATCAATGAAATAAAACTACGACAAAAAAAAACATTTGTTCAAGAAATGCTAGTACTGGAGTTATTAAATATTTTTTATCGTTCGCATTAGCAATTTATAAGCAAATTTAACGGGCTTGTAGATATACGGCTTTCAATAAAATTTTTGATTGAGACCTAACGGTGTTTGCTCCCGTAGGTACATAAGAAAATGTATTTGAATTTACACGTCTATTCGGGGCATAAAAATGTGTCGTAATGGATTTTATTGCGATTAATTCTACAGCATCCTCGGTCACGGAAGAACCAAAGTGTCCTCCTCCTGTCACGGGTGTATTACGAGTACCATAAGATTTATAGTACATTTATTGCAATAAATTCTTAGTGTAGAAGGTCCCACCTCATCACTAAGACTCCGCTTCTATCTGTAGGCTGCATCTCATGAACTGTTATCGACCGTATGAGACCATTGATTTTTTTATAGTACGATGCATTTCTTTTGCTAACAATAAAAATTGTTACGGAACCCTCGATATGCGAGTTTGACTAGAACTTAGCCAGTCTTTTAAACTTTATAATACACAACCACTCGAATGGACATTAATATTCTATCTACTTCCTCATCTAAGGGTGTCTGAAAGGAATTGATCTGGACCTATTAACTATGTGCATTACAGAGTCCATTGCAGGGGAAGTGCAAATGAGGGCTATGCATCGACATAGTAATTATGCCGATGCATTGCCCTTATTTGTTCATGGGCGTTGGTAGTCGTAGATAGGCACCGATCGCTCGTTTGTCCCCCTATACTATAAAAAAAATCTTTCATACTTGTTAGCTTCGGTAGTTTTTTAGCTAATGACACATATAGACTCAATTCCAACCCAGCAGCCAGACATCAGTTGAGAAAACTAACATGCGAGATGGAACATGTCGACGCATGTTTGATCGCGCAACGAGCAGTTAGACGCAAGGGCGTCTGAAACCGCTCAGCCAAGGGAGAAACTGAAACTACTGATTATGATAATAATAATAATATCTGTGGATCTGTCACACCACGTTAGCCTCTTCCTGTCCTAAGTACCGTAAGGACTTGGGTTACGGATATTGGACGCCGGAAATATATTTAATATTTTTATTATACAAATACATTTAATACTTAGATAAATATCCATGACCTAGGCGGCATTAGCACCCGCGACCTCTGGTGTAACACGCGGACTAACCACCACGTTACCAACTGATCCAGCCGGTCATCAACTGAGTGCCGTCTATTAACATTCCCATAGTGGTTATTCAGATATGTTCTCTTATCTGTTTAGTTTTTTCTTTTCTTTTACTTAAAACGATGCGATAATATTTTATGTACATTCACATTAATTGGATGATTTTATCACGGAACCGCTGAACGACCGCTATTCAATAAAATAAATCGCCCCTCCTTTACGACAATTTCCTATTTTGGTTGGTGAACTTTAGGGGGCACGGTTGTTAATAATTAATACATAAGCTATGTTAATTATTAAGTTACATATTAAATGATATACAAACTTTATTATTATAACACATAAGTTCCAAAAAAGTTCGCACAATTAAAAGAAATTTACTGAAACAGGTTAAAAACGATAAGGGAATAAAAAAAACTTTTCGCTTTTCTACACGTCACGCTCATTGTTTGAAATGTGACATATATTTTCCAGCAATACTTTTCTATTCGTTTATATTAGACAATAATGTTATATACTTATGTGTTGATGCGTTACGTTGACATATGGAGTGCTACCGTCCTATGTGATGGGCCCTAGATGAAGAGTTACGTGTATAATGGCAAGCTATAACACATCACAGATGTCCCCACCATGGTTCAAGTCTTGGCGGTGGGGCTTAGTAGCCTGGGGCGAACCCAATTTAGCCGAGGGGGATCTTTACACCCCTCTAGTAAGAAGGGGGCTTACAGATCAGGAGGAGGAACCGCTCTCGGCACTCTTCTTATAAGAAGAGGCGACCTGAGAGCAACAGGAGGTGGCGCTTTTGCGCACGGGGCAAGGGGCGAGGATGGGAACCTCACCCCATTGTACTGTCCGAGAGTCGGTGGGGTTGTCCTGTAGTACTGGGCAACCCCATCTGTGGAGGTGGAGTTGGTTCCTTAGGGGGATAACTAGCCGTCGAGGTGCCCAGAAGATTGTTGTTCTGGGGCACCTCACCAAGGGCGGCACTGATTGCACTCGCGGTGGTTTTTGAGGGTATTCGGTTCTATCATGTGCCGCGCGTCCCACACACCACTGGACCCCATCCAGAGCTGGTGAAGGCGCGTAAATGCGTTTCCCCGCGTCAAAAAAAAAAGAAAAGAAAAAGAAATCAAAGAAAATATACACGTCTAAGGTATCCTCACCTCGTGGACTTTGGGGCCGTACTGGATATTGTACGTGTCTAACGCAGGCATCAGCTATCCTGCAATGGCTTAATTCTAAGCCAACGAGCGGGTGAGAGAGGAGGCTGTCGAAAGCCCCCCCCCC
>JAFELO010000324.1:5743-22109 GCA_017140195.1 Eumaeus atala | reverse complement strand
ATGGGGCTGACAGACTAGACAGATACAGACTATGTAAATATCTTGACAGATATGCAACATTATGTATATATAGATTTTGATATTTTAGAACCTAATGAGACAGACACCGAAGCCTGATCGGGAACGGAACCCGCGACCATTGACGATACGTGCGTTCTATATTCGCTACGTTATCACTACGCCTATGATGATCATTATGAACAAATAGGACCACGAAGAAACATTAAAAAAGGATAAACAGACTTTCTCGGGTGTTGTAAACGTTTATGGGGGTCTCACCCATTCACTTACCAGCGGGTTAACATCGCCAATTTGTTGTAGCGTCTAAAAACTTTTAAAGCAGAAAGGAACAAATGAGGTTTTACACGTTCCACTTCAGTGCGCATTACTATTTCCTCTGAAAATTATTAACCCACAATAATAATACTTAGCACACTAAAATTAAATAAACGCTTATTAATTTTGAGTGTTCCGTGTCTGAGGGTTAAAACAGGATCCTAACAGTAATGCTCCGCTATCCGTGTGACCGTCTGTCTATCCCCAGGATGTATCTCATGCACCGTTATATCTAGACAGTTAAAATTTTCACGGATGATTTTCTGTTGTCCCTGTAACAAATAATACTTGAAAACGGAAACTTTAACTTTATAAGGGGCCCCGTAACACAAACGTGTTTTTGGTGAAGGAATGATGAATGATACGGAATACTTCGTGTGCGACTCGCATTTTGCCGATTTTTTTATAGCATAGAGAACCTAGAGGCTTATCACATGATGATATGCGACTATATTTATTGGCGAGGCGTCTGCATAACTTGAGGAAATGCACCGTTGTAATTAGCCGATGTCAAGCAAAGCGAACTTCTACATACCAAAACATCCCCACCATGGTCCAAGCCTTATCGTGGCGATGGGGCTCAGCAACCTGAGGTGAAACCAATTGAACCAAGGACTCTTTGTAACCATCATAAGAAGAGAAGACTAAGAACAAGAGGGGGAGGTGCTTTTTCTACCCCTCGTATAAGAGCGGTTAAAAAAAGCAACAGGAGGAGGCGGTTTTGTGCATGGTGCAAGGGGCGAGGATGGGAACCTCACCCCATTGCACTGTCCCAAAATTGGTGAGATGTCCTGTGGTGCGGGGCTATCTAGGTGTCCCGGTGCACTGTAGTTCCAGTGAGCCTCACCAAAGGTGGCACTGATGGCATTCAGGATGGTTTTTGTGGGTATTCGACACTATAATATGCCGCGAGCCCCACGCACCCAGGGCCAGTGAAGGTATTACAATTGCTACGAGAGGCGTTTCCCGAATCAACTGCAGTACGGCCTTTACATTTAGATTTACATGCCTTAGTACATTTATACAATACATACAAAATGGTAACCACAGGCATCATTAACCTTATCGTATCGTTAAAGTTATTAAATTTCCATTATCATCAATAGCGATAACCACATCATGACGGCCGGTTGGTAACGTGGCGGTTACTCCGCGTGTTACGCCAGAGGTCGCGGGGTCGACTCCCGCCTAGGTCATGGATGTTTATATATGTATTATATGTATTTCTATAATATATATATATATATATATATATATATATATATTAAATTCTTTAAAAATTCTAAATATATTTCCGTTGTCTATCTGTAACACAAATCCTTACGGTACTTAATACAGGACTAAGCAGCCGTGGTGTAATAAGTCCACAGATATTAAATATTACAATACGACATAAAAAAATGCCCTGCTCTATGATTTGGATGGTACACCATTCACGTCATTGTTTGGGTCATTATCTGCCAACGGATAGATCATGCCATAGAGCGCAGTATGTCACGGCCATGACCCGTCCAGCGGTTCTACGCCACCTTAACCAAGTCGTCCGTCCCCCGGGTAGGAGGACAAGGCCAAGGAGGAGGATCCAACAAACATATAATTATTATTATAATTATTTGAATCTAAAATATTAGATTTATTGTTACCAACTACAAAATGTCTATTCTAACACTGATTTAGAGACAAGATACTGACTAAACCGCTGTACCTAAAGACTTTAAGTTATTCGGGTATGTTTTGACTTCATTAACGACCCATCTAATGAAATGTTGCGTATTGAATAGAAGTCAGTCATAAATCTGTATAATTGTAGCTTCTGGAAAAAACTACAAGAACATTGCGGTAATTCTGGCGGCCTATTCTAACTTTGCGAACTCCAATAACAAATATTTTAATTGGTCACGAGTCAATTTTGTTAACTGTTATTAAGTAATTGAAAGGTAGTTGGTTACAAAAATAATGCAAAAATTTATTCGTTCGCGTTATAAAACATTTTTGTTTGAAATCAGTTACTACATATTATACTCGTATCTGAAATACATGGCCAAAACGACAATCCTAATGTTTCTATATCATGCGATTCCCCGCGAACTAAGACGCAGACAGAATTTAATTAACTACAAAAGATTTTACATTTTGAAGTTTGCAAACTGAAGTATTTCCATTTATTACATTATTATAATAATGAGAGGAACTTTCTTTATAATTTACCAATAAAATGCACCACTCGTTTTCATAACAATTTACTTCCCTGTGATTACACTGATGATAAAACACTTTTAATGCATATTTCTCAAGATCCACGCAAAAATAAGAAAATTAAATCCTTACTTATTGTTATAATGATTTTAACAGTCTGTAAATGCATATTTACAGTGTTATAAAAAATGTTGCACAAGAATCGTATCTTCAAAGATTTCCGTCTCGAAATGTCATAACATAATTTCATTAATAAATAAAAAAAAAAATTTTTCGAATTCAGAATCTTCTAATGTTTTCCTTATTTGCTAATCGTATGATTAACTTACAAGAATTTCCTTATTTTGTAGCAATGAAAGTACATGTTACATGTTAATATAGGAAGGATTTTAATAAATTAAGTAATGTTTTATCATAAAATACTTACGACTTTGCGCCACACCAGCTGTTAAAGACATGTCGTGTGTAATGATCTGACCCCACTGCTGCGTGTTCAAGGTCCATACCGGGTCCACCAGCCTCTTGTCGGGGAACAGTAAAAGGCTTATCTCCCGAGGATTTGGCAAGGGATCACCCGTGACCGATCTCGGAAATGCACTTACACCTGAAAAAAATGTAATATTTAATTGGGCATAAGTTCTGGTTAGAATAAAAATAATATCGTCCAAGCCAAATTTCGGCCACGGCACGCTTCAATATAAAGACTAACCAACTGCGCAGGACATATTATAGTGTGCAAGTGTGTGCGCAGGCAAAAATGCACTTCTCTACCCCATTATTCTCCTATTAGGATGGGACAATCCGTACTCTCCGGCTTATAGTACTCTATAGGCACGGGGATGCAACACCGCCCCAGGATTCCCGAGTTTAGTCTGTTATTAGAGATTGAAAAATCCCAGTAACACTTTAGTCCGACGCGGGACTCGAACGCAGTGTTTCAACTTCCAAATGAATAGCACAAGTATTGGGGTTGTTATTACATTTGGTTAAGGTCATAGTCTTTGACGGCCGAAATGTGAAATCGAAACTAATATAGCTGCATTTATAATTTAAAGGTTTTTGTTAGTTTTACCGCGCTAATCTCATTAACTTCAATTTAAAAAGTATTTCATTAATGATAGTAACATGCCCAAGGAAATTTTGAAGTCTTTAAAGCATGATGCTACAACCAAAAGGACTTAGACAGTAGAACACTCGAGGCGGGACTAATACTTCAATAAAATTCAAACTGTTTCGTTACTTTTATCGCAATGGGTGATATTCCAATTTGAATATGAATGAAATGACAACTCATGATATTATGATAATCTTATAAAAAAATTTAACCTCAGTATTAACTGTCAATAATTAACATTACAAAGCAAATCAATCCTTGTCATAATAAACTCACCAATATTTGCAATTATAATATTCACATACAATCATCAACTGCAATCAATCACATTGTGAATATTAATATCAGAAACAGTAATGCTGGTAATTATAAGTAAATGTATGGTAAAATAATTGTTCAGTAGTTAATAAGTTAGGTTTATTCATGCAATAGCACAATTTCGAAATAGATTCTAGTAAAGCTAAATTGGTTAATAGTTTGCCTGATTATTCTCGGCAGTAATAAAACCTGAAGCCTGCTAAACACTTCACGGCGAAAAGGTTCTGTTTGTTTTACATACGGGCTTGGCCCACGACACGTTTCCATCTCTGCTACTCCTGTCAGCCAGGATCGACTGCGGCAACCACTAGTGACCCTTTGATATGATCTCAGGGAACCCTAGGGAAAAGCTAAAAACTGTGTTGGGACCCGCAACGAATTTAATCAGAAGAAAATAGGAGAAGTTGGAAGTAAGGTAAAGTGCGATCTTACAAGCGTGAGGCTGCTGAAGGTGCATTGCGGTGAGTTTTTCATTATCACGCAACAAAAATTTGTTGCGTGGTTACTACTTAGCCCGATCGACACAGAGGATATACAACATTACGCCATAAGATGAAGCAGTTTTCGCTTTAACAACGTCAATATTCAACGTGAATCCTGATCCTACCTTACCTTATCGAGAATGTGATATTGACAGTGGTGCATATGGACTGACATGTGAACATCAAAGTGATTCTATAAGGATTCAATTTTTCTATTTTAAGCTCTAAAATCAGTAATATTATACAGCGAAGGCAATAGTTAAAAAACATATCTAAAGTGCTAAACTTGTATATTTTTATCAACACCTTCACATTTTTTCGATGTGAAGCTATGTGTTAATTTGATTAAAACCCGAGCGAGTGGAGCATCGTATAGTTGTGCAAAAGCTCGAAATGAAAGATCAAAATTAAGAACACGCGAATTTAAATTCTACAAACATTTCAATGGGTCAAAACCCTTAGGTATTTGCAGAAGCAGTTTCGACGTGAAAGGAGTAGTTACAATTTATATTGCAAACTGTCTGATAAGTATTGATTAATTTTCCTTGAGTAAATTAACAGTCATATTCATAACACTGTTAGTTGAAAAGTGTACTTATTATAAGACGAGGTCAAGTTGCCTGTCTGTAGAATGATCTGTATGATCGGTTTTCTCAAAATCTACTTAATGTATTTTGATGCGAATTTAATTACTGGATTGAGCGATTCCCGAAGAAAGTATTAGTGTATAATCCGGCCCCTGTTAGTCACAGAACTGGTTGAAGCGGCTAGCTAATAATTAAATGATCCATTTTACATTGTTAGGTACTGTGAGTTATGTTGCAAAGATTTCTCGTTGCTTCAATAACTATGTAGTTGTTATTCTTACAGAAGATTATAAATAACCAATCGCGCTAAATGACGATAGATACAAATTAAAATATTCGCTCGATTTATAGTTAAATACAAGGAAAAGGTGACCCGTATAGACATAAAAATATTTAATTAATATAAATTTTAATTAATAACGAGCAATAATAAAATAAACGGAGTGTTAGACGGCCTTCCTACCCGGTGGACTGACGACTTGTTTAATGTGGCGGGGAGCCGCTGGATGCAAGTGGCTCTTGACCGTGACCTGTGGCGCTCTATGGGGAGGTCCATGTCGAGCAGTGACCGTCATCAGCCCCCGGCTGATGATGGTGTTGAATAATAAAATAATTAAGAAAGTTGAATGTAGGTTAAGCTAGATACTTAGCTTGAGTTAGTATGATAATAAGGTCAGGTTTCGTAAATTGATCTTCAGCTGGGGGATGAGCTTCAGATCACCTTCTTCCTTTCTTTAGAAGGCCGACAGGACTGGAGTGTTAGTTCTGGATTGTGCAGATGTTTACTAATTTGGTGTGAGTCTATAGTAACTTAAGTGGCAAATAAGCTTCAAAGTTCAGCTTTATAGGGGCAAACCAGCAATGTGAATATTTTCACGACCACCGACGCTCAAGCATTACAATTCTGTGAATATCCCACATAATTGTCATGCAAGTGCCTTGTCCTCCTTTCCTCCTCCCCTCCAACAGGCCACAGGTTATACATAAACCGCATGAAACGCGACCACATAATTATCTATTTACGACGGTCTCCTGTGAGAAAAAGGTGTCTCCCCGGTCGTGCCGGCCCAATTCAGCTGCAATGCAACTACGCACTACCACTTACTAAAAAACTATACAGAATGCCTGTATGCGATCACTACTGTCTGTCATTATGACACCTCTATTACATGAAGAAGCAAAATTAAAATTATGTTTGTGCAACTTCCAACAGAAATTAATTTGTGACATTTGTGTCGTAGGTAGCATTACAGATCAAGATAGTGTTGTTTAACACGTGGACAGAAATAACTCTACATCGTTTAACACATGGACAGAAATAACTCTACGTCGTTTATCAAAATTCACGTCCAAACTGGGACATCCGATAACAGACTTCCGTTCGTGACTTCCGTTGCCAAGGGTTACGTAAACAGGGATCACATATGGAGCACGTGGCATTGTGTTTTATTTTCTTGTCGTCGGCATTAATGTGGTTAATAAATTTGTCTCTGTGTTTGGTTTATGTTATGCCTATTTGTTTATATGAAGTTAGGTTACATTGAAACGCATGGCGCCACTATGAAATTGTGGCTATAGCTTTGTTTCCCCTTGTTTTCTAAAGGCTTAAATTCTTAAAGCTCCAAAGTATGTTTCTGTGGTAACTCCGAGTATTGTATATGTATGTGTAATGATTGTAAAATTTTATAATAAACACTAACGGGGTTGTCTTGAGAATGTACGTACTTATTGTAGTGCAAAATACTTAAGTTCTAAGAATTGTGTAATTATTCTCATACTATACTCATAATCAGTAACTAATAATCATCAAAATGCGGAGATTTTACTCACCATCAGCATAATTAAATTTCACTAGCCGTCCATATGGTGTTTGTGGTATTCCCCATGTGGGTCGCTTCAAATTATTGCAAGAACCGTCTATCGATCTATAGCGCGAATTGGCACATGAAGCAGGTGGTATACCACACGTTTGAGTTGCTGGATCCTGTCCTGATCCAAGAGGAGGTGGTGGATTGCTGAAACTACATAGAAATGATAAGAAAGATGTTTAATAACCCAAGAAACCAACACCCAAAATAACTACAATTTACCTACAACAGGTTTTATTTAAATCTCGTACACTAGCTGCATTTCAATGATACATAATAAAAAAATACTTCTAAATTGAATATTAAAGATATTTCATTAATACTGTTATAAATATTTTAAGTAGTCGGTATTTCAATTTTAATTTACATTAACAATAAGAAAACAAAAACACAAGTCAGTCAACTAATCAAATGCAACTCTCGCGTTTAATAATATTTTAATAATTTCAAATTTCATGATGAAATTAGCAGTTGCCTTTCTCGTACAAGTGAGCTAGCTCTTAATTTAAAATTTAGATTAACTTATTCAGTGTGTATATTTCTCGTCCTTGAAATGTTTATGGAAATTTTCAAAATATAACGGGGATTTAATAACATCGTGTTAAAATTGCATAAGTATTTCACTTACAAAACTAACACAAGAACACAGTTATTATCAATATTTTTTTTGTTTAATTCATCTTATTTGGCTCAGTGCACAGATAACTGGACAGTCTCCGGTCACCGAGACTTCATATTCACTAACTTATGTGTAAGAAGTATGTGTGCTCCGTTAACTAATGTGTCACTTCAAGGGGTCAGCAGAGAGCTGCTTTAACACACAATAAACATATTTGCAGACCAAATACTTAGTGATAGTATGATACATAATGTCATTATTACACACGAAAACATTTCATTTTACATTGAGTACAAGCGAGCGGAGAACTGGGTACAATGTAAACACGATACTTCACATTCCGTAAGTCACAATCATCGCATTTCGTACGACTTGTGGGCCATTAGAGGGAAGGGGGTGGGACGGGAACACTCTGCATGACAATTGTTATGTGGATGTTTGAGAGCACCGGTAGGCATCCAATTACTTGTTTGCTCCCTTATGTTATCACAAAATGACGCTGCTCGCGATCCAGCCGCAGCATTGTTCAAGAAATGATCGGTAGCAGTGCGAGGAAAAGCGGCTTGCAGGTAAACGCAGAATAACATTACCACATAGCGAAAGGAACCTCGATTTGGCTGATTCGCAACACTTTTTCCAGTTTTATTGATTCTAATATAATTATAAAATAAAACATTACAAATAACCTTGATTGTGAATTGCCATTGGAGAGTCGAGTACTGGTTGTTGTGTATCTGAAAGTATGGTTTATAATTTGTGCGATTAGTTACAAAGTGCAACATACAAAGTATTATTTTATTAGTCACTTTTATTTAGATGCGTATTAGTTGTGAAAGGTATATCTTATCTGTAGGGGTACAATATCTGTAGACCTGAAATTGATGGCATCTTATGGCATTGGCCATAACTCTTACTCAAGTCAAGTCAACCTTGTCCTAGCATCCTGGTACAGTGCGCCGTCGTACTGACGCAACAAGGCGAGTACGGGGGAGGCAAAAGGAACCGAAAAAAACGGCTTAACATTTCACAGATAATGTGACCTGATGAATTAACCATAACATAAAATATTTACTATTTAATTGCAGTAAGTTTACAAAAAAAGTAAAGTTTTTTCGCTTCATCAAGTTGAACTTGAACCTCAACATCATTCACATTATGACGTTACAATTTATTGTCAAACATACTTATTATATATAATAACTTCTTTTATTAACATAGCTGATTTTAATCATAATTATCATCATCAGCCGGACGACGTCCACTGCTGCACACAGGTCTTCTCCCTACGGCTGATTTTACTACAATTTATTTAAAACAAAATTAAATTTGTCAATATTAATGGTAACAAACTTTTACATTTAGTAATTAGTACTAATACGTAGGAACAATTACTATAACCCGAACATGTCCGGGAGAAGTTGAATATGTATATCTTTGTAAATGAATAAATAGATTGTGCATGAAGTACGTAAATTATGTTAGGAATTACATTTTTATATACAATGGCGAAAAGATGTTAACATTTGAAGTGCATTTTTGAAGACAAATATGAATTATCTATGTTAATATAAATTATATTATCTACTGAATAATTTGTATAACATTACATTTGTGTAATACAACTTTTTGTAATGTATTCAACTGTAACCATAGATGTGCAAATTACGTTAATCAGGTTACTTCATAACTTACCCTAGACCAGTGACTGGAAGCCTCTGGGCTGGAAACCTCGGCGCTGGGAAGTTAATATTGGAGAAAATGTGCCTATAATCCAATCCATCATATGGTACTTGCAGCTCGCCCGGCGCTATAAGCCTTAAGAATGTTTGTGTTGGATCTGAATTGTAAGAGTAGTGCTGTCCCCACGCGATGCCGAAGTGCGCTAGTATAAGCCAAAGTAACGTATACATGATACCCTGAAACGAAAGGAAAAATTATAAACTTTGGATTATATAGACGATAATTTTTATTCTACTCTTAAAGATTCTGAAGAATATTCGCGTATTTATCTTGATCGATTAGACGAGAAGTAATATTATATATATATATTACATTTCACAGAATATTTATAGGTGTAATGTGATTTCATCATTATTTATTTTAATTAAATACGCAGAAAGTGGTAATGTTAAAACATTGGATGCTACTACTGTATAATGAAAAACAAAGTCTCTGTATGTGAACGTTTAACTCAAAATATACTTAATGGATTTTCATGCTATTTTTACCGGATTGATAGTAAACACGAATTCCTCGTTTTTGTATTCGTATTTTGTAGGTAACAAAATTCTATAGTATATTACTTGTTGTCATAAAAGCGACCATTCAAATTTGTTTATTTATTTTTTGAAGCAGTTAAGAACTTCATTATTTTAATTTAGAAAGGTAGATTCCTGATTATATTTGCATTTTGAATCGAACGTTTAAGTTCTTATATTTAATAATGATGTGTAACAAAAACCTGTTGTCCCTTTTAAACATGTGTATACATATATATATATATATATATATATATATATATATATATATATGTTGTTGTTGTTGTTGTTGTATACCGTTACCGTAAATAATAGTTCGATGAAATCAAATATTAGCCAATTAGTATCAGTAATTAACTAAATAAATATTTTAAAAAAAAATTACAATTACGTCAATTTCTGGCCAAATGCCTACGGCACCACAGCTGCTTGTCACGTGACGGGTTCATGGACATTTCCAATGTGGTGATTAGTCCACTAAGCCTACGGGACACTTTCATTTAAGATTTATAATAATGTTGTAATGATTTAATATTTATTTCTTATTTTTAAGTTGAACAGTACTACTAAATTCCATGCATTTTTAGAATTGAATATCGTTACTGATTGTGTCCTTGATAGGAACAACAGCGTTTCTATCACATATTGTATAGCTTTCCATTTTATTTTTTATTTGTATATTTTATTTTTGTTTTATTTTTACGTTTCTATTACGCCTGGATATTCCAAATGGTTTTTTTTTATAGCATAAGGAGGCAAATGAGAAATCGGAGCCTTTTGATGATGAGCGACGCCCATGGACATTCGCATGATTGCTACGCAGATGCGTTGCCCTCCTAATAATTTTGCAGAATGAATAAGTTAATCCAAAATACAGTGTGTATATTTTTATAGAGTGGGGATTATAATACCACGAAAATTGAAAACACCAGTAGTACCAGGATATGCGAGTATTTTAAAACTATCAAATTAGTCTTAACAACAAAACGTAAATAAAATATATTTTGAAACAAACTGAAAATCAGATAAAAATAATTTGATTTTATTGCATCATGTGCAAGACTTACACATGATGCAATAAAATAAAATTATTTTATTTAATACTTAGTATGAAGTGTTATAAAGTATGTAGTGTTGTACCTACCCACCCGTAGCGAACGCGCAAGTGACGTTTACCTCTGGCAGACAGTTTTTTATTAAGATACATCGCGTTGAGATTTGTTAAAACAAAAATAACATTTTGTGCCTGAACTACTGAATATACCCTTACTCATACGATGTGCGATTTTTCGGTTTATTATAATGCCCACCCATCATAATACCTATGGAAAGCCAAAAGCACTAAAATATATCCGGAGACATGGCGTAAAAGATAAACTTACGTGTCACCAGAAAATCTCCGTACATGAGACTATTGCAGCGGAGTTGGGCTGGCGCCACCTTCCTATGATATCACTATAGAGTGACGTCTTTTGCGTTGCGTTTCGTGCGGTATGTGAGTGACTAGTGGCCCATTGTAGGAGAGGAGAGCACGGCAACGCGTATAGTTATTGTGTGGATCGTCATTGCATTGGCAGTCATAAAAAAGCTCCGATTTTTCGTTTGCGACACACAACTATAAAAAAATGTCGCCAGATATTTCCCCTGTTGTTTAGTATCGCGTCATATCACAACACGGAGGTCCGACATACGTAGCTAGATGTCGCGCGAGATGTCGACATAATTGTCTCCAAGTGAATACGCGGTCGTTAGGGAAATTTTATGTGCCCTGTTTAGTATCGCGACATATCACAACACGGAGGTCCGACATACGTAGCTAGATGTCGCGCGAGACGTCGACATAATTGTCTCCAAGTGAATACGCGGTCGTTAGGGCAATTTTATGTGCCCTGTTTAGTATCGCGACATATCACAACACGGAGGTCCGACATACGTAGCTAGATGTCGCGCGAGATGTCGACATAATTGTCTCCAAGTGAATACGCGGTCGTTAGGGCAATTTTATGAGCACTGTTTATATAATATTGTCAACATCCAATAACTAGATTCCAAGTTAAATAAAGTAATATATCATTGAAAGTTTCGAAGACATTCGCAAAGTAAACTTGTGTTTTCTATTATCCTTAATTCTCTCCATAACAGAATTTCTATTGGAAAACTTTGTGTATCAGACAAGCTTACATTGTTGTTTTATACTTTGGTGAACCGAACTGGATTGCTTGGCAATGGCTTTACTTATTGTAAGCTAACTTATTAACTAACAAATACTGTTACTTCTTGTTGGAAATACATAAAAACTATTGAAATTATATTACACTTTTGTACACAGTTGTAATTTTTTGTACCTGAGATCGCACTCGCTGTGTCCTACAGTTTCACCCACGTGAAGTATATTCCAATGTAAACGTTTTTTTTTTTCATGACACAACATATTTCATATTATGTTTGATATCTTTTCAGATTTCATCTAAATCAGTTTACTAGTAAATTCGAGTTCCAAGAACATCCAATAAAATCCTTGTGATATAAAGTTGTTATTTAAAAAGTACGTAGTCTTATGATATATTATTTTTCCAGAAAATTATTTAATTTGTTATCGCGGGGAAATGCATTGGGAACGCGCCATTACAGACCTTGGATAGGATCTGGTGATGAGTAGAACGTGTGGAATACCTACAATACCGCGAGTCCCCTCAGTATCGTCATTGGTGAGGTGCCTCTTGGAACTGTCAATCATCTGGGCACCACGTTGGATTCTCAAGAAGGCGGCATCGGTCACACCAACTCGAAAGCGGTTATCCAGCACTATATAGCCACCACCTATTTCTGAATTATTTTAATGCAATGGGATGAGGTTCCCATTCTCGCTCCCTTTCCCCTTCGGGAAACCACTCTTTAGTCCCCTCTTCATTCAAGGATTACAAAGAGTAACCGCCCTTCAATTTATTTGGCAGGATGTGTAGGGTCACCTTGGGCAACTGAGCACCAACATCATAACAAAGGTTGAACCATGACGGAATTGAGGAATGCTACAAAATACGCCGGCCCCATTTTTGACACAATGTATCTATAAACATGTATTTGACACAATGTATCTATAAACATGGAGAATTTTAGCCTTGAATTTTGATACACAGTTATTTTGATTATCGCCTGTCTCTAACACGCCCTTTACTAATAAATTATTAATAACAATATATCACATGTACTGTTTTAACGATGGATTGACGTGTTTGATAATAGCTTTGTATTACGAAGGTTGTGTTTATGGCTATGCAAGTAGTTACAATAACTGTGACCATCCGCCTTAAACGCCTGACCTAGAATAAATCTATTGTAACAGCTATTGACATTGAAGTTGTTATCGTAATAAATAGAATTTCCATGAAACGTCCTGTATACTTTACTCTTGATTATATCATTTACAGTACAGATACAACATAACTCAGTTATTACTAACATACAGATATGATACTAAGTGTAAGGATACATATATTTGTGTAATGGTTCTCCAAAAAACAGGACCAATGTTTGTATTAGAATCGAGAGTAAAAGAAGTAGTGGACAGTCAAAATAAACACGGATAGCGGATGCCAAAGCAGCTGTAGCAGCGTTCAAACAAGCTGTTCGATAGAAAAAAATAAAAACTTCGTACTGTTGTACATTGCGATCAATTTCAATCTGTTGAGTATAAAACATTCGTTACCAGAACTGCCATTGCGTCTCTAGCTACAGTTTACTGCAGCTGTCGAATACACACAAATTTATAGATCAGATGTAGGTTTAATATATAAACAATATACAGATGGCTACCTATAGAAATCTAAAATATGAGGTAATCCTCAAAGATGTCAACGCCGACGCTTAATCAAAAAGAGCAAAAAGAACTAAATTGAACATTATCGCGCATGTTTATAACTTTCGAGCATTGACATATTTGAAAACTATGAAACTCTAGGTCTTTTGGGAATATAGGTAGCGCTTGTGTCTATTAAAATGTTGCCAACAGCGGTCTATGGGATCAGCAGGCCATTACATTAATGTCAAAGAACCGATTAGAAAACAAGTGTCAAATGCTAACAGGAAACACTACTTCGCAATCCGATGAAGCTGTATTAGGCTTCTCTCCGCTTCCACAGAAAAAGTTCGGGTCCGAAAAAAAAAGCACATTACTCTTATTTCGCAACTAGCACCACCACTAACAACAGCCGCGTGATATCGGTTCTATTAGTCGTAGCAACTTGGTGTAAAAGGCTATATATAGCCTTCCCCGATAAATGAACAATTCAACACAAAAAATACTTTTTCGATTCGGGCTGGCAGTTCTGAGATAGGCGTGTTCGAAAAAATCTTCACTTTTATGTTACTAGGATAAGTAATAAAAACCTTGTTCAGAAGAATTATCGGAGTAGGTACTTTGATATTGGAATTGCTTTACACTTGGCTGGTTTCTGAGGTCATCCGGTTATCACTTATTTCAAATAAGCACTTTTTCTATGATTTGTATCCTTATTATACAGGGAAGTATCCTTCAGTAGTGAATAACAAGTACAATAACCAAAATATTTTTCTACAATAATACGACATTTTTTTCATTCCTCAGTCTTCGGAATGATGCTATATATTATAATAATAGATTTCTCATGTGCCATCGAGGCGATAGTTGTACATAATACATTATATCGGTTATGGTCCGGACATTAAACTCCAGCTGTATGTATGTATATGTTGCAAAAATGGAAGAAAACAAATAAAAACAATCAAAATAAAATAAAAATCTTAGTTGAATGAATTCGAAACTTTTGCTGGCGACATACTGTTGGACATTGCGACAATATTCGGAATTCATTATTAATGAGATTTCATTGCAAAGCTAAGTTAATCAGTGAGAAAGTGACACACAAAACTGTCAATTTGAATTACGAAGTCCGAAATTACAGTTTGCATCGAAATTGTCCATTTGTATTTTGTAATTTTTTTTCGGTCCAAGGTGGAATCCTATAGGATTTATGGGACTAGCGGTTGAACCAAATTCTCAAAAAATATCCGCTTGTATCCGGCATACACTAAGATACCTCGGATAGTTTCGTGCGGTTTGTGAGTAGCTGGTAGCACATATGGCGGGGAGGAGGAAAGGAGGGCAAAATTACAATAATGCGTGTATTTATGGGCCTTGGTAGTTTTCAAAACGCTCCGATTACTCGTTTGCCCCCTATACAAAAAAAAATACCAGTGACGGGGGGCACTCAGGCAACTAGTCAGACCTGGACTCCTCGTGGAGCGATTCTTATACGACTATCCAGATTCTTAGGGTCACGTTTTTACCTTAACCAATGCCTCCGTTTTGCATTTATAACTTCCTTAATTGGCCCTTCATTACCATACTGGTATTGTCACTATAGGTCTTTTCTTTGACGACATAACAGGGATTGATTGTGAACGTAATGATAATTTACTTCAACATACACACGTCACGATATGAAACACTGAGCACGCGAATGTAGTGAGTCTGAGGGAAGTATTGAGCGGAATTTAGCGAAATAATGGGTGATACAAGGTGTGAATACGCTATGAGATTTGAATGAAGTGTATTGTGTGGCAGTTTCTCACGAGTCACAATCACATAAGTGCGTAATTGTTTAGCGTGAATTTAATTATGAGTTTAAGAATCAATTAGAGACTGGAACTTGAGTGAGCTAAAAATAAAACACGATTTTCTTGATTATAGGGGCACAAAGGAGTAGTCGAAGGCACTTATTGATGTAACTACAAGTAGTTACATCAATAAATGACTTCGCACACAACACTTATTTATGTAACTTATTGTAGGTTTATGAAATTAAGTGTCACGACTTGTGACTGTAGTTTACGTGTGAAAAAGTTGTTTCATTATACAGAAGATAATAAAGTTGGCATTATACAGAATAACGTAATGGAAATTGGTGTCTCCTCGAGCCGCAGGGTCAGCGCTGCCGCGTACTGATGAACCGCACCCTTGTCTCTATATTTTAGAGTCATTTTCTTCATTTATTCACTGTGCTCTTTCTAGTGAAATATACTTTTACAGTTTACGTGAGAACATTATTTTTGTTCCAATTGAAGAACACATTGCAAGTTTGATTTTCTACACAATCTGTTTAAACCTAATGCGATAAAAACTACTTCATTACATATCATATTTCAAAATGTAATGTAAACACCTTCACATTGTCATTTCATAGATATATATATATATATATATATATATATATATATAATAAAACTATAAAAGTGTGTATGTACATTTAATACGAGGGTGGATTGAAATCAGAACAGTTACTTGCGAGAAGTTCGAGACGTGTGCTTTAATTAGTTGTGATTTATATTTTTTAACAAACAATCGGACATAGTTTCTGCAAATTGATCAAATCGAGCAGCGTACCGTCATTGAGTACCTCCATAAGAAGGGGGCTATCACAGAAAGAGACCCATGATGATATTGTCAGTACTTTAGGAGATTCTGCTCTGTCTTGTTCATCCGTCAAGAAATTGATAGGAGAATTCAGGCATGGTAGAGGGAGTGTGAAAAGTGAACCCCGCTCTGGAAGG
>JAFELO010000322.1:522214-571318 GCA_017140195.1 Eumaeus atala | reverse complement strand
ATTATATAGGCTGTGTTCATACAGATAATGTAGGGTTCTAATTGTAAAATATTTTTTAAAGTCGTTCCAGTAGTTACGGAGTCTATTCAGTGCAAACAAACAGATAAGCAAGCAAACAAATAATCAAATGTTTCCTCTTCATAATATTAGTATATATATCAAACAGTTTTGAATAAAATTAATTTGTGGGTTGGAGCCACATAATATCTACTAACACTTTTTTATACCACCCAACGTACACAAAAATTCAAGAGCAGAACGGTTTTGTCCTCGCTGTTCATATATATTTTAATATATTTACTGACTTTTAAGGAACTTTTCAACGAACTGGTTTCAGTAGTGTTTCTTTAACCTCTAATTAGTTCATCTCTCTCTTTCTCCGATTGTGTGTACAATATCGAATGCTGAATGTGACGCAATTTCCAGTAATCGATTGAGCTGAAATTTCACTCTCATGTGTAAATTGGATGAGGTTTTATGTAGTCGGCTCGACGACCGGCTGGCTTAGTTGGTAACGTAGCGCTTAGTCCGCGTGTTACAGCAGAGGTCGCGGGTTCGAGTCTTGCCTAGGTCATGGATGTGTTCATATATGTATTTCTATAATGAAAATCTTAAATATATAAAATTTCCTAAATTTATAAAACATGAAATATATTTCCGTTGTCTAGTACCTGTAACACAAGTCCTTACGGTACTTAGCACAGGGCTAGGGTAACGTGGTGTGATAAGTCTACAGATATTATTATTATTATTAATCATCTAACTGACCTGATGGTGGGTTTGGGGTTTAGCTTTGGGAAATATATCATAAAAATAAACTTACTCATATCGCGTTTAAGCTCGTTTGGTAAGTCTAGACGTATGCTTCAGGTATTGACACCTAATGCGTACCCATTACCATGCCCTAATGGATCCAGCATCCATTAGGGCATGCTAATGGGTACCCATTCGCGGGATCTCAAAGAAGTAAAATATTGTAATTTAATGTGGTGTATGCTTTTAATAAACGATGACGAAAAGACGCACAGCTTAATTAG
The DNA here is from genome assembly GCA_017140195.1 of Eumaeus atala. Classification (NCBI taxonomy): domain Eukaryota; kingdom Metazoa; phylum Arthropoda; class Insecta; order Lepidoptera; family Lycaenidae; genus Eumaeus; species Eumaeus atala. The sequence goes on along the minus strand of JAFELO010000322.1, from coordinate 570,281 downwards.
TAATGTAACAAATTACACAAAGGTTGTCTTATCTTTAAAGGCTTATCAGGTAAGAATATGAAATGTAAAGTATAAATAAAATTTGTATATCATTTACGTTACGTGTGGCACTCTGTTCTCTCTACCTACCCTATTGGGGGATGGCGCAAAGAGAAATGTGTGTGTGTATGTTTGAATATAATTTCAAATGTAGGTATCCATAGGTACTACTAATTAACACGAATCATAGTTTAATTGAGGGAAACTCCTTGGGAAATTATATCCACTTTGAGCAAGAACAAAGATGATCACTCTAATTGGTCCTGTTACATGGGACAGGCATGTACAGTTGTACAAAGATGATCACTCTAATTGGTCCTGTTACATGGGACAGGCATGTACAGTTGTACAAAGATGATCACTCTAATTGGTCCTGTTACTTGGGACAGGCATGTACAGTTGTACAAAGATGATCACTCTAATTGGTCCTGTTACATGGGACAGGCATGTACAGTTGTACAAAGATGATCACTCTAATTGGTCCTGTTACATGGGACAGGCATGCACAGTTGTACAAAGATGATCACTCTAATTGGTCCTGTTACATGGGACAGGCATGTAAAGTTGTACAAAGCTGTTAGTTCTAAAAGCAATAGCAGCTCTCTTTGCGACGTTAAAGTCCATATTGACACGAACTATGCGCGTATAGGAAAACGGAGTGTTGGTCGACTGTTCACCAGGTGTGAATCCGATCTCCGTGCAGTAACCGGTCCGGGATGGATGCGAATAGCATGAGCTCGACCGTCTCGGCGTTCATTGAAGGAGGCTGTGTCCAGCGGTGGACCGATAGGGACTGATAATGATAATATTATCCATACTAACATTATGAATGCTAAAGTAACTCTGTCTATCTCTGCCGTCATCACGGTCATATTTCTAAAACTATTTTGATGAAATTTCGTCCTTACGTTACGGTGCTCACGGGGTGACGTTGTGTGGCAAGTCTAATGATATTTTTCTTATTAACCTCTCGGAGGTAAATTTATTTTATTGAATCGTCGCCCCTGCTACCAAAAACGATATCTGCCAAACGGAAACACTTGCCCAAGGCATCGTCCACGACTCGAGTTGTGCCATCAACATTCACTGACCTCCCGAGAATTAATCCGTTGAACATGACCTTCGGCTTTCGCAAGCATCTCCTGAGGTCATTACATCGGGGGATAGGAGGGGGGTTCTTTTAACAAATATTTTTAATAACAATAATTTACAACCTTGGGGACTTACACTAATGTTAAAACAATTATCATTGCCTTATACTAAGTATCCTAAGTAAGTGAATACTAATTTAAATGGCTATCAAACCGTTCTGAATATAATTAATTTTCCAACCCAACATAACATTTACGAATACTTTTTTCAAATCATCGAACATGCACAAAATTCACAAGCAGAACGGTTTAATCACTCTCTGTTCTGTGGGCTTAGTACTCGCTATTTCTTAGTCTAATGATGCCTAGCGATAGATGTGCTGGGGACCCTATAATATGGAACGGCTTATAAAAAATTCCTTGGGGTATCTGTCAATTATAGAGCTCATCATGCACAAACACGTCTAGTTTTTGCGAATTAAGTAAAATATTTTAACATATGAAGAGACCTCCCTAATGAAGAGACGTGTTTCCGGTGGCACTAATTCAAGTTATCGCAACCTTTACAAAATATCCTTATCAACATTGTCCTAAGTAAGGATATTGATATGTTGCGCTCCTTTTTTTCGGTCTACCACATTAAAGAACCAGTGTAAATAAATATACACAAGCGAAATATACGACTCTCTGGTTAATCACGAAATTTTAGAAACTATAACAACATACAGACTTGAAATTTGGCAGGGAGCAGACATCCGCTAAGAACGAATATTACAAAACTCCACACGTAAGAATCCATTTACGGGGATGGGGGATGGGGTGGACTACGCGGTTGACATCGCGTGGCGATGCTAGTTGTGTATGTAATTGCCCTATTGACTTTTCTCTGTCACATCAAAGACGCCGGCGCCGTTTTGCGCCAATTCTCACGCTTGATCATAATTAATCTTCGAAAGTAATTGAACAGTAATACTCTTCTTATTGTTTATTATATTTATCAACGGCCAGTAGTGTAACAACAAAAAGGGAAGTTTTCACGAACCCTGGTCAGAGGGAACAAAGCGCAAATACAATTCATTGGGTAAACTTCTATCTATTGAGAGATATGGGGCCCCTATCCAAAGAACTTGCAAAATTGCCCGAATGATACTGTGTCGGACAACTGTATTTATTTTTACAGACGGCTACCCTTTTATCTTAGAAGAAGCTTTTGTGAAGTAACAGGACTACCCACAGCCTATTTCTTCTCTTCCTTTCCTTGATTGCATACTTTTTTCTTTATATAATACAAATTTCCTGTGTCCAAATAATGCGATCAAAAATTCAGCAAATTTTTATCGACTAGAATTGTAAAATCCTTTTACAAATGTCATACATATTAAGTAGTCATCACATATTTAAATTGAAAATCTCGATAATGTATATTCATTAATGTTAAACGTTAATAATGGGAAATGCATTTTAATTTTATTTTTAACATTTCACTATTTTGCCGCCATAAGCTGTAATGCTACTGTTATTTGACGTGTATCTAAAGACACTAGAGACAACACATTGTTTGTGATTCAGAAGTGAGACTAATATAGAAACGAACGTTGACGTATTACTTGAAAATATATTGTGTTCTATGTTACAACTCGATTCAAATGTATACCTTTTTGTTATTCTGAAATGAGAATAATAAAGTGAAGAAATCTGCTCCAGAACTTGGAAATGAACTGTGATCTATGTTATTATAATTCGAACCAAATGTGTTCAACCCTTCGCCTAATTCTCGATTCTTATAATTCATGAATGAGGCTAATGGAATAAATAAGATCATAATTTAGAAATATATTTTAATCTTTGTTATTATAAATAGATTCAAACGTGTTCAACCCTACAGTTCTGGCTATTAGCATCTAATAAAATAGAGGTAATACATTTTTACACTATTCAGTAATGAGACTGATAGTGGGACTTAGAAATTTATTTTAATCCTGGTTTTTATTTCTACATTTTTATTTCTCGATTCAAATGCGTTAATCCCACCACATAACTATTGCAACAATAGTATATAAGAAACAACAAATAATACATTTCTTATAATTAAGAAGGCTAATAAATAGTTCTTCTATTAGCCTCCTAAAGGCTACTTCAGGACTTAATATATTTTAATATTTTTACAATTTTGTCTCTATAATATTATATTAATATTATTTGACTCAGATTCGTTAAGCCTATTGCTTAAGTCTCGTTAGTAGTATATGAGAAACGAGAGACAATAGAAAATTTCCGGAAACAGACTAACAGAGGAAAAAGACTACTTCAAAATTTGTATATTATTGTAATCCTTCTTTATTAATTTTTTACATTTTTGTGTCTATACTTAATGTTATATTCAAACGCGTTAAGTCATCGAATGGCTCTCGCTAATAGTATCAAAGAAATGAGGAAAAAGGAGAGTAATAGAATAATGAGAAAAAACTATAAAAATATATAGACAGAAAACTAGGTGCTAAACCATAATTTTCTTCGGACAGTCTTAAAACAAACAGAACTACAAAACAAGCTCATATCCCTTTAATTAATTAAACAAATAGGTAGACATTTTATTATTTCCAATTTTTTAAAGAAAATAAAATAAAGAAAGCCCTTAATAATATAACTTAATTACAGTTAAATAGATAATAATATAACTCACCAAGTGTTGTATTTTAGCACAATTTTACAAAAACACAACAAAAAATAGTTCGTAACAACCAGCACTACGTACACTTGCGGACTTTTTTTTAAATAAAATCCGTGACGATTCCGCGCGAGAACCTTGCAGAATTGCAATGTGCGCGCGCGCCGCTATCAGTCGCCTATATATCTTGATTCGGTGACGTCACAGCTGTGATAACTGCTACGCACAGTCGTGGTGCCCGAACGTGCTATATCTGATCTTCGCTTCGTGTGCTATGTGATAATGATGATGAGAAAGTTTTATTAATATTTTGTAATAGGTACAGTGGCAATACCTTGCAGCTGAATCACCGGCCCAATCTGATAAAGAAACCCATAGAAGAGTTAACCTGTAAGAGGTCACTGAGGTGTCCTGTCGCTGATAGTTCCGGGAGTTCACAGCGGCCGAAGGCTCTAGCAGTGGTTTTTAGTTGGTAGCGACAAGTTTAACGCGTCGAGATCGTACGCCCGCCCCGTTCATCCTGGGCCGGTTGGATGGTGCATAAAAGCATTATCCCATAGTAAAAAAGAAATGAAGAGGTCGAGGCGAAGACACCAGTGTCTTCGCCTCGACCTCTTCACCTCTCGCTCGCATGCTATCAATTTATTAGATATGGGAGCCAAACGAGAGAATGGAACCTTTTGGCTACTACCGATGCCCATAAACATCCACATCATTGTATTGTAGATCCGTTGATCTCCATTCTGCCTCCACTCCAATGGGTCACAGGCTTCTCAAAAACCGCGGTGTCATGTGAGCGAGAGGTTAGTTAGCTAAGCGAGTTAAGCGTAGTAAAAATTGGTAAGCACAAAAAGGCTCAGACTCTTCGTTAAACCTCCTAAAATATAAAAAGAATATTAACAACTATGCAAATTGTAATGAAAGAACATGTAGACTCATCATCATAATCAGCAGAAGCAGGACGACGTCCACTGCTGGACATAGCCAATACGTATCTATAAAAGAGAAGATAGTTTGGGTGATTTTCTAGTATCAGAGTGAGAAGTCCCAAGAAGTGATTTGTCCAAGGATTAATTGTATGCGAGCAAAATGGTATCAACCATCTTGGCCTTCAACAAAACGCGAGAAAAAGAGACAAAAATTTGATGGAATGCTGATGCTAATTATGGCCTTGATAATAAACGATATAAACAAACTTGATACAAATATTCTGTGGTAAGATGAAATATGATACAAGAAAATCAAAAAGAAATAATATTAACAAGTTTAAGAAGATCGTTGAAGGAAGTAAACTTTGGATACGAGGCATTTTGATAAGGTACTTTCGAGGACATTTTGGATAGTGGACGTCAAGAATGTTATTTTAAATAAAACGCTGAAACTCTGTAGGTCAAGGATAAGGCTAAGGTCGAAACCGAAGTTATTATTTTAGACAGTTCTTCTGCTAGCAATCTGGACATGATCATAAAAAACGTCCCTAAATTGTATGTATGACGTGATCGGTTTACTCCAAATATACTGAACGCATTTTCGTGTGATTTTCACCAATAGATATAATGATTACCAACGAAGGTTTAAGTGTATTATTAAGCTCAGCCATCTCGAGTTATTCACGGGCGAAGCCGGCGCGGGTCACTAGCTTGAATATAAATCAATGATGAATTTAAATGTCTCTTCAATCTCTAATCAAACCAGTATAAAATGGACAAGGATATAGATGTGACGTCACTGTTGAGACTAAGGACGATGCTCGGTTGCTAACAAAATATTTTAAACGATTCATTTATTCCTTTTTTAAGGATCAGTTTTTAAAAGTTATGGAACTGTACTAATGTTTCGAACACGCCTGATTTGAGGAGTAGGCTGGTGAATACGTTTTTTTATAGTATAGGTGGACGAAGGAGAAGGCAGTGCCTTTCAACGGCTACCGACACCGAGAGAACCATGACTAGTTAGTTATAGAAACGAGGCCAACAGAAGTTGAGTGGGAAATATAAGTTGGTGATTAGCAAGGGAGTTTTTTTTTTCGGAAGGACCTAACACTGGTTGGCGGCGCTAGTCCAGCCTCAACAGAAGAAAGGGAGAGAGATTTACGTTTTCTATATTAGTCTAGGGACAAAGTATACATATGCGCGCACCCGTTTTATTTCTCTTATCTTTTCTCAAAGGTTACGTATAGCTTAGAAGTTTTCCTTCGCTAGTGAAGTCTACTTTATTTTCTTTCAAACGCCTAAATACATTATTATTAAGCTAAGGGATTTAATTTTCTTATTACCAGGAAATATATTATGCATAGCCAGTTATGGCTGCTTTATGGCCATTAGAAAAAGTGCGACAACCTCTTCATGTGGCTATAATTTAAGTCCGGTTCACATTTTTTGTAAAATTTACCTTTCGCATATGTACATAGTGTTTATTTGCTGCGCGCCTTTAAAGGATATTTTAAGTCATAACATGACTCATCTGATATCACCTCTCTTAATTTGTACGTTTTAACAATTCGCACAGTATAAATTTTATATCAATCTTACATTTGCATAACAATTACTCAATGCAGTAAAAGCATTTTTAAAATATCAGGTAGACTTATATGTGCTATAACATGTTATGTCTTAATGAGAAAAGAGAATGAAAAAAGAGTAAAAAAATGTGCCGATTTTTTTCCCCAATGGAAAGAAAGCGGCCTATTGTTTTACTCTTCCAACTTTCGTCTGATTCTATTCTCGTCTCAATCAACAAAATTACTATCGTTACGGATACAAGAAAACTTTGTCATTCCCTTCGGCCTCCCTACAATGATTTTTATGATGATCGCAAATAACGGCCGCTAATACTGTCTCAGAAGCAGCGATGATAATACAATTATTATTTAATCCCAAAAGTAGTATGCTAAATGCGTTTCATTATGATTGGGTTAGATCTCATGGGCCGAATTTCACGGGTTTGATTAGATTGTCATGATTGAGACGCGGCGGTGAACTCGGCCCAGCCCACCATAAAGGTGTGCTCGAGAAGGGCGGCGCTGCGTCACGATATGACGTCAGTCATCGGAGCGGACTTGTCTCACGTATTCACAGCAATGCTCTACAACGATGAGTCCGAACAGGCGATGGCTTTCTTTTGCGAGACAGTCATTTCCCATAAGGAAGCCGACGAGTGGATGAGAGATGAGGCCGCGGATGAGGCCTACCCTAACGGACGACGAACGGGGGTGCGATGAACATAAAATGAAGGGACTGCTTAAAGGCAGCCAGATGGTCCCCAAAGAGGAGAAATCTGGCTCCCGCGGGGCCATGCACTGGCTGGGTAATCATGTTACCTGCATATCTGGGACCCTCCAATTATATCTGGCGCCCGTGGAACCGTTATTTATAACTTATTTGTCAACTTACTTCCCAATTGGCTAACCGGGACTTCAATAGGGAACTGGTTTTTTAAAGTATCGGTGAGAAAAGGAGCCTTTTGACGACGCGTACCGACGCACATAGCCGCCATGATAATTTTCATGTAGATGCGTTGCTCTCGTTTCCGCCTCTCCTCCAGTGGTTCACCGGCTATTAAATAACCACACGAAACGCGATAGCATATAGATATCACTTTACGACGGTGTCATGTGAGCGAAAGGTCTCCCTGGTCGTGCCAGCCCAATTGCGCTCCAATGCAGCATTGTACAAACCTATTACGACATGCCTATTGGCTTGGGACATCGGCATGGCGTAAGCTAAGCTAAGATGTCCATGATTGTGTATTGAACAACAACATTTCCTGCTTCCGCGTTATAATGTTGCCCGTCCACAGCAGCACCAGGTGACATATACCCCGCACCTTCATGTGCGAGCAAGGCCGTCGCCATTCGCCGAGGAATCAAGAATCTTCTTTTTTTACTCTATCATGCCGGAGCTACAAGGAGACTTGTAATGCTTATCATTTATTAAAAGAAAATATATTAAACACAATAAGGTAGAGAGAGAGATTGCAATAATGCGGATGTCTTTAGGCGTCGGTAGACGTCGAAATCTCTCATTTTCCCCCGGCGACATCTACCGGTGCTGTTAGAAGTAACAAGCGCTCAGCACGTTAATCCAAAAACACTAGTCGTGGTGGATTTTAGGGTACCTCAAAAGGAAAACGGAACCCTTATACTTACTTCGTTGTCTGGCGGTCTGTGTCTATTAAAAAAACCTGTACAATATTTCTCGGTGACCTAGAATAATGACTTTTGGCATGAATTGTACTTAATGTATATAATAATATGAAGCTGAAGAGTTTGTTTGTTTGTCTGTCTCAGGAACAAGAACCGGAATTGATAATTATTTTTGTGGTCAACAGTCCGTTTATATGTTTATATATTTATATAGGCTATATACGATGACGATTTATAGGACCGGAGGTACGCGAGTGAAACCGCGGCTGATGGAGGGAGAGATAGAGCAAGTTCCACGTGTTACACCAACAATTATGGGCACGAATCCCACCCAGGTAATGGACATTTATATGTGTATAATAAATAATTTCCATAATAAAAACGAAACGTTTCTTAAATGAACTAAAAATATATTTCCGTTGTCAAGTACCTGTAACTTAAGTCCTTACGTTATGGGGATAGAATAATTAGTAGTAGACTTGTGAACAGGCTGATTGATAACTGGCCGAAACGACGAACTTAAAAAAAAAAGTTGGCAAACAAAATTTATTACATTACATCGTTTTGAAAATTAATTTATTTGGACTGATAAAATTCGTGTGAGGGGACCTAGAACTCTCTCTGCCGTAAATTTTCTCTACAATGGAAAGCAACGAAATTCGTGCGGTGATAAAGTTTTAGGTTTCAAAGGGGAATAACACAACCCAGATTAAAGTCAAGCCAGATAGTGTTTTAGATAATACCACTCCTGCATTGAGTACAATTCACACCTGGGTAACTGATCTTAAACGTGGGAGACAGAACTACGAAGACGCCAACTGGTCGTCGTCAACTGGCCGTCCAAACGAAGTCACGAATCCGGAAACAAATTAAAAAGCTTCAAAAAATCGTTTCGGATGATCGGCGCTTAAAGTTGCGGCAGATAGCAGAGATGGTAAGCATTTTCTCTGAACGCGTTTTTAAACATTTTACACCAACATTTGCGAATGAAAAAGCTTTGAGCGCGATGGGTGCCGCGTTTGCTCACTGTTAACCAAAAGCAACGTCGAGTGGACGATTGGTCGGAGTGTTTGGCGTTGTTTAAGCGTGATACTGACGAGTTCTTGTGGCGTTATATGACAGCAGATGAAACATGGATACATCATTATACTCAAAGATCAAGATTTTCATCAAATGATGAAGTCATTGACATCGTAGACGAGTATTTTGAGGCGGTTAGAGAAAATATTTTACAAAACTGATGTAACGACATTGGAGAACCGCTGGGCTAAATGCATCGAGGTAGAAGGAAACTGCGTTGAAAAATAAAATTGTTTTAAATAGATTATTAAAGTTTTCCTTTGTCGTTACGGATACTTACCAATCACCCCTCTTGTTAATACATATAACTAGTTGAACTGAACAAATGTTGTTTTTCCGGGTTGGGTGAACATCTCTTATCACTTAGTGGTATAAAAAATAGATAGTAGCCGATTTTCAGACTTGCAGAATATGCATAAAAAAATTAGTAAAAATCGGTAAAGCCGTTTGCGAGGAGTAAGGTAACCAACATGACACAAGGATTTTACATATATTGCTATACCACAGAAAAATCTAAACATTTGTATTTGTAGTTAATTTTATATAAAGATAGTGATTCGCCCCGGCTTCGTCCACGAATAATAGATGCTCTGGAGTGTTTAATTAAAAATTACACACTAAAATCTTCTCGGGAACCTGTTTCGTGGAAATAGATAGAGCATTGGTGCAAACCGCATGAAAATACATTTGCAAAATTTTGACGAAATCGATCTTATACAGACATAGATAGCTTTTGGAGTCTTAGTGTAATAATATGTACTAGTGATGCGCACCGGTTCCTCTCGTGAACTACACCGGCTAGGTGGCAACTTTAACAATAATATGTACTAGTGATGCGCACCGGTTCCGGTGGCTACTTTAACAAATTATAAAATAAATCCTTCCTCGGGAATCGTTCTACCGTTTGTACCGTACCGTAGGTACCGTTGTAAGGAACCCTCCATACGGGAATACGACTTGCACCTGACCCCCTTTTTTGTTTACTCGTGCTCCTAAAACTCACATTATAATCTAGGAATGACTATTTCCTTATGAGATCACATTAATGGAATATTGATTGATTAATTTAGAATGACAAAAATCATTAATTAATACATAATTACTTCCCGTTTACCGCGGTTTACCTTTGAAGAGTATAAAACGAATATTACCTACTACCAACGGTAAGATAGTCATTGCGGACCTCCTATCATCAAGGCTACTCTAAGACAACCTCAACGTAGGAAATGTATATCTCTGCTTTATTAACAGAAATCTATTCCTTCTTTATTGAAGCTGGTTAAAACGGAAGATCGGCTTCGGTAATGCAACAATCGAGATGAATTTTTTTTTTGGTTCCGTAGATTTGTGGCGACCCACAAAGTTAATTTGAGGCAATTCCGAAATTTACAGAACCCATTAACACTTACTGGAATTACATTTTAAACATACATATTCATGCAGAGTGAGCTTATTTAGCGAGTCAATGATTATATAGCCACGGGAGAATAACATGCTTTTTGTATCACCTGTAAAAGGTATTGCCATGCCGCGCAGCGGCAAATTGTGTGCACTAGTCGCTTACGTGATACCGCCGCGGGGCCACAGCTGTGCTGTCTAAGTTTTTGGTGGTTCATTTGACGAAAGCAAATTACTTGTACACAGATAAATTAAGGGTATAACAAACAACAACACTGTTTTATAGTATAGATGGGCAAATGAGTAATCGAAGCCGCAATGTTCATGTCATGCAAATAAGTCCTCCGCCACAGCGATGGCCGCCGGCCACTTACAAACCGCAGGGAATACATCATCTATCACTTTACGGCACGTGAGCGAGAGATATGTCCCCGATGTGTCAGCCCAATTTGGATGCAATGCACTATGGCACTACCACTTATATGACACCAGTACCACAATAATAAAAATTATACGAAAACCACGAAACTGCATTACAAATAGAAAGTATAACAGTAAAAAAAAAATAGGGCATTAGATTTCCCTAACTACTTTCACTGTTTATTTTCCTTTTTTTTTAACCTTTCCCTGAATATTTTCTCTGTTAAATGTCACCTTCATAAGAAACGTCTTGGAAAGATAAGTTGAAGGAAAAAGAGGTCGGGGCAGAAGGCTGGCTCTCACAGATGGTCATATGGTTGTTACATACTTTTTTTATCGCACAGTAATAAATTCAATACCGTATCGGCCAAGTGCGTGTCGGGTTTCCGCGCCAACGGTTCCTCACCAACAGAATGTAGGAGCATTACAAATTTATATAATTTGAGAAACTCAATGAAGGGGTTCTTTTTGCGAACCTGAACTTATGCTGTGGAAGCGAAGAGAAGACCAATACAGCCTCACCGGATTGCTATGTGTGCTCGTCGGTCGATGAGACTAGGTTTGGCGTCGAAAGATGAACCGACCCCACTCTCTCCCGCAGATGGGAGAGGTGCATCCCGATATGTGAGTGTTTGTAATAGGACCGAGAGGTCCCTCCTTCCCCGACTCTGACGTCGGGGCCAACCCGCGCACGGTAGCCAAAATAGCCTCGGCGCTAACGTGTTCACTTTCGGCTCATGGAGAGCATCATAACCGGGGATATTCTTTCATATAGTATGCTAGCTCTTATAGAGCTAGCATACTATATGAAAGAAACGAGGTTCAGATATTACTTCTTAATGTTGTTATAGCGGCACTAGAAGTATTTTGTAAACGGTATGTCTATCACAGTATGTGAGATACACTCTGGTGACAGACGGACTCCGGAGTCTTAGTAATACGGTCCCAATCTTATGCTTGGGATACGGAACTCTAAAACGATGGCGGTTACGGCAAGAGCTCTGCTCAAATAATAAAAATTGATTATACAATATATATTTCAGTAAGACGTTTGTAAGTTGCCGGTGGTACATTGGGGGGTGGAAGGAGAGTTCAACGCATCGGCATAGTAATTATGTGAATGTTCGCGGGCGTAAAGGGGCTCCGATTTCACTTTTGTTCTCCTATACTATAAGAAAATAAAACAAAAAAATATAAAGAGTTGTATAATCAATAGCGCTATTATTATACGAAAAACATATTAATTAATCAATAAGGTATAATTAATTCGATTATTATTTTATATTATATTTATAATAATATAATTAATTAATTGTAAATGCCAATAATAGTAATAATTAGTCCCCAGTTGTCACACCAGTCCCACGTAACCGCCAGATCCCACCCAGGGTCTGTTAGAATGTGTGCAAAATTTCCGCGAAACTATTTTCTATAGAAAAGGGGTAACCTTGCGACTATTATATTTTTTGTTATGCAGATGTCTTGCCCCTCCTTTCCTCCTTCCCCTCCAACGTCTGGCTATATCTCTGTCTCGTTTGGTATCTTGCGAGCGAGAGGTACCTCTCCGGTCGTGCTTACCAAATTCGGGTGCAATGTAGCATGCCTCTATCTCTTACTAAAATATACGATTAATCATTACAATCTTAATACAACTCTATTGTTTCGTCTACATTCATGTATTTAAGACCGGTTTCTCCACCATCGATCAAGCCGTCGGGCAGAAAAGCATATTAAACAATATGATAATTAAATGATATATTCCTGTTTCCTTCAACGTTAAACAAATAAATATTTGTTGATCTTTAATATTGAAGAAAATTATTTATGAGCATGTGTAATTATGGACTTGAATTCCATCCATGGGGAACGTACGGGAATGAATAACCATACGACGGTTATTACTGCCTTACATACCAGGAAGAAGCATATTTCAGGTGTGCATAAGATGTCAAAACATTTAAAACTTAGCACTATACAACTATACATTTGAAACATGACGTTTTTCTGAGCTCAGCCTTACTTAAGACTATGTAGCGTCTATGGTCTTCAGCCTAAGTTGTCGCCTTTTGAACCCAGAACACTAGTGGTATACTTAGCTGTGTGTAGGTAACATATAAAAACAAAACTACACGTCCCACATGGTAAAGGGGGCCGCCGTGCAACTACTGAAGTTGTGGCCTTGGCAATGTGTCTTCCTACTATTGCTTTTTACGCCACTTTGTCATAACTGGACGATGAGGTACGTAGCGTTAGTGTGAGAACTAGCTATATTGCCCTGGCGTGAAATCTGACATAACATTTTCGAGGCGGCCCAAACGCATGGTCCCATAGCGTCCCCTCGTATTAGATGACAGGTGCTTCATTACATGTTAATTCAAAATATGCAATGATTAAATCACGTTATACAATTGCTGCATTATAGCTTAATTTGACCGCTGCATAGGATGATTCAAAAGTCCGCCCAAGTGTGAGTCCTACTCTTGCACGAATAATACCGAAATCTAAAAAACACGACAGAAAACACGTATGTTGTATGGGAGTACCCTTGAATAATTACTTTTTTCCATTTTGTTGTATTTGGCACTATGTTTAGAATACCGTACGTAAATTATTAAATTTGGGTGGTTTTGGGCCTCATAATATTACACGTTTTGACGTTACCATGTCGGCAGATTCTCAGGACATGAAAACGTCTATCAGGACAGCTGATATTTCTTAAAGGCCCTTGTAGTGACTACGTTTGGACAGTTAAATGTAAGTCTATTTGATTCCTTAAGGCAAAAGTCTTTTCTCATTTCCACTTTAATTATACTAGTATTTTAAATACCTTTTAGCATAATAATTAAAATATTAATAATTATTATTTTTAGTATAATCGAAATAAATAAACTTTTTTGGAATGAAGATAAAATAATAATATTTTTTTTAATTATAAGCGTTTTCTATCCAATGAACCTATTGAAAAGAACTAACGTGGAAATAAAATAATAGATATTCGTGAATGAAACCGATGATCTGTACAAGAAGGGAATCTTTGAGTATTAAAGCCCTCGTTGTTAGGTTATTATTTTTATTTGCACTATAAGCAGTTGGGCTAATTTCATACTTGTATCGGTCACAGGTACTGAACCTAAAGTGATATTCTATAAGGCTAAATCATCAATCGTCAGTCACCATGTTGAAGAACTTTTCGCAAGGACAATCCGGTTAATCCGTTGGCCGCCGCAAAACATAAAGGCCCCGTTTTAAAATCGCTAGCCATAATGTAATAGGGCGATTTATACAATAACTACTGCTACATTGATACAATTGTAATTGGTTCAACGTCAACTAAGCAAATAAAGTCCTTAAAATTTTTAATATACAACCTTATACAACAGACGATATTAAGTTAATGTTTAGGAATAATTTTTGGTTATTAAGTTTTTTTTTATGGTCGTTGTCATTGAACTAATGACGTAAATTGATAACAAACAAGTTACAATTTGCTGGTATTTGAAAGCAAAATGATTTGCCGGTACATATTTTACTAGTAGTGTCTTGCGGTTTCGCTCGCATCACCCGTATTAGTCGCTCCAATTGATTGTAGGTATATAGTCGTATAGCCTTCCTCGATAAATTTACTATCTAGCACATGTTGCCATATAGCACATATTTCTCAAGACTGATTAAACGTTTACGCGTTCAAACATACAAATAATTTAGTACAATTAAATTAAAATGTTAAAAATAGTTGAGAAGATTTCCAGTGTCGTCAATTCTCCATTACAAAAAAGGTTACCTGGTAATGATATTACAAATCAAGGATAAGCCCCAAGTACTTGATTTGGGGACTCATCTTTAATATAGCTCCTCCCACTAGAAGATATGCTCCCGGAGGTGGTCCCTTCTTTCCAGGTCCTCGAAATAGAAATGCTTTAGTTTTGTCCAATCTGACTCGTGACCCCAGCCTCTCTTTGCTACTTTTCACTAAGGTCGTAGTCGGCCCTGTGGGACCCCGGAGCCGACATTCCTGAATAAAAAGAGAAACCCAGCTCATGGAGGACTCTCCTCCCCTGAAGGCAACTCTCAATATTCGCCTCAGGTATATAGGGACCCTGAAATATTGCAGGGCTGTCATAATGGTACTGTGAGGAGGACTATTAAAATCATTGGCGAAATCCAAGGACGCCACCAAAACTACTCTTCCCTCACTTTCTGCATCTGCAGTAATCGGTCGCACTCTCCTGAGCGCGTCTACTGTTAACCGTTGTGCCCAAAATCCAAATTGTGCATCTGACATTTTAGACCCCAGGCCTTCCTCCGCACGACGATTTAGCCGCGGGGCCAGAATTTTTTCCAGTGCGTTACCGGCCTCGTTGTGTAATACGACTGGCCTCACATCGGACGCCATGTGCGGTGGTTGATTACCCTTTGGCAGAAGGCAGAGTCGTCCTACCATACAGGGATTCAGGAATTTACCTTCCTGAAGACAACGATCGAAAATTTCCCTAAGTCTATCGTCAAGATACACAGTGGACAGAACCAGAATCTTCCCATGTAATCCGTCGAGACCGAGTGCTGTCTTCTTATTTGTGGCGCGTTGGATTACGACTTATGTTTCACCGTCATTAATAGGTGCTGGTGGCAAATTGACCCCCGCCTCTTCGAAACGAGATTCCGCCGTTATTAGGACCGAAAGGACGAAATTTTCTGGAGTGACAGGGAAGAGTTCTGCCACGATTCTCTCTTGGGGTTAATACTGACTGACTGAGATGTCAATGGGGCAGACTGAGTGCGTAGCTTGTCTCGCGCCCTTTTATAAGTTCCACCCCTTGGATCGCGATCAAGTTTCGATCATGTCCTGGAAAGCTCTATCTTTGGCCTGGCGGATTGCCGACCCCGAGGTGGTCAGAAAGCTTCACCACACCCTTTTCTACTCTTCACTCTTCCACGTTCCACGGAACCACCATTCCAGCGCACGTAAGTATGATGCGTTCCAGTGTTGAAGAGGGTAAAGCCTGTTCCTAGCGCTCATCGCTTTAGTGATATTCCTTTTGGTGTCGATGCCGGTTTCCCCCACGCCGTTGAGGTCCTGGCAACGATTACTTGGAGAGGAGGTAGCAGCGCTACTTGTGGCCCTAAAGAGACAAGGAAGTGGTTCCGCCACTACCACGAATTCGGCAGAAGAAAATCCTGCGCCCCAGCGGAGGGGTTAACGTTGGCCTGCAAAAAGCTGTGATTTTGAGCCATTATTCGGATATATTCGCGGTTTCCACTGCTGTGTTCCGACCTCCAGGAGCTGGACCCTTACACGGGCCCAGCCCTCACTGAAGTTTTCCAACGACAGCAGTTTTTTCCCGCTGCTGCAGGACATTTTACTACGGCTGTTCCATTCCCTATACGTTCGTATTTCTCCTACTGAGACCTGATCTAAGGGGTAGCATCCTTGTTTTCTTTTGTTGACGCGGAGAAACACATTTACGCGCCTTCACTGGCCCTGGGTGGGATCCAGTGGTGTGTGGGACTCGCAGCACATGATAGTGCCGAATACTCATAAAAACCACCGCGAGTGGCATCAGTGCCCCCCTTGGTGAGGTGCCCCGGAACAACAAATCATCAGGGCACCTCGATGGCTAGTCAGCCCCCTAAGGGACCAACTCCACCTCCAGAGATGGGATTGCCATGCACTACAGGACAACCCCACAGACTTTGGGACAGTGCGATGGGGTGAGGTTCCCATCCTCGCCCCTTGCCCCGTGCGTAAAAGAGCCACCTCCTGTTGCTCTTTGGTCCCCTCTTCTTATAAGAGAGATACCGAGAGCGATTCCTCCTCCTGATCTTTAGCCCCCTCTTCTTATAAGAGGGGTGCACAGATTCCCCTCGGTTCAATTAGCTTCGCCTGGTTATACCCCAGGCTACTAAGCCCCAACGACAGGACAAGGCTTTAACCATGATGGGGAAAGGGTCCTTCCTTTGCCACAGCAGCCTTTATACGTTCTCTTTTGAAATAAGCGGCGCTACTGATTGACCTAAATCCGTGCTCTCTATTTATTTGCTTATATTTATTATATTGCTCTGTCTGCTGCCAATGGTGGGCGAAGGTTACGTGGGGTGGAAGACGTGCTTCAAAAGCAGCAAGACACCCGTCGATTTCCCCCAACTTGGTCATATTCGCCTCCAGTAAACGAAACTGCATCTTTGATTCAGGACATGTTGACGGAACGTCGATCCCTTGTGCTCTTTTTTAGACTCCTGAAATTGCTTGCGATACGCTCGAATTTCTTCACTAAGATTATCCACCTCCCTCTGCAACCGCTTATTATCCGCTTTCAGGTGGTGTGTTTCTTCCGCCTCTGTGCGGGCTACTAGAACCTCAACAATTTCCCGGACAGTATTAGGAGCTTTCCGAATCTTGGAAGAGTAACCTCCTTTCAGGTTGCTCTCTTTCCAATTAACTCAGACATCACTGAGAGTCTATTCTCCGCTTCAGATTTCAACTACTCTGCTCACAAGTACTCCATTATGAGACGGGTCATAGGTGGCGCATCTATACTCTTTCATCTACATGTAGTGCGAGGCAAACTCATCTGTAGAGGTGGAGTTGGTCCCTTAGGGGCTGACAAGCCGTCGAGGTGCCCTGATGATTTGTTATTCTGGGGCACCTCACCAAGGGCGACACTGATGACACTCGCGGTGGTTTTTGTGGGTATTCGGCACTGTTATGTGCCGCGAATTCCACACAACACTGGACCCCACCCAGGGCCACTGAAGGCGCGTAAAGGCGTTTCCCCGCGTCAAGAAAAAAAGAAAAGAGGTTGCACCACAAGAAAGTTATCCGATCAACAGCTACTATTATACACAGTCAATATTATATACAGTTTATCATTCAATAATAAGGATACAGTAACGCACCTATACAACGTTTGAACCGTTAATTTATTCTTCAGCGTGCTATAAAAGTAGTGCACAGTGCCAGATTTATTTTGTTACTAGTATTTTTATTTTTGTTACTATTTAGACTTCTGTGTAAGAATCTAAGCGGGCCATTTTTACTTAAGCGGCAGTATATGCTACCTCCTACGCGGTCCATTCGTTCTTTGTGGAAAGCTGGTAAATTCCCTCCCCAGTCCCCCCAGTCCCTTTATTAGCGTAGGGCCCGTATCACTTGCTACCCTGCCACGCGGTCCATTCGTCTTTTGTGAAAAGCTAGTAAAAACACTGTTTCTAACTGTACCGGGCCCGTATTCGTTTCCACACAAAAACATACCAAAACTTATTTATTAACACACAAACATGTACCGGTTACGGTTAGATTTTTTTTATTATGCGCGATTATTAAAATGGGGAATTTCCGACACCGTCCGTTGACCGCTGGGTCCATTGTGAGGGTTTGTTATGCATTTATGTATATTTTGGATGGATGTTACTGTCGTTGAGATTAGGGATGCGTTATATCGACAGAAAATAATATTTACATACGAGGTGAAGAAAATATCGATATATATATATATATATCGATTTTCATTAAAATAAATTTTATATTGAAAAGTAGACAAGCAAATGAAACACATTCTTCGGTATCAAAACAATATAATGAATATAATTCTAAGACTAAATTTTATTGTTCTTTTTTTTGCCCTTTGCAGGAAAGAAGGGCTACGCATTTGCAAACACAACAGTCAAAAGACACCGACTGCTTGTCCCCTTATAATGTATATAAAAAAATTGTTAAATTAAGGCTTCGCTAAGTATTGGCAACAATAAATGCTAATACGTAGTACTGGTAATTGAAGCATTGGGTAACGGAGCGATTTTAAAATTTGGTTAAATAAATACCGTGCTTCTTTACAATTTGATTCAACAAAAACTACACAGTCCTTGTCAATTTAAAAGGTAATGGAGTATCCGTAAAATAACTATTGTGTACGCTATAATTAAATGAGCATTATGTTGAACGGATAAACCCAGAAAGTTTTTATTTTATGTAACTATGTTTTTACAGACTAAGAGTGAGAAGTCCACACGAACCATATACATATGATCTGATCGGCAAATATCGACATTTCGTTCATTTGTGATATCGATATTATCGTGTCGGTATATATGTCGTAGTCTTTTTGTACAAATATTAAAGCTGGCCAATTTCGAAAACAGGGCCATTTTTTTTGGCGAGCTATCGGTTACCTGGATTGTCATTGCGTGGCGTTCTTCAAAATGGCGGCTGACGTTTAGCCCCATTAAATCTCTTGGTTTTAGGCAGTGATAACGAAAAGGGCTAGCCGTAATGAAATACAGCGATTTAGACAATCCGATTGCGACATATACATATTACCGAATTTCGATGTATCGTTGCAACCTTTGGTAGTGACGCAAGGTAATTTGCCTTGTGTTGGATGCGTATGGTGTGTTTTGGTCTTATTGTGGGTCTAGGATAAGGACATGGATTGCCGGTCGTTGTAAATACAAGTTGGTATTACAAAATCACTTATGTTATATTATATAGCGTAAGGCTGTCTTCACTGGACACTACGATCTGGCTTGGCTTCGTGTGTAAAACTCCATTTCGACAGTTTCCATCAAAGTGTCGCTTATGCCCAATATCCTTTTAACCGTCGATTTATGAGTACTATTAACGAAATTTACGTAATAATGTCTGTCGAACTGTCAAACTATCGACTCGGCAATGAATTTAAAAGGCGCTTAACGCTTTTATTCCTAGTAATATGAAGAAGAAATTGTTTTACCTAAAATCAGTTGAGCTATTTTACAAATTAAGGCGTATAAACATCTTATCTGGAACATTGTTGCTTAATTCAAATCTCTTAGTCGTCGCTTATTCCCGAATCTTAATACACAGGGTATGTAGCAATTATATTTTTCCTACTCAAACATTTTCTAAAAAGTATATCTGTCATTTGTTAGACTAAAGGTGTGTTCGGTATCGAAGAAATGACACTCTTTTTTTTGCTAGACGTGGAGGACGGAATGATGGCAGACGCTATCTACTGATGATATTGAAATAGATAGGAACACTACAGCGGTCGCACGGAGTGATCGCGTTGCCATGGGTCGGATCGGCGACAGGCAGCAGTGGCGCCGATCCAAAAGCTAATCTGGGATTGCCAATCCGCCTGCGCCACGCTGAGCAGGCGGATTGGCAATGCAGGGCATTACAAGCATTTCCCTCCAATGGAGGACAAAAGGAGAATTCGGCCCCCAGTTCCCGGTAGTTCCACTAATCCTGACCACGGTAGCGGCCATGCTAACGGTGGAACAAGGTGTGCTAAGAATCTCTGGGCTACGGTTCGCTGCCACCGATTAGATAGCCACTTGGTTGAGCTGGAGGCGGAACGGGAAAAAATCCGATGTCACTTTCTGGGGTTATGTGAAGTCTGACGACAAGGTTAAGACACCATAACTCTGTCATCTGTTCACCTATTCTAACTCCAGGGAAGGCGGCGTGGGATTCCTCGTGAATAAGCCAACATCGACGTAATCTCTAGTGTGTCGTGTAGGGTGGCGTATCTCATACTTAAACTCGCTAAGAAGTACAGCCTCAATGTGATACAAGTATACGCACTAACGTCGATACATACGGATGACGAGGTGAAGACAACTTATGAGTATGTTTCATAGGCCTTACATAGCACCTGTAAGGCCCACATAAATGTCGTTATGGGGGAAATTAATGCCAAAGTGGGAGTACGAAATGGTGTCGAATCGAGTCTGGCACCACATGGAGTCGGAGTTGAAATCGCAGGGGCTAATGCTGATAAAGTTCATCGAGAAAGAGGGCCTCTTCTTAATGAATTCCTATTTTAAGAAGAAACCCTGTAGGAGGTGGACATTGCAGAGCCCCGATTCTGTGACCTGGAACGAGATTGACTTTGTTATGATGGACCGAAGGCATATATTTAGGCATGTCTCCGTGATCAACAGGTTTAAGGCTCTCTGAAAAAAGGATTTTGGCGTGGATGTGTCCGACCAGTACAGTCAATGATCCCACCTAACTTCCAACGAGCTGTGGTAGGTTCCGAAAAATTTCAACTGGAATCGGAGAACCGTTTCTATGCCCTAGATATATAGGTAACTACAATGGCAATTGACGTGACCATGAGTGGCGTGATTTGTTGCATGCGGGACGCGGGTGAAGGAAAGCTAAACTCTCGTGTGAGACGCTTGGATTTATGAGGGAACGTGGATCAGACGAAGACATTACTTCTGCCGATGCGAATACTCAACGAGTTACCAAAGTGATCGAGCAGAGTAGAGGGACGTAGATTTTTGTAGAGAAGCTTGGAAGGAGTTATCTGACAAAGATAACGAATCATTCTGAGGTTACCGTTTCTTCTAAGCCTAGGATCTCATCTGAGATCGAAGCTTTCTATAGAAATTTGTATACGTCGCACGCTCCTCATCCTGATACCCTCAACAACTATTCGCGTGCAAGCCTGACACGACATTTCTCTGGCGATCTGCCGAACGTCAGCTTTTATGAGATCTCTTGCGCAGGTTAAGGAGGGAAATGCACCGAAGAAGGGCGGAATGACAGTCGAGCCTCTTAGGGCAGGAGGCCAACCTGTGTTACGAGACCTAAAAAAAGATTCGTAATTTTGTCCCTCAGCGGGGCGTACCTCCCAAGCATGACTAGGAGGTGACGTTTTTTTTTGTTCTTCAAAAAGGATGACAAATCACTTCTTCAAAATTACAGACTAATTTCACTTCTTGGTCATTTTTACAAGTTGTTCTCAAAAGTTTTGCTAAATCGTCTCACCACAAAGCTTGACGAATTCTAGCCACTGCAGCAGGCTGGGTTTCACAAAGGATTTAGCACCATGAATCACATTTTCACCATAAGGCAAGTTGTACAAAAAACACATGAGTACAATCAGCCGCTGTGCCTTGCCTTTGTGAACAATGAAAAGCTTTTGAATCTGTCTAATGCTTTGGAGGACGCTTTTAAGGCTTTAAACTGGGAAGAATGCGGCACAAATGTTAACGGCGATTACCTCTCACATCTTCGTTTCGCCGACGATACCGTTGTGTTGGCCGAATTGTTGGAGTGCTTGAAGGAAATGTTGAATAGCCTAAATGAATCCTCCCGACGTATTGGTTTTATGGTGAACTTGGTGAAGACAAAGGACACGTTCAACGAACGCGTTCTCCCTAGGCCGATCAACGTCGATGGTGCTATTCTCGAAGTCGTAGATGAATACGTCTGCCTCGGGCAACTATTGCAATTAGGTAGACGTAACTTTGAGAGGGAAACCGATAGAGAGATTCGGCTAGGTTGGGCAGCATTCCGGAAGTTTCGTCACGTTCTCACGTCGCCTATACCGCAGAGCTTGAAGACGAAAGGAATCAACCATCGGGCCATTGAACGAGCTATGTTGGGTGTTTCTTTGTCCGATAGGGTTCGTAACGAAGTCATAAAGTATTCCATATCAAGCAAAAAATACGCTCGCTGAAGTGGCAATGGGCTGGTCACACACTCAGAAGATCAGATTGCAGATGGGCCACTAAGGTTCAGGAGTGGGCGCAGCGTTTAGGAAAACAAAGTGGTGGTCGTCCGTTCACCAGGTGGGAAGACGATCTTCGTGCAGTTGCTGGTCCAGGATGGATGCGAGTAGCAGGAGATCAGTCGTCTTTGCGTTCATTGAAACAGGCCTATGTCCACCGTGGACTATGTGGACCGATAAGGGCTGGTAATGATGACCATGATGAATGTTTACCCACCGCCATTTTATCCTTCACGAGTTATTTATTTTAACTCCCTGACTTTAACTACAATATAATTTAAACAATGTGTGAATTGGAGTGATGCTGGTAATTCCTTGCACAATACAACCCCTTTGTTAGTCTTTCTTCTATTCATAATATATTCTTTGTATCTATTGTGTACTCTGTTCGTTTTTATATATGTAGATACTTTTAATATTTACCACTAATATACATACTCGTATATAGCGGTGATCGTTTTTTTTTTAGTAATATAAACTTGGTTATTCGATTAATCGCCATCCTTTGACCTCAGCAAACTCACCTGGGCCCCTTTCTCTCCCAAGCTCAACCCATGGTAATACATAGGAGACCTATACCAGGACACCCTTCGTGGCATTTTGCGACTTGCCACCGTTTTAGTTGCGTGTCTATTGAGCATGCTTGATTTACACTTAACGCAACCAGCAAACGCTCTGACTCAACTGCTTGAAACATACATCCCCCAGAGAGCGCCACATGTCACGGTCTCAAGCTACTTGCATCCAGCGCCTCCCTGTAATATTAACCACGTCCTCAGTTCAACGGGGAAGAGGCTCCCCAACCTTACGGCGCGGGGCCGCCACTTGCTTGCCCCGGGATGTTTGACGAACAAACTAGGCCACATTGTCCTACACTGTACACATCGAGATAATCAGGACTGATGAGGCCGAGGAGAACTTCGGTCTTTGTGATATCAGGCCCCAGAAAGGAGAGAGTGAAATAACGAGAGGGCACTTCAGTATTGTGTATGGAGTCAAGATATGCACGTTGGGGAACAGAGCCGATCAGCAAACCCCCGTGCATCTCCCATGATTCGCTCGATATACCGAGAGGTGGGTAGGTGTCCTACACTGTACGCCGACCACCCGTCTTTCCTTCCGTACACTAGGCTTCTAAACTATGTTAACTACCAAATTAATAGTTAATATTTAGTATTTAGTAAAGAGAGACAGCGTTCAGTACAGAGAGAGGGAGAGTAAGAGGTATTATTACCATGCTGTATTGCAGCGGAACTGGGCGGGCACATCTGGCGAGCACATACCGCCGTAAACCGTCTTCGCGGTTGCATTTCGTGCGGTTTGTGAGTGACCCATTGGAGGAGAGAAGGAAAGGAGAACGCACTTACACAACTATTATGCAAATGTTTATGGGCGTCGTTACTTATCGAAATGAACAACCACTCGTTTGTTCCCCTATAATAAAAAATATATTGGTATAACATATAAAAAATACTCACTGTTGACGAGACGTATCGCAATCTCCCTTGGATCTGTACGTGGTGATACTGGCGAGCGTACACGATAATACTCGTCCAACAAAGGTAAGAGATTCGAATACGTGCCGTATCGATTGCGCCGTGATCAAAACGGAGGACAGACGTTTGACTTAAAAACATATTTATACGAAAAGATTAAAGCGAAACTGGTGTTTCGTAACTTTGTGGAAACTTTTGATGGATTAACGTTTTTTTTTTGTCGCCGTGATTATGCGGATGCCCTAAAGCCCTATTTTTCTTTTCTTTTTTTTTTGTGACGCGGGGATTTACGCGCCTTCGCCGGCCCTGGGTGGGGTACAGTGGTGTGTGGGACTCGCGGCACATGATAATGCCGAATACCCACAAAAACCACCGCGAGTGCCATCAGTGCCGCCCTTGGTGAGGTGCCCCAGAGCAACAATCATCAGGACAAGCGCCACCTCCTGTTGCTCTCAATTGGCTTCGCCTGGGTTCACCCCAGGCTACTAAGCCCCACCGCCTCGACAAGGCTTGAACCATGGTGGGGAAAGCCCTATACCACCGACTGGATCAGTCGCAAGGTCGCGTTGTGAAATAGTTACAGATTAACGAGATTTAATATCTTTTGTTTCTGTTTATAACTTTTTATTTTTAACGTTGTCACGAAAAGTTGTAAAATGTTTTAGATAATCGTTATTGTTATCGCCAAAGAATCTCTTAACATAATTTACATAGTACTTAGTCCTAAAGTGGCAGCGATACTGTCGCGTTTCGTTTGCTTCGTGAAAACTTCGGGTGATCACGGGACCAAGGGAAGGTGT
Source organism: Eumaeus atala (assembly GCA_017140195.1). Taxonomy (NCBI): domain Eukaryota; kingdom Metazoa; phylum Arthropoda; class Insecta; order Lepidoptera; family Lycaenidae; genus Eumaeus; species Eumaeus atala. Next base: position 545,644 of record JAFELO010000322.1, on the reverse strand, counting down.
ACGACGTCCGCATAACAGTTATGCGGATATCTATGAGTATTCCACTTACGCTTGGATACGATGAACAAAAAAAATCAAATAAAACTCGCAGTAAATATCGTATAGCTTATATTAAACACCGTCGCGTTACAAAAGCTACAGTCTGCTAACACATACCATGTCATTATAAGATTTGATAAGGGACAAGTCTGCATTAAAAGACCTGTTCCGCCCTAGTATGATGCATGAGGCTATTGAAATTATTAAATAAAACATCCAGAAAGAAATAAGTGTAGATTCATAGTACCTATAGATGTGTTTTTTTTTTCTTTTTTTATTTAATTAAATTATTACAACACTTACACTATTTCAACAGTTTACACAAAACCATTTACATGGTTTGACTGTGAAATAGAAAACAGTTTCGCTTAGAACAATAATATTTACGAAAAAAGAAATTAAATTGTGTCAAATTACACACTTACCTTATTATCAAAATTGGCTCAGTAATTCCTGTGTCCATCGCGGACATACATGAAAATTTTATATATAATGTATGCTATATCGGATTTATATATTATAAATATCAAATATATATATATGTAAACACACATACATACACACATGTGCACATACTTGCCACCGATTTGAGAATTACTTTTAAATCTGGGCGAATTCAATATTTAGAGGAGATTGTAAAGTTTTGAATGTTGCGGTAGCATTCAAGACATATTTCTTTTAAGGATTAATTGGAGCCTCTTGAAGACTGTGTACTCCGAGGGACATCTCCACAATCTAATGAGCCACCTAAAACTCATAAACCGAAACGTAACAGCATATTTGTCTCTTTGGGATCGTATTAACATAGTTTAGAACCCGAGTGGGCTGAAGTAAAGGTGGGTGGTCGGCGCTCAGTGTAGGGTCGTATCATACGAGCGAGAAGTTCGTGCGGATACGATCCCACCGGGACACTCGGGTTCAATGCGAATTTTAAACACATTAATAAAATACAAAATTATAAAAGCACAATTTCTACGAAGGAATATGTTTTTGCTATTAAAATTTTAAAGGCGCAAGGTGATAAATAACTGTCAAAAGTAAAGCACAAAAAACAATTTGTTGTTTCACACACTCCTACCTAGCCTAAACATTGCTTAGGACGCGCGGACGCTCGAAGACAAAAGTTGAATTTCCAGTTTATTAGGAAATATAATCATCATCCAGTCCATCAGTAATAGTAAACTTCGCTACCGATCAGCATCATCACAGTCTCCACTTATTTGTCAACTGCTGAATAAATTATCTTTCAAATACCGTCAAGACCACCGACCAGCATCGACTCCTCATAGTGTTTCTCCCTATAATGAAATAACTTGAACTTCTTTTGTCACAAAAAGCAAAACTTCAACAAAAATAAGTTCAAGCAAAATTTGCCGATTGAAATTTACAGGAGTAGATAACAGATTTATTTTTATATTTTTAAGAGACAAGTGATAGCTGTGGCTAACGATGCCTGTAAACATCCACATAATTCATATCCAGATGTGTTGCCCTCCTCTGCTCCCATCTACTCACAAACACTACGAAACGCGACACGCTTCTTTTACACTTCACCGGCCGTATGACGGTAACAGATTACTGATTTCTATTAAAATATGATCATATTCATGGCAAACTAACAAATACGACATGGATTTTTTAAGACTGATACTATTTTACTAATTGATTGGACAAGAGGCCTTCCTTATTCAATGGATTAGTACTTAACTCAATTCAGCACAGAATCAGTGGTATTGGCATTAATACAAAAGTATGTTCAGCAAGACCATAAACGCATACAGGCTAATAATGATAATTAATACATGCTTTGTTTAATTGATTGATTATTAAACATTATATGTGTGAGTCAATAAAATCGAAACCACATAGTGCAGACTCACACAACGAGGATTCCGCGCCAACAATAGGCATAACTACGCGATGGCAAGTCGGGAAATGTCTTCCCGACTTGCCATCGCGTAAAAAGTCGGGAAAAGCTTCTGAAACGTTGGGCTAGTGAAATAATGAAATAAACCGCGATAAAATCCGTAAAAGTAGGTAGGTTTATTGTAATTCGGCCTAGCAGATGTTTTTTTATTAATATTATAACACCAGTAAACAACCGAACGTAGAAAATTTATTGATGAAGTAACGAACATACACTAAGACCATCCACGGGAATCGTTTTATTCGTCGGTGCGTTTCATTAGTTTTCAAGGAGTATGAAAATACATTCAGTAGATTTTGAGAGAATGTGTCACATACAGTTTTTGGGGAATCTGTTATATAATGTATAGTTCTAGATTATTTATTTGTGACAATAGATTCTTACCTTCACAATTTATACCCCTAAACCTTCCTCGGGTATTGCTCTATCCAAGAATGAGAACCAGATAAAATCTGTTTAATATATTTGAATAAATCGATCACACACAGACAGACAGCAATTTATAGCGCATTTTCTAATTATACACAAAGACACACTGCGTCACAAAGAGTACACACCACTGTCATTTCATTTACGTGGCGTGCACATCAAAACAAAATGTGTGTCGATGTTGAGCGCGCGGTGTTGGACACGCACAATGTTGACACTAACACACGTAGTACGAAATCTCAGGTATCTCACTTTCCCATGGGACTTCAGACCACACGACCTGAAGGAAATCAGGCGCAGGACTGACGCGGCTACTGAACACGCTCTTTGAGGCCGTGAAATACCAAATTTCTACCTTGTTATTACAAATTTTAAAATCGGCGTAACACGGTCTGCGGCTGAACATCGACTTTTCCTTTTGAGACTATCACATTTGTTACACATTTTGTAGTTACCTAACGGGTTTTAACGCGATACTTAAAATACTCATTAGACGGCACTGGCAAAGTTTTTGTAAATACCTTGCTCGACGTTTCGACCGGGTTATGTTGCTGCTATGATAACAAGTACACAAAAATGAAAAGCATATTATGGGCACGCCGTACGGGTGTGGCAGGTACCACGGGAAACACTTTGCAAGCTTCTATGTGTAGTTCGTCTTTCAGTCTGGCAGAGTAGAGACAACCACGAAACACATGATGAAAGAACCGGTCTTCTCTAGAAGAAAGAGGGACGTCTGTGAAGCTAGCAGCGCAAAGTAAGCAGAATCACTTGAGACAGGTCAAAATTGAGCACTTACTTACTTAAAAAGATAAATTTTGTGACGTTTAAGTTTAGTCAAATGTCTCATCAAACACTATAATTAGTCGAAATCTTTAAACCTAATTTAGGCTATAATTTAGTGCTCAATTGCTGCTGCTCATACACCACAAAATATTTTCTACTTTATCTTTTCATGCTGGTCGAGCAATAGTAGTCACTATTGCTCGACCTTGGAAAGAAAGTGGGATTAAAGGTAACATAACAACTACGCAGATATATATAGGCATTGTCAGTCGCAAACTTAAAGAGGCTCCACCTGTCCGTTTACATGTTACAGTATAATTTTTTTTTATCTCAGAACACTGTTCAGTCAGAACGTAAAACAAACTCGCTATAAAACACATTCAACACATTATTAGATACATGGTTCACGAACACATCCCTATTATATATCTATTAATATCCTCGAACAGAATACTAATTATAATTATTTATTCATAAAAACTATAAGTACACTTAATTATAATTTATATATAGTATCTTCCGTTTATATAACAAATAAATTGAGAATTCTGAGTGACTGATCTAACGAATTTAAATGTAACAACATACAAGTATATACACACAGTAATAGAATGATTGTTAATCCTAATTGTCGATCCTAGTGAACCCGGATTTGATCTTGAATAAGGTACCACAGGTACAGTAACATGATTGGGTAGGACTATAAAAATTAAAACGTCACTGACCTATCTCGCTATAAACATCACACTAAATATATTTAAAGAACCTGCCAAGTGCGAGACGGTCTCGCCTATGAAGTCCGTAGCAGCAAACTAAAAAAATCACAAATCGCTTACATTCGTTTTCACGAACCAAAAACATTCTGTAAAATAAAGTTGCAAAAAAAAGAGTGCTACTCTTAATAATTTTATTTTTCCAAATCATACTACATATTCAGTAGCGGTTCATAAAATACATTTAAGTAACTTTCAAATTTTAAACATACAGTACCCATATTGTGCCAGTAATACGACCGCGACATACAGATTTAATTAGTTTTTAATTAGTATTCTTTTAATTTTACAAAGGCTTCGCCCCGGATTCATTAGTTACAGTTTTACCCAATAATCGGTTATGAAATATCAGACATCATTGTTGACTATGTATTGTATTGTATATATTACGTGCGTGTATGTTTGTGTATGTATTCTGTTTGCATGTGTAAATACATACATACATATATATATATATATATATATATATATGTATTTGTGTATATATATTTGTGAATTATGTGTGGAAAAGTGCTCAATAAAAAAAAACAAATTGGATGATATTTGCTATAGTTTTAGGTCATAATGTTCTCCCACTCGTGTCATTTCCTGAAATACACAAATAAATACAAATAATACTGTTGCCGGAGAGGAAAAAAATAATAATTGGTGAACCTGGAAATCAGTCAGCACCTTAGTTCTGATTTATGCTGAGGTCTCGCCATTTTGTAAGGTGACTAAATGGATAAAACTTGTCAGTCTTTTTTTTTATCTAAGGGCCTCTTATTGTGTCTTATTTTGCAAACTAAGTATGTCTTGTAATAATTCTACAATAATTTTCGATTTTTCCACCATGTTTCTCTTCACTTATTCGTTTCGTATATCACCTTACAAATAAAGTTATTTTTATTATTATTTATTATTACAGATGGACAGAAGTGCTTAAAAGAAATATAAAAGATCCGTTTTATGCCATTTGGCTACGGAGCCATATACTTTTTTGTGTACGCCAAACACTGATCTCCTTATATTAATCATTGTTGCATTGCAAAATTGCATTACATTACAGTTGTCATTACAGTACACAATAGGACACTTAACTGGTTTTCATGCCAAATGCCTCATCTGCGGAAGATTAATTATTTTTGCTCAAAATGTTTGAACCAAATTTGCGGGATAAACATCTATTGTATTTAAAATTGGTAACACCAGTAGGGAGTCAGTTACTGTCGCCGGCGTGTTCTGTCGCTGATAGAACCTGGACGCGCATTGATTTTAGTCAGTAGCGGCTCGCTTTTTAAGTAAAGTTTGGGACATGGTGCCATTATTATCCAGATACGTTTTGACGTCATACTGCCGGAGCGAAATAGAGATAGGGTTTTCATTGTGGCGGATTTACCACGTAGCAATTTCCTCGCGCTTAAAGGGCAGCTATAAAAAAGCAATCTATGTGATCTTCACTATTAAGGGTAGATGAATAAAATTTGCTACAGGCCCCACTCTAGATTAATCCGGGACTGTCTGCTCGATATACATGGCGAAACGGCGACACGGAGGCTCATAGTGTGAGCCTCAATTCCAACGCCCCGGATATCAGGCCCTAGGCCTTACTCGTTGTCCAGTCAACCGGGTATTTTATACGCCTAATGTAAGGTAGCTAATCGAATCGAAATGGAAACCGACCGTAAAAAATTTTTTCTTTTTTTTAATAGTGTAAATTCTTTAAAATTAGTTTTTGTTCATCAAGTGATATCATGAACTTTCATAAACCCCCTCAACTATTTAATAGCGGATTCTACAAATTGGTAAATGCGAAGCTAAAAGATCAGTCGAGCCAGTGAATGTCGGCGTTGCGAGTTCCCATAGCCGATATACATCACAGAGATTTTAATCAATAAAAATGAACTTCCCTGGTGTGTTCAGCGTTTTCATCCGCGTAACAATGAAAATTAAGTACCTTAACTTGGACGCTGTGGCCTGTGATACGACCATTATTATAACTTACTTCTAGCTAATTATCATGACTTTTTTTTGTTTTTCTGGACAGACGGACAACAAAGCAATTATATAAGGGTTCTATTTTCTTTTCAGGTAGGTACAGAACCCTAAAAAGCTTGCATGATTATGATGATGATAAGGAAACGCAAAAGGTTTCCTAACGCTAAATTATATGCGCAAAGAACGTTGCAGTGGGGACGCAATAATTGTTGCGGTAATATGATGGTTGTGGCTAATAACAAACCAATAATAATTGTCGACCACAGTCCTTACATTATTTATCTATAAAATGGGAGGGATTGGGAAATCAGTGCTTTAATCGACTATCAACGGCTTTTTTTCTTCTCCGACTTCTGAGCAGTCGAAAAAAATGAATTTATATTGCATAAAAAAGAAATTATTTTTTAATTATATAGGTTCCAATAAACTTTATATTATAAAAATTGCAACAACGGCGCTACCAGTAAAATATATATTAACAGTGCTCTTGACGAATCATTAAAATTGTTATTTTCTACATTATTTGGACCTATCATGTATTTTTCTTACGTATATGCATTTAATGATTACATTGGTTGTCTGTATACTTTTAATCAGTAACATCCCAACAAGAAGAGAAATCTTTCCCATTGTGAAGCCGTCATACAAAATGAACGATCCACTTCAGATGTAGCCACCTATATTATTTCTATATGGCAATCACAATATTTGACAGAACCGTTAAAGTGTAACGATATCATTGGCTGTGTTGTAGTGGAAATAATAAATAATTATAACACAGAAATGAAGGCATGGATTTTAACGACCACGACAGCTGTTCTATAATTTATATTTCCTTTAAATTTTCTGTAGTGAAAATCAGTCCTTCGCTATATGCAATTTTGTACCATCACCTTTGGAGGTAACGCACCCAAAAACCCTTAACAGATGTATAGATTAGTTACCTGCATACAAAACACGAGTTATTGCTATTTACAATTAAGTACAGTAAAGTCAATTTTTCCTGGCAATGGACTTAAATCCGTTTTTGGTCCCTAATTATAAATCCCTTTTGGACAAAGGAAATTTAACTTTAAATAATGTATACAGGTACTTATCCATATCAATTTAAAGTATTATTTTCTAGGTGGCTCTTATAGACTATTTTACAATATGAGTATATTAGGTGCATTATCTACAAATTAAAATTATTTATCCGAAAAAAAAAACCGAAAGATAAGTAATAATAAAAGATAAAAATTTAATCCAATTTGGTGACTATTTACTTCTGGCCCGCATGATATATCCCCAAATCTAAAATATCCACAAAAATTCGGGTATGGACATAGACTTACAAATATACCGCTGGCGCTATGGCACTAAGAATATTATCTAACGTATCTTTTTTTGCACTTGCTGAATTGTCAAAAATGCATGTATGACCTTACAGCGCAAATTTATCGTAAAACAGTATATGAACAGACGATGGACTTTTTTTGGCGTTTGGTCTGACCATTAACTCATTCCTGTATCTTGTACAGTAAAACTAGGCTAGTAGACTAACTAACAATTTTTTTTATTAAAAGTTATTTGATGTTTATTCTGTTTTGTTATACACCCTCATCAACTTGTTATCGGAGGGGTACAAACAAAACAAATCTCTATTTTTATTACACAAAATTACGGTCTATGTATATTGCGTTGTCTATGCACTATTCTAGAGTAACATAATTCTCTTTGGTATTGTGCAGTTGCCAAAAAAAAGATTATGTTACTCATACATTTGTCACGAAATATATGTTTCTTTAAATATTCTTGAGTTTCAGAATTTAAGTGTAATAAAATGATACTGAAAAAGTATACTTTATTTTAGCATAAGTAACTTTTGTCTAACCTAAATTAGTCATACATAATTGTTAAATGAAGAGGTGACAAAGTTTTGAAATTTAAGAGTTTAATTTGATTTTAATGATAGTCCCTTCGTTTTGGCGTATTTGGATGATTAACAGCATAGATAACTTCAACGGTATTATTGGTGAGTAATATCATAGGTATTATGTATTTAGATAAGATTGGTTAGGATTAAGAACTGTACACGCCCACAACCAATACCTATATAAATTTTAAATATCATTAGTTTTTAATTTAACTGTTTCTGTATATTTTGATAAAACAATTCAAAAACATTCACGGTATATTACTTACTTAATTTAAGTTTAGTAGAAGAGTGTTGTAATTAGTCGCTACTTTCACATAAATTCCCTAAATCGTATAAAATAATAGGTGCGATCAACAGCCGGAAATTCTTGCAGATAAGTGATATCATTCATTTTAATTCTAATAAAGATTAAATATGCGTTATGAAATACAAGATTTACAAAAACTAGATTACATGTAGATGTAATAAGTAATACTCATGTTTACCAGAGCATATTTAATGAAGGTGTTTATTATTTTGGCCTAACTATTAATGTGTGGGATAAAATGTCAAGTGAGAGTACAATATAAGAATATTATGTATATAAAATGTATGCTAAAACAACATACTAATCACACTGCATACACTTAACTATTAAGAGTCCATAATTGTCATACAGAACAAACAGTTGTCACATTTATCAAAGAATAACTTCTTTTTTTTTTTTTCATAATTTATTTTACAATTCTGACGTTTTCAGAAGCTTTACAGCTACCATGTTGATGGTAAACAATGGATTGTAAATTACTTAAAAAATAAAATACATTCACTTGGATGTATTAACAACTTAGTTTTATTGTAGTGTGTAATATTCAGTAAGGAAATCAGTTATTCCCTTTTCATTAGAACTCAATCATGGCCTTTCACATTCTTTATTTGTATATTTGTCAAAAAAATATAGTATCCTTATGTTATGTTTAGGTAGTAAGGTAGTGAAATTCGCAAGAGTAACAGGTAAAAGAGTTCAATAAGAATGACCATGTAAAACAGATGATTTTCTTTTTAACATAAATGTTTCGGGCTCATTCATAACATTTGCACTGAATTAATGAGGACCACCTCATTAATTCAGTGCGAAGAAAAAGGAAGGCGTTTTTACATGGTATATTTATTTATTTATTAGTATAAAAGCATGCCCAAACAGACATTACGGTTGCCTAATTCAATTTAACAGGCTACATAACACAATTTGACACACATTAATTTACAATAACAATACATTAATAAAAATTTGCTATATTCTTACTATTACTTATATGCTACTTATTTTTTCTAGTATTGGCTTAATATTTTTTATAAGCTGGAGCAGCAAGAAATATACTTATTAAACTAGATATATGGTGCTTCGAGACAGTGAGGTACAATAAATAATTTTTCTGTGTTACTTGGAACCAGTAAAGAAGTATAAATCTTTGAGTATTTTTATTAATTTATTACATCAGGACATTTGTCATCTCAGTCCACCCTTTAGCATGGTTGGTGATAGCACATAAAAATGTGAGCTTGTTAAATAATTAAATAAATGTGGATGAAATCCATTTAAGTAGTTTCATTGTAACAAGTTATATTTTTATATGTTTAAGACACAATTTGGTCCATTTAAAGCGGTGATTTTTCAGAAAGGGTCTTAAAAATCTCACAATATTACATTCATCTTTGATTTCTTTTATATATTGGATAACATTATTTTAGCTACAAATAAAAGAATGATCAAATATTAATTATGTAATGTAAAGTTAAGATTTTATTTATTTATAATATTATAAATAATCAAGAAGTTAACCCTGAAGCATTCATGCAAATTTTGGATTGATGTAGAGAACCTTCACAAATTTATGTATTAAGTTTACGCAAATGTTAGACATTACAATGAAACTACTTTTACGGACTCTAATCAGTCCACCCCTGACCATGGTTGCTGTAAAGCTTCTGAAACGTCGGGCTACATAAATAATTTAATAAACCGTGATAAAATCCATAAAAGTAGTTTTATTGTAAACCTTCACAAACTTTGTTAATTAATAAAATTTACTTATACATTTAAGATACAGGTTGAAGGATATATATATTAATTATTATTGTCATAATTTAGACATATATAAAAATTTATATAGTTCTTATTTTTCTTACATTTATTTAGTTACATTTTCACCATACTATTGGTACATGGGTTAACTAAGTTAAGTTCTGCACCATATAAAATTGTGTTTATATAAAATAATGTGTTATTTAGTTTCCTAAACTAGGTATGACATTGTTTACTTATCCTCCCAAAATCTAGCATAGCACGTTCAATAGTTTGCTTTGACATGTTAGATATTTAGTACATCTGAACTTGTTATATGCACTATCAGAGGGACTTTAGTTGTAGCAAAATAGTGTTGATGGGGGATGTATGGGTATGGCGTGGAATTTTATCGATTGTTTTTTCTAATTAAAGATAAAATGAAAAATGATTAATATGAATTTACAGGAAGTAAGACTAGTTTGCTCTTTGAGAGAGGCCTATGTCCACCAGTGGACGTCGGCCGGCTGATGATAATGATGATGGAGACTAGTTTGTTATGATTGTAATGTATGGCACTCATTTTTATCAATTCAGTTGGGGTTCTGTTGTGAAGTTGCATACATATATTTAAATTTATGTTATCACATTATGCCAAGCTTCCAAATTTTACTGATAATTAGACATCACTAGACTATACGACATTTTACATTCAAATTGTAGATGACCTACTTTATGTAGGTTATTAGTTTCAAATAAATAAATTATGACACATAGTCCTTGTTGACTCAACATTGGCTCTTGCATGCTTGACTCATAAAGGAAAATATTGAGTATAATTGATAATAAAAGTGAAGCAAGAATGACAGTGAAAACATAATCTGGTAATATGTATTGTTGTTTATATCAAGTCTTATATGTCTCCTTCTTCGTTACATTCTACAACAACCTGAAGATCTTAAAATTACTTCAAATGTTTATACACCAAAGTTTCTTAACTCAAAACTGCAGCCTATATGTTACTTGTTGATATAAAACTAATGCATATGTATATTATGGTACTGATACGAGTAGATACTTTATTTCTTCATATTGGATACCGATAGGTGCGCCCCCTTCCCTCCCGCCTCAGTGAAAAGGGGGGGGGGGGGCAGCTCACGTGCGGCTACTAAAGTTGACTTTGTATTATCGTGGGGGCTGGCAGAGCTTGTTGAGCTATCATGACTGGGGGAACCGTCCCTCCTTCCACCACGGGCGGGTAGTATGGTTTGCGCGCGGTCGTCGCGATTAGCATGACCGATACGGTGGTTTGATTTGATCTCGTTGGTAAATCGCGTAAAATACTGGAATAATCTCCTATGACTACACTCACATCGTCGTTCTATCTATTCGAAGTCGAACGTGTGTTGATTGTGGATTGATTCGTATAGTCCGCGCCTGTACGGTGTTTAGTGTACCTGCACCGCGGCTGTGGTGTTGTATCTGTTTGCGTTTTGTTTTGTTGTGTGTAATTTGATCGTCCTCGTCGATCAGAACATGTCTGGGACGACACTCCACGTTTGTAACGCAGTTGGGGTTGGTGCCTTAATCTGTTAGCCTCGATACTCCATCGTGCGAACCACCCACCTGGAGATGTGACGACCTTTTTAAGATGTTATTTTCGAAAGGGAGTCGAGCACGGATGCTGGACTATACAAAGCTGTGTCTGCTAACATCGCCAGCTTTACTATACGGTTGACGCGAAACTTCGCACGTGTAGAGGTTGTATGGGGTTGGCAAGAAGACGGAGCCCTGAGGAACTCCGGCAATGAGGGGCGGCTGGTGGTCAGCATACCCTCTACTGTAACTGTCTGTTGGTCAGATAGGCCTTGAAGTTTTTGACTAACCTGTGCGGCAGACCTAGACGGTACATTTTACAGATTGGGACTTCGTGTCATATTCTATCAAATGCTTTTGCTACGTCGAAAAAGATGGCGCACATCGGGAGGCGTCGTTTACAAATTGTACCGTTATGTAAAATTCCACGAGGCGGTGTACCTGTAGTAGGTAGCTGTGTTTTTCAAGGAAAGCGAATTGCTCTTCCATAAATAGATTATTCTCTCACATCTTTCATGAGCGCGAGTATAATTCTCTCGTAGATCTTGCTTAACAAAGGTATTAGGCTTATGGGGCGGTAGCTTGTGGGTTCGGTGCGAGGCTTACTCGGCTTCTGGATACCGAACACAGTGGCTACTTTCCACGAGCCTGGCTATGCGCAAGCAAGGTGTTGAAGATGCACGCTAGGAGGTTTATAAGAGTGGGCGGTAGGCTCTTTAGGACTTTGTTTGTTATACCGTCCGGACCTGGGGCCCATCGGTGTGTGTCCACTGTGTTGTGTTTGAAGATTGAAGGATAGGAGGGGCAACACACCTGAGTAACGTTTATACGGACGTCTATGGGCTTTGGTAGTCATCCAAGCCTATTGTTCGTTCGTTGGCCCCGTCAATTATAAAAAAACAGTCTATAACATTATTACTGATTTACACAAAATGTTAAATAAACAGGTTCGACAAGAAACCCCGCCTAAAATTTAGAATGCATGCAGGCGAATAGGGATGGCACACTTGATACCACGTTGATAGTGATGACTATACATTGGGGTAAACGATGGCAACGTATCTATATATACGGATGCTAATAGTACAATTGTAATGGCTCCGATTACTCGTTGGTCCACCTGTGTGATATAATCAAGTATGACGATACAAAAATAAGGAACTAACTTTGTTAAAAAAGAGCCTATTGTTTTTTTTTAATTAACACGTCTATGTATGTCAATATGTGTATTTAACAATTAACATAAGACTCGTAAACAAATCATGAAGAACATGATAGCAAGATACAGGTTTTTTGTCAGGCACGGAGGCACGATAATCCACGACAATTGTATGTCCATAATTTTTGTACCACCTCCCATTCGAAATTTTCATTGGGAGCACGGAGCACCCAAAGTATGGCTCAACGTGTTCCCTATAAGACTTGTAAAAATAGAAACATTGTTTACAGACAAGTGACGTCACGCGTCACCTAAAATTGAATATGATTAAAAACAATAAATTGACATAACGTATATATATGAGGGCCATTTTGATCCTTAAAAAGTTATTCAATTGCCTAGATTATTTTTTTGTTCCAAACAATTTAACGAGAATGAAATAATTTAGGACGAATCGTTATTTAACATAAAGTTCAATTACCAAATTAATCTTTAATTGAGTAAAAAAAAGTAAATTTTATAGATACATTATCCAATTATTAATTAGCTTAGTAAATATTACCCTAATTCTCTTTCTGTAGGCAGAATATTTCAAAGGGCGTATATTTAATGTTGAAGAGGGCCTTATTGTGAATAAGGCCAATCTAAATATAAAAAAGGATGATTTTTACGTAGAGATGAGAGGTAGTGTGTGAAACAGAATGTATAAACAGTACATGAAGTGTTACGTCAATGACGTTGTCGAAACGTAGTCAAGTGTCCGAGAAATAAGTATGCGAGTCTGCAGCTACAGTTCGTGTGTCATATCGATAACAACTCTGTCTGCGCACACGCGTGCTTGACGAGCGCGCGAGCCAATACTCTACGGCTTGTTCGTATACAAATACGCGAATTAATAAATACGTTACACACCTTTTGACCGTTTCGGATACCTCTTTTAATGTAAGTATTTTTAATATATAAAATTATCGTTTAAAACTAAATTAAAATTAATATAATTTGAATCAGGATAATAAATATTTTATTTATGATATGTTTGTGTTTGTTTAGTCGAAATGGTCAACCTCGTTTTTGTAGTTCCATAGTACGATAGTTCCTTTATTAAATCTTTGAATTTACGTTGTGTGCAATATGCATACATTTAAAATTTTTTGTAATTGAACATAATTGAGTTGATGCAATATTTTTTTTAATATGCTTTAAAATGTGTTTTGTAATATGTGAAGAAGTGTTTAGTAACATTTGCAAAATAAGCTATTTCTGTTTTAGAATTAGTCTTAAGTTTTGAAATTAAGTTACACACAAGATAAGTTAAAATATTGTTATGACTACTTACAACCATTTTCAATATTTTATCTATACAACATTAAAAATGGCCGTTAGTCATTTAACCTTGTCGCTGTAATCTCGGTGAATTCTGAAGCCGGGTGAGATATAAACAGTTTACTTGTTACACTTATCTCCAATTTTATCTATTTATATTTTTCCCTAATATTCAATATACTTAAGCTAAGTAAGATCACGTTTTAGGACGTAGTCGATTCCGCGAAAACTCGTATTTCTGGTTGTATTTATCGGAAATAAATTGAATAAAATTAAGGAATATATTACTCTAAACATATAATATAACTCCGCATGTCTCTATAATAGCTACCGAAAATCAATCTCTGTATAAGCGTTAGTGTAATTAATGTAAATGCAGACCAGAGACAATATTTTTGCAATATGTAACGTGCAGGTTTGCGATTCTAAACACGTTTAAAGCATATAATTGTAGTGTTTGGGTTCTCGGTTAGTAATCGTTATGAAGGACAAGCCGCGTAAGTGTGTCAATTTTTACAGTCTTGCCCTTTTGGGTCCATAGGCGGAAGATCTCGTGCCTCGTTAATTGTTGAAAGGCTTGTATCTTTATATCGTATCACTTTAGTAGATCAGTGCCAACAAGAATTGGCGACGTCATAACAATTATTCAGTCATTAAATATCGCTGATTGCCTAATGTCACGGTTATTGTGTTACGGTACGGGCGGATCAAAAGCATAATTTCCCTATTATTGAAACAAATTAATACAAGCAAATAATTAAATTCACTAATTGACATTCACGTGATATATGTACCTACGTTCAGGTTTAATTAATATAAACGACTTGCGTTATTGAAATTATAAAGTAGTAACTAGTGAACATCTGTACTATCACGTTTCATAAAAGCTGTAAGTTCTTCACTATAAACTAAACCATAAATTGTATCAAATTACACTATTTTTAGGCTTCCATTGTTTGGTCTGTGGGAACAATAGGAAAAAATATTTTATTTACGGTCGGTATCTTCGAAGAAACATGTTAATCACTTTTTAAATGATTTTATAATATTAGTTGCATGTTTTTTTTTATTAAATAAATTTATATAGCATAACTTAACAAATATCATTTTAATGAAAATCGGAAACGTATAATGTAATGACTTACACGCTGTTCTAAGCCGAATAATATATCGTGCACTTAACAAGTATTATAACAACTATTTAGTACTATATTCTTGCAAATACAGTTCTACTTCTGTGTCTTATAGAAGAGTGAATTAAAATATTATGTGGTGATCGCTATCAAATAATGACAGAGCCAAAACTAATATGAAATTTTATTTTGTTCGGAACCGAACTTATGCATGTGGAATCGAAGAAATCATAATAGTTTCCTGTATTTGTAATCAGCGATACGATTCTTAATTTATGTGTTATAATTTATAATCGCCTCAAGCACTTGTCACCTGCTAAAGATGCGATTCCGTAGGCCATAAAAGGCTTAATATTCCGCAAGATGGACCGTCCATTGCGCCTTGATAAAATAGTAAACAATTTATGGTAACGACGTTAATATAAGATATAAGAATATATGTAATATATTTAGCAGTTGGAGTTAATATTTCTACATATTGCTCCACTGAACATTGGATTGGGTAATTCGTTTTGCCAAGAAATGACTGCTGCCCTATAAAACAATGTCTTTTATACATAAACCGAACATAAAATTGAAATATTTACTTCCAATAAACGAAAGCTATTTCAATAAATAAATCGTAAGTGTAAAATGTATCGTAGCGTTCCGTGCTATAACTCCTTGTTGTAACATGCATCCAGCATGGTGTAAACGCACTTAACTCTGCCGCGGGACTTAAATCGTTATCAACAATAATTTACAATTTTGTATGGGAGGTAGTTGATAATAAATGCCTAAATTTGAAGACGATTTATTAGGATAGTTTTTTATACCATTCCGTGTTAAGTGTATTTGTTTTTGTTAATAGACGGCCTTTTACATATTTTTTTTGTCATCATTGTACTTATATTTACTATTGAGGTATGTTATATGTTTGTATTGTACCTACACAAAAATATCTTTATTTACTTCTCATGAAAAAAATATATATTTTATAATGGGCCGTGGATCAGCCCCCGGCCTACGCCGCATTCTGCGCTCGTTCGCCAATTATGCACTCACCGCGTACATTAATAGATAATTTAACTCCCTTGTCGTAATAAACTAATGATAGTTTATTACGACAAGGTAGTTAAATTACATTGCATGAGCAAATTAGTAAGTAAAGCCATTGGGTGTCTGGACAGATCGGAAATTCCACGCAGAAAGCGATGAAATCCTTAACTGTTACCGTAATCAATAACAATCAGATGAGTTCAGCAGCATCATAACAGCAATGTTGTTAACCCAAAGTTACCACGACTTCTTACCGCCGAACTCGAGGGAACCCTGCCGTTATGTGTGAATCGCAGCGCATAAAAATGCCACTAAAAACCCTCTAAAACCGCCAATTCCGCATGTTGGCGGAGACATGGCAACGAGTAAGCGTAGATCCCTTAATGTCGTTCTATTACCTACTAGGTTTTGTACGTGATAAAACTTGGAAGTGCTAGCCGGGATTATCCTTTGGTGGTTTCCTATGTATGTATATATTTTCCATGTTTCGTATGTATCTAAGCCGTTTTATTTTATGATTATTTTTATCATACTCTAATATAAAAAAGCGAAAATATGTGTGTTTGCTTTGTTATTCTTTCACATAAAAATCAGATAATAATATAAACGCTAAATTTAATTTCCTACTTCACGCATAAGATAAGGCTTTGAAAAAATGTAATGACTTTCGTTATTGAAGAGTGTTGAAATATTTACACATAATCCGACTGGGGTCGGATATATCAGTTTGTTCCCACTAGTCCGGTAAGATACGTGCACATTATTTCGGGCTACAATGTAGCTCAAAAATCCGCCCAAATCGATGTTATGTATTTCACATGAACTACGAGGGTGGATTTAAAAGTTCTAAGCCCGAACAAGAAAATGAAAGAAAAGTGGATCTAAATTTATTTTTATTTTTCGACATAGTCTCCATCTAGTTAAACACACTTCTTCCACCTGACCTGCAACTTGTTTATATCCCCTCGAAAAAAAAAAAGATTCCGGAAGGTCGGCGAAATAATCGTTTACTACGACTATCACCTCATCTTTGGTCGAAAATTTCGAGCCACCCAAATGTTTTTTTTTTTGAATTTGGAAATAAATGATAATCCGAGGGGCTAAATCCGGCGAGCAAGGTGGGTGGGGCAGCAATTCGTAGCCACAATCATGGATTACAGACATTGTTTCAACCGAAGTGTGAACACGTGCATTGTCTTGATGAAACAAAACTTTCTTACGGAACATTCACTCCGGGAAGAAAGAAAAGAAAAAAGGCAGGGAATGTGCCGCCTTTTTTCTTTTATTTCTTCCCGGAGTCTTCGTAAAAGGTTACAATAATAACTAGAATTTATAGTTTGACCTTTCGGCAAATAATGTACAAAAATAATGCCCTTTGCATCCCAAAAAACAGAAGCCATGACTTTGTTAGTCGACAAAACGACCTTAGCCTTTTCCGGTGTAGGAGAGTCTGATCTTTTCCACTGTTTGGATTGTTCCTTTGATTCAGGAGTATGGTGGTGAACCCAGCTTTCATCCATAGTAACAAATCTAGACAAAGTCCTCGGGATCAGTCTCAAAAATTTCCAAATAGTCTCGCGAAATTGTGTATATCGAACTCGTTTTTGTTCAGCTGAAAGCAACCTCGTGACCCAGCGAGCAGAAACCTTATGGAACCCCAACTCTTCGGTTATTATGTGTTGCACCCGGCCATAACTAATGTTTGTTATCTCAGCTATCTTACCAATGGTCAAACGTCGGTCACCCAGTACGAGAACACAAATTTTATTGATGTTTTCTTTCGTGGTAGTGGATGTAGGTCTTCCACTCCTAGGATCATCTTTAATGCTCTCAGACCGCGTTTAAACTCAGCTACACACTTCTTGACACTGGAATACGATGGAGCAGACTCCCCCAAAGTGCACACCATATCTTATGGATGTCTTTTGGTGATAGGTCTTTTTATTGAGGTACTTAATAACTGCACGGTGTTCAATTTTCTCCATTATTGAAAATTGCGTCAGATTGCTTCAAACAAATAATCACAGAAAATTTATATTGCGCAGTATCGGAATGAAACTTCGCACAATAAATCAATATGACACATACTAACAAATGACGGTAGATTTAAAAAGATGTCATAGCTCCATGTAGGTTAGGCCACGAACTTTTAGATCCACCCTCGTATCTCGGATGCGTCGCGCCGCACGCTGCTGCATTCTGTCAGTCGTCACTCACAGTATGCTACACCTAGCGGACTTCTTCAGCGCTATCCATAATGTATTTAGGCAACGTCTACAAAAATGTACTCAAAATCCAGACTCGCTGCCACCTGGCTCGTTGCTAATGTATAAGCAAGCATTTTGCGTTGCGAAGTGGGTCGATATATTGTGGGCCTATCTTTACTGAACAGGTGTACGGTAGATCAATTAGGAAATTTTCTTACACGATACCAAATGTAAGAAAAATTGTGGAATTTGTGGGACGTTGTATACCCGCTAGCGCTACCAGTTGCATACGGTGGAACTGATGGGTTGTTCCCATCAGGCACGCATAAAGGTAGAAAGTTATCTATGTGCAAAGCGTAGGTAATTTATAATTTTATATATTAGTCTTTACGTTTAGTACCTTTCTAAAAAGACACAAGTGTCTCTTGCAAAATTTTGGCTTGTCTATTTGTTTGTAAGATATACAAATATTATTATAAAAAAATATTTTCTAAACGTCGACATATAAATCTACCACTTAGATTAATAACTAGCTAAGCAACGCGCCAATGACGCCATTCTGATCGGTGGGCTTAAAGGTTTTTCGTTATTGGCATCAGTGTTGTTGTATTCCAAAAATACCAGATAGACATATGTTAGAAATGGCCCAATGGAAGGACGGCATAGTAATTATGCGGATGTTCATGGTCGCCGATAATATAGACATTATTTTTTGCTCCCCCCCCCCACCATTCCCGAAAAAACAAAAAAAGGGTCTAGACTAGAGGATTGGCACATTCGTAAAAGTCCAAGGCGAACAAGTTTATACAATCTTATTACATAATATTGTTTACAATAATTGCCTCACTTGTTATTCTTTCACTTAAAACTACTTAACGGTTTTGGGCAAACTTTGGCACAGTTTATTACAATCCTTAATAACAAACATCATTTTGTTTGAAATAAAACAAATGGGTACGCGTTTACGCGGGTGAAACCGCGTATCACAGCTAGTTATAGTATCTGTAGAGTATTAGACCACGTGAGCCTGTGCGTAGTACCGTAGGGACTTGTGTTACGGGTACTAGACGACTTGAATATTCTATAAATTTAAGAAATTTTTGTTATATAATCCAATCCAGGAACATGCGGGGTCTGCACCCGCGGACCTCTGGCGTAAGAGGCGGACTAACCGCCACGTTACCAACCGAGCCAGCCGGTCTTCAATGTTAGTAAGAAAATGTCATACTGTTAACAGTGTAGGCATATAATTTGATAAACTTCCTATTAATGTGAGTAAATTATTTCGAAGGTTGAACTATTTAGCATCTACTTCCTCGTCTCCGTTTGCGATGACATCGAGAGCTGGTGTTGATAAATATAGGTTTATGCAAATTGTATTTATTTGTAGAATATACGCCCGCTTCTCTGTAAACTTTCACTGTGCTACGACGAATAGCTGTAGGACTTTAGGTTATTAAACTAGTATACAAAACAATGATAAAACACTACAAATTATCACATTGTACTATGACAAAACATGTATGTCGGTTAGTATTTGGTAAACTAAAAATTAATACCTTACTGACATTGTCAGACTTAGATACCATCATCATTATCAGCCTTTGTTGGTCCACTGCTGGATGTAGGCCTTTTTCAATGAACGCCAAGACGACCGATCTCCTGCTACTCGCATCCATCCCGGACCGGCTACTGCACGGAGATCTTCTTCGTCTTATAGATAGTAATAAATTAAATACCACTGAAATATTTAAGTATGCCGAATACCATAATAAATATAAGAAAAATATTGTTAAACATATGCAACAACATTTTATAATTAACATTAAATAAATAATATAAAAAACCTGTTCGTAAAGAAATACTTTAACGTATCACTTGCCTTATCAAGGCGAATTTAATGACATCTCAGAAGTCATACATTAAGGTTCGTCTAGTTGTTCAGGCTATAACAGGGAACATACAAATCTACATACATACATACGCTCTAAAAACGAGGTAAAAATAGAAAAACGTGCTCGTTCAACTCTGGGCACAGGTTCGAGATCTTCCCCACCAAGGTTCAAGCGTTGTCGTGGCGGTGGGGCTCAGAAGCCTGGGGTGAACCCAGGCGAACGCGGTAGTTTTTGTGGATAATCGGCACTATTATGTGCCGCGACTCCCAAACACCACTGGACTCCACTCGGCGTCAACTTACTATATACTTCGGATCTTTCTGTTCATTTTCAACATTTTTGAGAACACTGTCACGGAAACCGAGCGCTTAAAATTTATTTTACCCAGAGTCACTAGCGTTATCAAGGCGAACCTAAAAACACCTGATACTTTGAAATCCGTCTAGCTGTTCAGGCTTTAGCAGAGAAAATAAACGAGCTGATATCGTAAAATATATTTAACCCCATTAGAATTCCGTTTCTGTAGTTCTATTGTGATAAAAATTGCACAAACTTAATTCATTCCTTTTTCATATTAATAAAATATAATATTAAGTCCTTACATATAAAATTGGCGTTTTGTACTGTATTAACAAAAAGTCGAATATTTTTTAAATATATTTAATTAATCAAGGTAACATTGCTTTCTATGCCCTTTTGCCATCTCGTGGGTTGTCCGACGGGAATTAATAAAATCTTTTAAGTCCACCTGGACTACCCCATCGGAGTTGAATTTTTTCCCTCTTAAGAAGTTATCCATATTTCGAAAACAATGGTAATCTGTTGGAGCAAGATCCGGGGAGTACGGAAGATCTCTTAGACTTTCCAATTGAAGCTCTTCTAATTTGGTAGCCGTCTGTTGCGCAGCGTGTGGTCTAGCGTTGTCGTGAAGCAGCAGTGGCGTGGAGCGATTGGCCAGCCTAGGTTGTTTAGCTTTTCCACCATGGTTTGCAATTGCGATACGACACTAGTCCACCAAACGCTTACAAGTAAATTTTTGGGGTTACTTTTCGCTTTGGGATTTGGCCGGCCGGCCAGGATCCAATCATTGCGCTGGGCGCTTCCGATTTTCGTAAGGAATCTATTTTTCACAGGTAATGATTCGGTTTAAAATACCTTCATTATTGTGCCACCTTAGTAATGTAACGCAGCAGTCGACGCGTGTTTTCCGGTTTGTTTCAGTCAATTCGAGAGGTTTCAAGATTTTTCATCTTTCCAATTTACTTGAAGTGAATTAAAACAGTTTTATCATTAACATCGCAGACTGCAGCTAACTCGGACATGGATAGCAATGGATTCCACTTCCACAATAGCCTTCAACTCTTCATTATCAGCTTGGGTCCCAGGCCGTCCACGGGGTTTGTTCTGAAGGATGGAATTCCTTACCAAATAGGAGAAATTCTTGACTGAAGTGGCCAGTACGAAAAAGTCAATTTCATATGTACCTAATGTTAACCTGTAAATGTTAAAATACCAACCAATATATTTCGATTGAAGAACATTGCAAATAACTTTAAAGTATCTATTGTGAAAACCCCAATGCATAACGCCGCATAACCAAGCGTGACGAATCTATTGAATGGTACACGAAGCACATTAGATCGAGTCTGGGAATTATCATCATCACCTATTGTCTAGTGAACTGGTCCACTATGCACACTCACTAGATCGAGTCTGGGAATTATCATCATCGACTATGTCGAGTGAACAGTTTTGTTATAGTACACCCAAGAGCGCCCTACGTTTCCGCCCGCGTTATCCGCATACTCCGCTTCTTCTAGTTATTCGATTGGTTAGGAAATAAACGGTCTGTTTAAAGTATTTTACAAATCGAACATGTATTTCCTGAGAATAGCGCGTTCAAACAAACGTACTCGTCAGCTTTATAATATTTTTCCATTCATGGAGTCTTTTATTTTTGACAGCTGTTTAGACTGAGTTTGTCCTGTCATAATATAGAATAGCAATTTGACATGGTGACGTGTCGCTAATTTTCTGATTTTTAATTAAAACGGTTTTGCTATTGAAGTGGTTTCCTGTTACGTTTTCCAAACATATTCTTAGACACAAACATTGACCCTGCAGGGCAAACTCGTTACAGTCGTCTCGGAAGTCATGGGATTACATTATTTGTGGGGTTAAACTTGTATATAACGAAGCAGATGTAACGATTTAGCTGCATAATTAATCTTTAATCTTAATCACCTCTTTTGGCGGTAAAATTCTTTCACATTTATGGATCCTCATCCTCTTTGCAATTTACCTCTATCTAGTCTGGTCCTTCGTCTCTTCTAGCTAGTGCATCGTCCATAGCAGATCCTATTGCACGCCTTCCATCAATTTCTTTGTACGACGGTCTTCAACTGCGGCGTCCTCCTGGTCATCGCTTGCTATCTAGCATAGAATAGAAAAAAAAATAGATTTATTAAATACTCTACATACAATTACGAGACACTACATGAAACACAAAAATTGCCTAGTCTTGCCATAAATATTGTAACAAAGAAGTGTACTGCACAAATTGAAGCAACTAAAAATGTTCGAATTTTTTATTCTTATTCGAAGTTCTTCACTGCCACCAGCATTGATTGTTTAAGGGACTCCAAATTATCTGATCATAAATCATATTCCAGCGGATTAAGGTCGAGGCCACGAACTAGATGAAGGGAGCTCTGATCGAGTCAGGAACGTTCATTCTAACCAAGATTGGGTGGATCAAGATTTTTGATCTGACCCCGAGTCATGCTGAAAGGACCATACTTTATTGAACGTGGTGTTATTTGGGGGCCTAACCGCTTTCTCAAGAATGGTATCTTGATACATTCGTGCCTATGTTTTGATATCTCTTTCACAAACTGGCACAGTAACTTCTTCACAGCTAACACCCCACCAAATCATCACTGAAGTCGGCTAATGCCCACGTTGCACTCTGTCGAAGAATTGGGAAGAATTATTTGCCTTACCGCTTTAACAACTTCTTTTCGTAGCGTACTCATGATCTGTTGGACCGTACATAAATACATATTTCCGTAGCAAAAAAAATTTAACAACTTCTTTTCGTAGCGTACTCATCATCTATTGGACCGTACATAAATACATATTTCCGTAGCAAAAAAAATTTAACAACTTCTTTTCGTAGCGTACTCG